>LPNX010843468.1:0-198359 GCA_001517045.1 Pseudotsuga menziesii | reverse complement strand
ATATATAACATGGAAATACAAATCTAAACTACCAATACAATAATTATATCTAATGCATAATTTATAAACCGTATTCCATAATAATTCCAAGATAAAAACCAACAAGACCTTTCAAGGTCTGCATACTTAAATACATGCTAACTACTAAATCATTTCCACTAAAATAACCTCATCATAAGCAAATAAACAGGGTAAGCATCGTGACCATTCATTAGTCTAAAATAAAGTTCATTTTCCTAATTGAAATACACATTCCTAATATTATAAATCTACATAATCAAATTGTATGCCATAAAATCGAATAAGTCCCATCTAATATCAACTCACAGCCAACATATAATAATTAACAAAGAACATCACAATATAAACAATTAAAACCATGTAATTACGTTAAAGTCACAAGAACGATTCCTGTAGACATCCATTACCATTTTCGTTTACATAAACTACGATGCCCTTTTATAATAAAATCTACAACAAACAATAATACCAGGAATCAAAATATAAACCTCAACAAAGTCTTATACACAGAGGTCATAGTATCGACTCTGGTGGGCACCCAAGCCAAGTCGCAGGCCGTAAATACAAACCCCAACAATAATATATATACAGTAATCGTTTAATATAACCCAAGCCCTCATAACCATATTTAAAATAACATCATCATAATCTCTTATACAATACAAGTAAGTATTCAAACAAGGACCAGGATTCGAATCCTGTAGCATTGTTTTACATCCATCACTACCACGCTATACATATAGGATATGTGGGATATAATAACAAGTTAAATACGCTACATCAAGGTCGTGAGACTCTCGTTCTTCCCTTACACTGTAAGCACAACCTCAGCCACATTTAATAAATACATAGTCCCCTAAATCAAACCTTGCATTATCATGCCCTGTCAACAAAATCAATCTACAATAACGATAGCAATTCTGGGTTTACACCAACGACTCTTATATTCTACATTACACATTAATAATTAAACACAATAATTTATGTAATCATTCGAGCTATCACAATTGCCACGAAGAGCGCTCATGCCATTCACGGAATGGCCTCAACCCTATGATGTCGCAAATCAACACCTAAGTTTATAAATGGAAGCATTTATACATAGGCAAACCAGAGATGTGAATGCCACATAAAACCCCAAGTCTAAATATAAACAACGCAGTATAACTTCATTTACACAATAACCATTAAAAGTATTAAATTGAGTTTACACATTCGTCCAATGGCCATGGAACCATTGCAAGTAATGGTGCTCCCTTGGCTTAAAATCCATAAACTAAACCCAATTTACCATTTACACACATATCCGATCAAATGGTACCAAATACCCCTTTATATTTCCCATGGTATCATTTTAGTTACAGACCCAAACTTTGTAAACCCGGGCCCATAGGAAAAAACGAAAAACCCCAAAGTGAAAACCCCAACCAAGCGACGATTTAAAACACAGTCCTATCGATAAGGGAAAGAGGTGACAAGCGTAGGTTTTCTTAACAGGCTTACCATGCACCTTATGGAATCACCACGAACCGTTTACAAAGCTTGAGCCATGAAGCTCCACGCCAACCCTGTCCCTTGTAACCACCAAGCAAACGAAGGGTGAGAAGTTAAAGCTGAGATAAGCATACAAACAAAAACCATAATACTGTAAAAACCACAACAATGAACATTCCTTCGTTACCTTCGAATTCGTCTTCACCCACAACGCAGAGCTGAGATCAAGAAAACCCCAACAAAATGACCACATCCATCGTGAGCCAAGCCCTAAGCTTGGGTTGTCAAGATCACCAAGGGGCATTAATGGCAATAACCTATCAACCATATTAACACTCAAAACTCACTTCTCTAAAGTATGTATTTGAGCCATTATCATTTTCCATGCAAGCCTTAAACCCCAAGGTATAATGTTTAAACCATATGTTATATTCGCTACCCCTAAGTCATATGCAAGGGTATAAGTATTATATGATTCGCATGCTCTAGGCTCTAAGCCTTTAAACCTTAGCTTAACAATTTCGCTAGGCTCTAAGACAAGGACCATGGCATATGAAATATACCATGGTAATATCGTTATGTACAAAGCGAAAATTTGGCCTTTAGTCAAAATTTATAAAATCTTCCAAGAACAATACAAATACGTCTTAGTACTTTTAAATACAATAAACATGAATTACAAATAGATTAATATAGGAACAATGGATTCATAATTACATAATGAATAGTAGGTATCACATAGATAATCTAACTAGGTGTTTAAATGATAAACATAGTAATTACCTCATTATCAAGCTGAGTCTGTAAGAAATGATAAAAACAACTAGTAGGTGGCTTTAATGATCAAAACGCCCATCACTCCTTAAAAAAAGTCTCCATCGCTAGGTATAATCTTCATAAAATAAAATAGGTGCCTTAGTTCAAACAAAACTAAGTAATCCTGCTAGACAAGTAGACACTTTACCTCTCCAACAGTCACATTGGAGAACAAGTCCCGCCACTCCGCCCACTTTAGTTCCAGAAACAAAGTTAAGTTAGAACCATATAAATAACAAGTAAGGCTATGCAAAAATGAGCGAAGCATATAATCAAGTAACGACACAAACACAATAATGTATAACCATAAGAATAATGTAGTAAATAGCATTAGGACATCGTAAGTAGAATACAGTAATATTCATAGCTGAAAGTAAGATGTTAGAATGTAATAATATCTTACGACCAAACAATGGTACATTTAGTGTATGTTATATTCCGCAAGTTCAATGATGTTCCGCATAGGTAGTTTTTACTAGACTAATAAAAAAAAATATTTTCAATTTTTTGGGACATTACAAATCCTCTAGCAGGTGAGCTTTAATGTTCCATAGAATGATGAACGTGTCTTAGATCGATGAATTATAAAATACCTTGAATTCAATAAATCATGATAGTGTTAGGGGTTCCCCACTCTTGTTCCACGACCCAGTGATCCTCTTTTGTGTCAATTTTAGGAACCAGGGGTTTTCTCAGTGATAGAATGTGTATTTTTTACACATAGGGGTCAAATTTGCAAATTATTCAACCAAGAACTTGAGTCTAGAATTCCCATGTGGAACCTTCCTAAACACAGTTACAAGACCTTATGGAATGTAGTTTTGTTGCATGGTTACAATTCTATGCCTCAGTTAATCATTTAGCAAGTGTCCTTGAAAGCCTCGAGGAGGTGAGCTTCAATGTGCCATAGAATGATGATTACGGCTTGGATCGATGAACTGTTGAATATCTTGGATTCAACACATTAGTATAGTTCTATGGGTTCCCCTCTCCTCTAGTTCCCTGGCCCAAGGATCCTCTTTTAGGTAGATTTTTGAAACTAGGGTTTTTCTTAGTAAGGGAATGTGCAATTTTTGTGCATAGAGGTCAACTTTGCAAATTCCTTGTCTGATAACCTGTGGCTAGAATCCCATGTGAAACCTTCCCAAACACACTTTTAAGACCTCCAAAAACCCAATTTTGTTGCACGGTTAGAATTCTATGCCTCGGGTAGGGATTTAGTAGCTGTCCGTGAAAGCCTCTAGGAGGTGAGCTTCAACATTCCATAGAATGATGACTATGGCTCGGATTGATGAACCATCAACTCTGTTGGATTCAAGAAATCGATATAGTGATAGGATTTCCCCTCTCCTCTAATTCCATGGCCCAAGGATCCTATTTTAGGTATATTTTGGAAGATGGGGTTTTGCTCAGTAATGGAATGTGCAATTTTTCAAATAGGGGTCAACTTTGCAAATTCCTTGACCCATAACTTGTGGCTAACATTCTCGTGTGGAACCTTCCTAAACAAACTTGTAGGACCTCCCAAATCCCATTTTTATTGCACGGTTAGAATTCCATGCCCCGGTTACTCATTCAACAAGTGTCCCTAAAAGCCTTTGGGAGGAAAGCTTCAACGTGCCATAGAATGATTACAGTGGCTCGGATTGACGAACCGTCAAATATGTTATATTTAAGGCATAAATATAGTGTTATGGGTTCCCCAAATTCTTATTATCCTATTTTATATCTCAGTATCAAAGAAGTTTTGGTATTAAACACCTCACGGTAGGGAATATAACATAATAATGATGTGAGTGTTAATCTACTATAGGAGTATAATTAGGGTACTTGAATGGATTGTTTGTATTTATTTTTATTTTTGGTAAGATTAGATTGTTGTGTGCACTAGAATTTTGTGTTTCTATTTTTCCCTATTTGTAAGGGAGCTTACTCACATCTAGAAAAGATCCAAACAAGTATGGAGAGGAATAGTGCTAATATTATATGGAAAGAATGAAAAAAACATGGCATCACAAAATTCCCAAGTAG
Source organism: Pseudotsuga menziesii (assembly GCA_001517045.1). Classification (NCBI taxonomy): domain Eukaryota; kingdom Viridiplantae; phylum Streptophyta; class Pinopsida; order Pinales; family Pinaceae; genus Pseudotsuga; species Pseudotsuga menziesii. The sequence goes on along the minus strand of LPNX010843468.1, from coordinate 193,997 downwards.
TAGACTTCAATATTTATTTACTCATTCTTCTTAACAATGATTTCCCATTATCAGGATGTCAGTAGGGGCACTAAGAAAAATTTTGATGTGGTATTTTCAGTGCTTCAGGATGTGAGCTATCCATCTAGAAAATAGCAAATTTTAAACCATGCATAATTCATATTTTACCTCAATGTTTTATCTTCTACAAATATGTGTATGGCCTCTCACATGTGCATTTTGGATATGGTATTGGTAGTAATCTAGATTTAATATTAGCACCTCACATACCTAATTCAAGATAACCTTTGTGACAAAAGTCTCCATGTGGATAATTTCCTACCATGTTTGTAGTTGATGCTCATATGGTTTTAAAACTAAAAGAAAATATATTACTTCATCTTCATATTACATTTAGACCTCCATTGTTAATTAGTGCTCATTTTTTTGTTGCTCAATTGTTGTCATTGCGACCATCTAGATACTTGATTTGAAGTGACCAACAAATCCATGGCATGCCTATTTCTGGTTATTGGTATTGAAAGGAATCTGATATATGTTGATAAGGAGAAGTTCCTACATTGTTAATTGGTGCATTCTTTTTTTATCAATTGTTGTTGGTGGGATCATATAGATATTTGATGTGAAGTCACCAACAGATCCATGGTGTGATTGTTGTTGGTTATTGGTATTGAAAGAAATGTGACAAATTTTGCAAAGGAGATGTTCCAATGTAGACTATGTGTCGCTGCAAATTTGTTGTTAGAGGAATAATTGTGTTGATCAAGTGACTTTTAATAGTTTGGGATAGGGGAAGGGGACACCACCGAAACCAACTAAAAATTTATAATGATGATCTTGTTAATTGTTTCCTCTGTATAATTATATGGAAAAGAAAGATATTGGATATGCATTAAGAATAGATCACATTTCTTCTAAGATATCCACATAAGAAATGTGATGTAATATGTTTTAGTTGCAGTGGTTGTGTTAGATTCTCTTTAATCATGGGTTCTTGGAGGAGCATTGGTTGTCGCTAAAATATTTTTTCCTTGAGAATTATGAATAAAGTATGTACATTACAAATTTTATTTAAGTTCTCTTTTTCCATTAGTGTATGTATGTTTCCGAAAAAAAATGGTGATGAATCTATCAAATTAGAGGCAGATTCGAGGAATTTTTATATTTAGAGGGGGGGGTTTAGGTTCAAATCAAGAAGGGTTATCATCCATATAGTTTTGAAGTTGTGGATCTCTGAAATTATCACTCATTATTTGTTGAGATATGAATATGGATTTCATTCTTCTAATGAGGTTATGAAACATGTGTGTGAATTTTTCTCCAGTAATTCACTTCAAGATATGCCTGATTCAAGGTTTTGAGGAGGTGAAAACTGATAACTTTAGAAGTCAACTTAAGAAATACACATTTTCAAAGGTTATGATGCAGCTTGATGGATTTCAACCTAGGCCAATAAATTGTTTATAAAGAATATTTTGATTATGTGTTTAATGTAAATAAGATCATAGCTCACATATCTATAATAAGGTCACAGTCTATGAGTGATCACATTTGGTTGTTTTTGTTGAGAAATCATTTCGCGATGATTGTTGTAAATAATGAAGAAATGACTTGGTCATGAGAAAATCATCTGTACCACAATAAATCATTATTTAAATAAGGTTCTTAGTTTGTTCAAGGATGTATTAGACAATTTTTGGATGTCTAAGATCAACTATTCATGGACCTAGAATATCCATCTATTTTAATATATGAATTTGTGTTTGGTATATCATGATAATCTCAATTCCATTCCTTGTGTGTGAATAAATTTCCTCTTCTCTTATTTTCTATCTATACTAGCCATTAGTCATTCCCCCAAATGTCATCATTGCTCACAATTTAACTGGTCTTAACATCTAGTTTGGCGATATTAAGTTCGAGGGAGATTGTAAAGATAGTTTACATTTTAGTTATGTTGTAAAATTTAGTGTACCAACATATATAAATATTAGTAATAGGTTTAATGCCTATCAATTTCTCATTTTGGAAGAATTAATCAATGAAAATCGAATTTCTAAAATCTTAGAAATATGGAGGAGGAAATGGTCCATTAAAAACTGAGTGCAAAGGTTGAGGTGATCAAGTTAAATCTTGGGCACATGATGATATTTCAAATATCAAATTTAATTTCCTTTCTAATCAACCAAACATGTATCACCTAGATTATGCAATCAAAACTTATCATGCATGTATTGATATATTTAATTATGCATACATTGTTGACATATCTACTAATGACATTTTCTTAGTAGAATGGGAGATATCCAAGAGCAACAAACCTTAAATATGGGTAAAATAACGAGGAATGTAATTGTATTATAAGTTTTATGGAATCATTATAATAAATGTCTGATATGAATTTTATGGTTTCCTTTTTTTAAACTCTATATTAATACTTGCAAACTCCAACCATCCATGGTGAAATAATGTATGCATGGTAACACAATTAATAAATATGGTCCTCTACGATATTTATACTACAAGATTATTTTGATGATGTTTCTTATTGGATAAGTTGGCCCATTAATATTGTTTAGTATTTACATTTATATTTTTATTTGTTAAGAATTTTGCATTATTCTTTGCATGAATATCAACACCCTACTCGCTCTTACACTTTCATTGAATGTATTCAACATCCATTTCATAAAATTTTATTGTCTAGAAGTATGCTTCTTACGTGCAACAATACCAAATTATTTTGGATACCCCCATTGTACAATTTTTTCCAAAAAAATATCATGATAGATTTTTAATTTTTATATCTACAAAAGAGAGCCAATTCAGACTAGTGATCAAGTTTAAAGGGTTGTTCTTGATTTTAGTTAGAAGGTTGTTCATGCTTTCATTCTATGATGAAAAGATTTAAAAAAAATACATTTCAGTTGATAATAATATCATAATACACACTTCATAAAAAAACTGCTAAATAAAATATTACATTTTCAATCAAGTTTATGTCATTAAAGAAATCAATAAATATAGGATTATGACATCAACAAGAGACATTGTTTCAATAATTTTTTTTTAAGTTATATAATTCTTTTAAAAATTAACTAGTACATTCTATGTCGAAAGCAAACATAAAATTGAGTGTGTTTACTCATCATATTCCATCTATCCCCAACTCCTGTCCTAAAACCAACATAACCTCAAAAAATCTATTTTTGTAATTTTAGGAAGGTGATATTTGGGATTGTACATATGTCCCAAAAAATTTCAAAATTTGTCTACAAAATGTCCATTCTTTTGTAACAAAACTCTCAAACAAATTAGTAGTGGTTGTGCCAAGTGTTTTGTAGGGTAATCCACCAATATCAATAAATATTTAATCTTACATTCACATTGTTCAATATCTCCATATATAGGATCATGATGGATATGCAGCTACTTTCCTAGTGGAACAAGATTTAGAACTTTCGTAGGTTTCTATACATCGTAAGTAGCATTCCAATATTCCTCATTTAGACCATGAGGTAGAAAGAGAGAGACATTAACATATCCAATGTTTCTAAATAAAGTCTTGATCTATCATAATTTTTTATCCAACGTAAATTTGAGAAGACTATTTGACATACTACTATGCTATATGGAATAATAAGAATAAGTTTGCATGGTTGTATGAAACAACGAAATCATTAAAACCAATCATGTTAATTTCTACATAGATCCTATGCTTCAAACATATTCTTTTCTGGGTATGATCTATAAATAGTATAAATAACTTCATCCATTTCACCGAAACATTGTAACAACACCCATAATAGGTCAACCCCCAACACTAATTTCTCAAATAAATATATTAGCCATGTTATTTTTTGAGAGTCCTTATGATCTTTATCCTCATAATATCTACGAGGACTAAAAAACTTAGCTGCATTAAATATCGATAAATTTATGAACCTTGCATTTAGAGAGTCAGAAATGTTCATTACAAAACTTGTTCCCAACATAATGCTATCATCTAGTGTCCATAATCTTTGTGACTAGGTAAGACTTTCAATCCTCAATGCATGTACATGTACCATACATGTGTAATCTACAAACTCAAGAGTTCTATGTTTTTTTTTACTTCTAAAATATGATAAGTGAATTGCACCTACCCCAAATGTGCCTCTTAAAAATTGCTTATGAAGCAAGCTAATGGTAACATGCAAGGTACTTATCGTAGATGTAATTACAATGTGATATTATTGTAACTTTAGATTAAGCTTATTAAACTCAATAAGCACATCTGTAAATAAATTAAGGAAAAATTACTCTCGAAATATTGTTTCTAGCTCATACATTTTCTCTCTCCTATATCCTTGTATATTAACAAAGCAAGCATAAGCTTAAAAAGTATTTATGTGACTTTTCCTCTAGAGAGCCACCTAATGTGATGAATTTGTAACACTTATAAACTTGTGATTTGAAATGAATCCATGAGATCTTTCAACTATCCATGTGTTTTATAAAATTTCCCAAGACATGAATAAACTTTGTTTGAAAACTTTCCATTATCTTAAAACGTTGGAAAATAAGATAAAGCATCATTTGTTGCTAATGCTTTCCAATGGGCTATGCATTGGATATCTAAAAAATAATTCCCATGAAAATCAATCTTAGTATATAAACCTTCATGAATACTTGTCATTGATAAATACCCATCATATACAAATCCAACTAATTTTATCAAGGATAGATCAATTTTTGTTAAAAGAGATGCCACACCATCCTACGTAGACTATGATATTCCATATATTATTTGAATCAAGTGTATGAAAATTGTTTAACACATTGGCATTTTCCTTTAGTTATCAAATATGTAAAATAAATGATCAAATGTTGCACCATAGTCCAATTAATACTTTCATCAAATACAATTGACTAAAATGGGATGTTGGGAATCTCATCTTTTGATTTTTTTCAATATATCTCCTTACCATGTTCCATAAACTCTTTTCCTTATGTTTTTCTTGTATATGCTCAGTATTCATCAGTTAAATGCTTATGAGGAGTGTTTTAATACCTATTAATGTCACAAATTGACTTATATAATTCTGAAGGTAAATCATGTATTGCAACAAAATACATTTATTAGTATAATTCCCTCCTCAACATCCACCATTAGCTCTACCTGTTTAGTTAATGGCAGAGTAATCAATTTTCTTTCTCCATCTAAAATTTGAAAGAAAATTTATGATCCTTTGTATTGCATGGATGTTTAGACCACTAAATTGAAAAGTAGTACTTTCATACTTAGCAAATGGAGTTTCTCTTTTAAATTTTACACACCACAAACACATTATCCTCTGAAACCATTACAATATTTTATAACATAATACCATGCAAGTCTTGTCCTCCATTTCTAATTGAATTCTCTTTTGGACCTCTTTGGTGATGACTCATCTTCAAGTGGATGGGAATAAACTTAATTTTAATATTGGCATGGTTGATAAGAGTGTTGAGGGATACCAAATGCATCAGTAAGTGAAAGTTGTTTTTTATCATTCTTAGGATGACCAAGAGGTTACATTACTCAATATTTTACCCATATATTCAATAAATGAAATTAGAAAATATTAAAATACTTAAATTAATGATATATTAATAACTAATGCAAAAAAATCACTAAATGCAAATTAAAAATGACAAACCACTACAATTAGATTACACAACTTCCCTTGAAGGGATTTATGGAATAGAAATACACACATAAACAAGTTTCTTCTCAATGAACCAATACAAGTTCATAAACTCATTCTTTGCAACCCTTTCTATGCCATAACTTATCATGGAAACCCAAAAATATACTTAGAGCCCAATTTCAAAACAGTCAAACCAAACACACTCAGTTTGTTACCCTCAAAAGATCAACAGACTTGTATGGATACTTCAATAGGAAATAAAAAACAAAATAGAGAATCGTAGAAATAAATAGGTCTATAGATTGATATTTTATTTAGAACCTCATTTTCGACTACACAGACTAAGATCCCTCACTACACTCTCTAGTATGCCCATGCATTCCTTTTGAGGAAGAGTTATTGATATAAAATAAAGGGGAACTGACACAAAATGACAAAAGCACCCTTCATCAACACATTAATATTCAAAAAATAATAGAGAGAAAATAACTTGGTGAACAATTTATCAATACAAAGTAACTCAAATAGAAAAATAAAACTAACCAAAATTTTTACTCAAACAAGAAAAATAACAGACAACCAAATGAAATGCGGCTACTTCTTACATTTGGTGGTCTAAAAAATTTCAAAATTCATAGATAAATTTAGCAAATCCCACATACTTGATCTTGTTCATAAGCACACCATTTATACAAAGGATTGGTAGTGGATGGAAGCATAACTATTACATTGATTAAGATTCAAGGCCACTACTAGAATTGTTGAATGCTCAAAACTATTATGAAGATCATGAATTAACAAATTTTAAATGAGCAAAGGGTAACATAGGTGCTCACTAATCCCCCTTATACATCCATGCAATATCCAAATATTCAAACAAAACTATGAAGGAATGTGTTTTTCTAATGCATGGAATCAATTGAAAATCCCTCCTATACACCACTTTATTATAAAATTTGTTGGGATCAATTTCCATCACCATATTCCATCTCCACAATTAAATATTTTCCTTATTATCGAACAACACATAATTTTAGCCAACAACTCACATGCCAATATGTCATTTTAGTCTTCTTGAAGAAAGTATTTGCATCACAGTACTCTATGGTGAGGTTTATTTGGCATTAGATCTTGGTGTAATGTGAAATAATTAAATATTGGGTGGTGTAAATCTTGCTTTGGAATTTCAATGGATCCCTTCTTAATGACTTGTATCTAAGTCTTATGAAAGCAATGACGATGGTGGTACAAAGAAATAAATATTGGTATAAACTTCCATGATCCTCGTGAAATGGTAGATCATTACCAAGGGATAACTCCACTCAAGATGACAAGAAATCTAGTAGTTAGGATTAATATTTGACATGTAGTTTTTAGGACAATCTTTTTAATGAAATTTCAATCTAAATCATACATTTGTTTTAAAAAATGGTTAAAAATGAAAATTAACATTTCAAATGACAAGTAAATTTTTAATGCCACTTCTAAGATGGGCTTGGACCCCTTTGACATGTTGTGATGAGCTCAATTTCGATTCCCGATTGGGATCTAGTCGACTCTCGTTGTTTCATGCACTTCCTAAATACCTTCTGCAACAACCTAATAAAATTTTCTGTCAAAAGTGACATTTTGTACACATATGTCTCTAAATATTTCAAATATTTCCAAGAAGCTAGAGGTAAAGGGAGAGCTTTCTGTCAACAAAAATATTCAAGTGAAAGGAAAAAAATATTTCTTTTTGAAAGTGAAACATCTAAGAAACTCTCAAAATTTGTAACATTTCCCTCCAAATCAATCACTAAGATAAATATCTCTCATGAAATCATATATATGTACACCATCAATCCCCTCACATTCCTCACAAAAATAAGATCAAAACAATTCACCTAATCCAATAGATATTAGAGGTGTAAGACTCTCGTAAAGTATGTACACTTGAACATACATTTGGTACAGATTGAATTCCCCTTCTAAATAAATGACAAATCATTTTCCTTGAAAACACCAAACACTTTAAAAGTTATAAACATATACCAAAATACATGTATTTTTTTTAATCCACCAAATCATGTGTTATTTATAAATATCTTTTAAATTAATTTTTCAAAATATTGAAAAGTTATCTATAAAAAAACATGATATAGATCTATATAGAGAAATAATTTGTAATCCATAGTTTTTAAAACAATATACTTGCAAGGACAACAAGTATATTACTAACAACATTACCTAAACAACTCTCAACAAAAAAAACACTCTAACATTAACATTGCAAAAGAAAACCAAAAACACTAGAACATTAACCTTGCAAAAGAAAAGCATATTACCCAACATTGTATGCCAAATTTTCTCCCAAGCAATTTCTTAATCTACGTATAATTTAATTTTAATTATCATTATTGTTTCTACCCATTTCTTAGGTATAAAAGAAGTGAGTAACTTGCTCTATGTTAAATATTTTGGAAATGGATTTGGTGGCTTACCTTATAGCTATTGTTTTTACACATTTCCAGGTATAAAGGAACTTCCCACAAATGAACTTACCATGCAAGTGATTGTATCCCACTAACAATAGGTCAAGTACTGCACTAACAATAGGTCAGGTATTGAAATAAACACTAGATTTAGTACCTTATAAACATACTTGGAAAATTGGACCAAATCAATTGACTTAGTGCAAAATTTTGGAAATTCAATTCATGTGGCGAATTATTTGGTATGATTTGGTTTACTGTCATATAATTTTGAAAACCTTAATTCGAAGTTCAAACTAATTATTTTTTAATGCAATAGATTTTATCAATTAAAAAGTGAAAATGATAATAACAATTGATTTAGCTTCCCTCTCTTTCCAATTTTTTTTATCTCCAATGTGCATAGGTTTCAAAGTTCGAACTATTGACTTTTTATTCCAATAGATTTTATCAATTAAAAAATGGAAATGGTAACAACAATTAATTTAGCTTCCCTCCCATTCCATTTTTTTTTATCGCTAATGTGCATATGTTATGGCAATATTAAAAACCTATATATAATTACGGTGTTTTATCTCTTTATAATTCTATATGATATTATATGTTGAAATATAAATATTATATATTTTATTTATTTTGCTTAAAACTCATGAATATCCATAGAATTGAAACTTTTTCCTCTCAATGGTACCTAATTGTAGCCAAAGATGGTTCGCAAACGAGCATATAATATGTGCTAACCTGAATTATTCAAAATGCCATGTAAATTCATACATACACCTATTCATTAAAATTGTTAAGCGTTTTTCTATCACTTAATTTCATTTCTGAGCTTAAAATCGCTTAACAAACAACAAAAATTACAAATTTTATAAATTAAATTCACCCGATTCCGAATCTACCAAAAATCAGCCTCAAATGTCCCCTTATTAAATAGTCTGGTCTGGCTCGGATTGGAATTTCATGGTTGTTGTCGTGTGATTGTCGATTTCTCCATCTAATGTGGTCACTAACTTCAAAATAAAAATGTCATATCGATTGGGTAGGTAATAAAAGATATATGCCGGAGACTTTGATGTATGAAAGATAAAAAGTGTACAAATTCTATTGGGTAGGGTAGGTAATGGAAGATATTTGCTGGTGAGTTCTATGTATGCTTTTTAAAAAGAGGAAAACAAAACAAATTCCAATTTCTTAAAACTGCTTGAGTTCTATGTATTCTGAAAAATGTACAAATTCCAATTTTTTTAAAATTGCACAAACTTATCATTTTCTTTGTAACTTCAAAATGGAAAATTCTTTTTTAACTTCAAAAGTGATGAATGAACGTGAATGGTGGCAACTGGCAACGGAAGTGATGTGTCTACTACTTTCAATCAAACTTCCCTAGTCTAATTATATAAATGTTTTTACAAAAATATACAAATTGACAAAGTTTCGTTTCAAACTTTTTTGTTTCAGAATTTAAACTGATCTTTTTTAAAATATATTTTATACCTGAAATTTCTATCAACTATATAAAACAATAATTTAAAAGCAAAACCTTGATAAAAGAAATGATTATTTTATACCGTTATACATTATTCCATATTGAAGGCATACCTTATTGAATATTGAAATGCTTTGAAGGCCAGGAAGGAGAAACATTATTATCAAGGGCCATTGACCATGTGGTTGGTGAAGTTCTCGTGTGCTAATAATTGAACACGGGAGATTGTATGAAACGGACCTGGGGTTCTGTTAGAACCGTGCCTGAGCCCTGGATATCACAAAGCACGAGAAAATGAGGTACACCCAAGGACAAGGGTTAAGCGAAGGCATTCCCTTAACTCCCTCTAAAAGAATGCTGAAAAAAAGTTTTTGGTCACCGGAAGAAGATGAGAAACTCGTTAATTACATCAGGAATAATGGTAACCTTGGCAGCTGGAGTTATGTTGCAAAGCAGACTGGTAAGTACCCATGTCTGCTCTTATTTCAATCAATTTCTTCATCTTTTACTCTATTCTATTCTATTATAAGCAATGCAATGCACGTGCATTCAGGTCTACATAGATCCGGAAAGAGCTGCAGGTTGAGATGGATTAACTACTTATGCCCTGGACTTAAACGCGGGCCATTTTCATATGAAGAAGAGAGGTTGATTATACGCTTACAATCCATTTTGGGAAACAGGTTTTGTTTATCTCCAATATTACGTCAATCTAGTTTCTTTCTTTCCATGTTGCATTTCTGCCTAGATACAAAACTTATTTCTTTTTGGTTTATGTTTCATCAGTGCCTTTCTTTTACTTTTATCTTTCATTCTGGCGTAAATTAGGATACATGTATAAATGCCCACCCGCCATAATATTTTGTCAATTAGATAATGGCCTCCGACCATGAAAACTTCTATGAAAATTGTTGTATGAGAACTTGCTAAAAGTTGTATGTATAAAAAGTAAAATATTGTATAGATGTGTTAATGATAAACAATTGAATGCCGTGTTTGGTAGGTGGTCTTTAATCGCTGCACAATTGCCAGGACGCACAGACAACGAGCTAAAGAATTACTGGAAGACTTGCATCAAGAAGAAGCTCAATCTGAAACACCACCTATCCTGCTCATCCTCCTCATTCTCCTCCAAGTCAAACGTCACCGATACCATATCTCACATCCGCACCCAATCTAATAGCAATTCAGTGTCTGATGATGCTCACCATGTTATTACGTCGTCTCAGTCTTTCCAGCAGTGCATGGATGTTCTCCCTGAAGGATCCCAGCCACCTAATAACGCATTTAATGTAGTAAACAACGGGGAAAATCTGTGGTGTGTGCCGGGCGTAATGGATTCAAGACATATACAATTAGAGGATCAAATTGATCATGAGTTTTCAGTTGATCCAAACCCCACCAACAACCAGGAGATTTGTTACACCAACTTGTGGAGTAATGCTAGTTCTCTCCATATCCAAGAGGGATTCTCTAGCCCTGCAGCCTTTATATCTCCAAGCTTGCATGCAAAATGGTCAACATCCGATCAATTAATATTAGATTCATGCAGTAATACTACACTAAGACATCATAAGGCGCATTGCTTTCCCGATATATCTCTTGGCTTGACTGGAATCAACATCCCTGCTCTTATTGAAAGCGACTCAGCGAAAGGAAAATTAGAGAATGATGAAAATCATATAATGATCGACTATTCAAATGCAACCGATAGCTCTGATATCGTCGATCCAGGCCGAGCTTATACGAGTCATGAGGGGGGAGTTAGTATCCTGGATAAATACTACGGGAGCTTGTGTCAGTTATACTCCGCACTTAATCCTCATTACCAATTTAGCTGGCCCGCTGGCGAGTTTAGCCAGATTCCCTGAAGATTAACACTTACAATTAGTTTGTAAATAAACAGTAATTGTAAATAAACAGTTATGTTAGGGTTGTGATAAATTATAGTTATCCACCGGTTATTGAATATATTGTAATGAGATAAATTGAATATATTGTAATGAGATAAATAAGTGCCGCTTCAATATGAAAGCTGCACCCTCCAATTAATAAAATTACTTCTTTAGTTTTTAGTATTTCTTTATAATCTTGGTGCTCATGATTTCTTAACATGGTATCAGAGCTTGGACAGCCCTGAATCTCTCACAAGAGTGGCTGGAAGATGAGGTTTTTTTTAATCATGGTCACTATATTAGAATATCATAAATATGTAGATTTTTATCAANATATATATATATATATATATATATATATATATATATATATATCATGCATTCAAATCTATATATATCCCCAGTAATGTGTAGATGGCAACCAGTACAAGATATAAGAAACAGACGGAACTTCATTCAAGACCTGGTGTAACTACGGCTGGAAATAAGAAACGGAACTTTATTGAAGAGGTGGTGTATCTAGCGCTGGAAAAATCTCTTGCCTGACTTGGCCGGGAATCTTATCAGAAATTTCAGACAGTACTTTTTTGTGATAGGAAAAATCTTTGTTTTTTACATCACAAAGGGAAATTGCTATGTATCATTATGTAGTATCTGTCAAATTAAAAGTTAGAACTGTCAAAATGAAAGCTGGAAATTTCATGATATATCATTATGCATGCTTGCTGGAGTTGTTGCCATGAAAACTTCTTTTGATAAGTCTGTCAAATTAATTTAAGTAAAGACAACTTATTGTTCTGAACAGTCAGATTTCTTCTTTACTATATGAAGAAGTTAATACAGTGTAACTCAATATGGATTGTTGTCCAGGTAATTCGGGAGTTGTGGTGTAGGGAAGGATCTCTCACTAGTTGCTGAGGTTACCGGACATGTGTATTGTCCAGTAATTTGACTTCGGGAGATCTCTGATTCCTAAGTTCGGGGAGGTGGAATCTGGGAACTCGGGAATTCTACCTTTACGAGGGTGATGAGACAACATAATGGAGTACCTGCAAAAATCTGAATATGTAGAGAAGAAAATAGAAATCCATTTCAGAAGTCTTTTATTTTATGTTATTATGTCCATCAAGTTTTTTTTAAATTGTAGTGTTAAGAGGGTGTGTTGAAGATTAACACTTACAATTAGTTTGTAAATAAACAGTTATGTTACAGTTGTGATAAATTATAGTTATGCAACCGTTCTTGAATATATTGTAATGAGATAAATAAGTGCCAGCTTCAATATAAAAGCTGCACCCTCCAATTAATAAAATTACTTCTTTAGTTTTTCGTATTTCTTTATAATCTTGGTGCCCATGATTTCTTAACAAGAAGGATTGCAGGGATACTCTAAATTTTAGTTATGAGTGCCGGGGTGGAGCTGGCCAAGTCACAACTCGGGCGCAGGATGATGTCAATCCTCCGTCCATTCTGATGTGGATCAAATGGATTTTACGTAGATCATGCAATCAGTAGATTCAGTACCTCTCTCGTTGTACTGATACTTTGTTTAGCCATGTATTACGACGTATATATATGTACTAATAACATTTGCTTTTACATAATGGGCTACCGCTAAGCGAGGCAAACCTTCAGGATAGAAAAAACCTGAGAAATGCTATTATAATTTTTTAATGAAATCATTACAGTAAAGGTTGAGTAATGAATTTTATGGTTCGTGTCTCTTTTTAATCGCTTAGAAAGTAATTCAGGAAAACGCCAAGCGTCTGTCGTAAACGCGATTAATGCTACAAGACTGTAGAATACAATAGAATACGATGTTCTATGCCATAAGCCTGTATTTAATGACTTTTTTTTTGGTATAAGACTGTATTTAATGATGCCAAGTGTCCATGGCCAAGGCCAACTGTCAATGGTAAACCTCATTAATGCTATAACTCTGTAGAAATAGAACAGCCATAAGTAAAGTGGCCGGTGTAGAAATAGAACAGCTGGTGAATGGTGATGGGTGAAATTAATCATTTAGATCAATTAATTATAGAGTTTAATTTGTTAAATAAAATTTAAGATGGGTAGAGTTAAAATTGTTATCAATTTTATTTAATCATTTTTTAAGTGAAATTTATTTAAATATTAATAAATATGCATTTAAGCATAACAATATATTAAACATGAAATAAATTCTTACTCTACATTTGTTACATGTATTTAAGGATAACAATATATTAACCATGAAATAAATTCCTACTTTACACTTGTTACACATGAATTAATCTTATTGATCAACTCAAACAAATTCAAAATATGAGATAATATATAAATGACTATCTACTTAATAAAATAAAATTACAATATTTTATATTATAAACTTATATTTAATCAAGTTTCAAATAATTATTATAAAAGTTTTGGTTCTGGTTCAGTATATTTGAGATAAATCTACTGAATTAAAAAAAATATCCTCAAATTTTTTGTATATTTCTTCCCCATCAATATAATAAAGGATTGATCTATAAGAAGACATGTTCTACACTAATATTTCTCAAGCTTTCAAGGACGTTCATGATGCTTGCAGGAGAGGAAAAGCAACCTAGAAGCAAAAGGTTGAAAATGAAAGTGGATTGAAATTTCAAATTTCAAGGTAAAAACATCTCGGTCATGATGTGAAGTTGTACGATTGGCCTCCAATGATTGACTAAGCCAAACATCTCGTATTAAATAATATATGTTTATCAGCATCCTCTATAACATTTTACAAATAAATTAAATTAAAAAAATCATACATGTTTAACATCAATTACAAGAAAACACAAACAACTTAATCAACAACTCCACTAGGCATAGGCATCATACAAGAGTCGGACTTCTCTAGATTGCTTGAGTTGAGTTGAACTTATATTTAGCACATGTATATAAAATAAATTATGATAAAAACAAGTGCTTCTACTATCCCGCTTTAAAACACCAAACTATGTTCTCTTTTTAATTAAGTTTTTAATTAGGAAGACCAAAAATATTTATGGTATGGAAAAACATAGTGGTATAATTATTCTTGAGCTTTATTTTAAATTATGTAGTAAATTACTAAAAATGTAATAATAAAATTTTTATGTTAGAGTTATTTAGCAATATAAGAAAAAACCACTATAATAATTAGAGGTTTATTTTAAAATTATTTAGTAAAATAAGTCTTAATTCTATCTAGTAAAAATGAAAAATAAAAATACAATATAAAAAATAATAGCAAAACAGACTCTCAACTTCAAATACTTAAACATTAACCTTCCAAAGTGATATGTAACAAGGAGGTGAGGCTCGAAGAAAATCCCCACCTTCATGCTAACTAAACTCATTAATGAAAAAATAAAACATTAACCTTCCAAAGTGATATGTAACAATGAGGCTAGGCTCAAAGAAAAGCCTCGCCTTCATTCTAACTAAACTCAATAATGAAAAACAAAATACATAATGTGAAAAAATAAGGAAAATAAAAATAAAATTGACTCAAGTATTTGGTGAAGGCTTGATATCCTTTGAAGAGGATTACAATAAGGTCTACATAGGACTAAGTCAAAGAAACTAAACATTATTTAATGATATCCCTAAATAACTATTTGCTAATAAAGGTGTGAACAAGCCAAGAACCACAATTGGGATGGATGATCCTTTACAGAACCCAATCCTCCACGTTTAGAATGAAAAACATCCCAACTTTCCTCCTCTTGGTTTAAGTGT
The DNA here is from genome assembly GCA_001517045.1 of Pseudotsuga menziesii. Classification (NCBI taxonomy): domain Eukaryota; kingdom Viridiplantae; phylum Streptophyta; class Pinopsida; order Pinales; family Pinaceae; genus Pseudotsuga; species Pseudotsuga menziesii. Next base: position 178,732 of record LPNX010843468.1, on the reverse strand, counting down.
GAGAACAATGAAACCATAACATAAAAGAATGTTAAATTGAAACCATGGCTACAGGTATGCCTAAGTGTTGATTTTAGGTGAGTGTTGAACTAAGTTGTCATAGAATGAAGACCTCAAGGATGTTGATCATGTGTATGGAATATGCATTGGTGAAGCAGGTGGGGAACTGAGTTTGACCAGACATTGCTAATACATTGTAGTTTGGGTGGGGCACAGAGCTAGACCAGAAGCCAAACCTATTGATGCATTTATGTGACAATTTCAGAAGAATTATCCTCGTGTGGTGCATACCCAAGAAAAGTTGAGTAACCTTGAAATGATGGCTCGATCAATGAAAACAAAGTTATGTGCTTCTACGTGATAGAACCACAGAGGACTTATGCTAAAATTATCCCTTAGAGTGGAACTATTATTGTGCACAAATTCAGTTCATGAAATGATTAAGACCAATTATGAACAAAACTAAACATATATGTGTCATTGAACAAAAATGTTAAATTTTGACCAAAAAAATGGAGCTAATCTTAAGGCGACAAGAAAATACATTTGCTACTACTGTAGTGCTAGATTGATTGTTGAAGAACAAATTCTACATCTAGTGGAAGGCCAATAGAAAAGTGATCCAAACCTTGAGACACAACTAAATCAGGTGTGTGCTATTTTAGTTGTATGAAGACTAGAGCTCACAACTAAAAATAAAAATGCTCCCTGAAATGAAACCCATGTAGTGAACTGTTGAAGAACCTAGACAACTTGTGAAGCTAAGATAGTGAGCCGACTAAAAACTCAATGAAAAATGATTGCTCGATAGAAGATGTTGATAAGTGAGGAGAGGGGTTGTTAAAAGAGAGGGGTATGTGAGATGAAGTGCATGGATCAAAGGCCAAAATATGGGGTCAAAGAGAGGGGTGAGTGGCATATGTACTATTGAATAGAACTTAAAGCGACCCATGAACTAGTTGTTGTAAAAAAATTACCGTGGTTGTGTAATATGCCGAATTTTGACCTTAATTATATTGGGCATGAGCCCCACTGCACATGAGTTATGTTGGGTATATAGATATATTGGTCATAAGCCCCAATGCACATGTTTTATTGTTTTGTTATATGATTATATATTGGGCATCTAGGCCCTATTGGACAAGGACTATTGTTGTGTAGTGGGAATAGGCCCTGATGTACTGGAATTATTTATTATGTGATTGGGCAAAAGCCCTAATATACTAGGATGATATTTTTGTGATGTATTATGCAGAATAATGATACACATGATTGATTTCTATGATATGTTTGGAATAATTCTTGGAGCACACGGGTTATGAGGCTATGTCTTGAGTGTAAGCTCTGGAGCACATACGTAACCCCAGCAAGTAAAGGATAAAAATGTTGGGCATAATCCCTAGAGCACATGGGTTATGAGGCTATGTGTTGAGCGTAAGCTCTGGAGCACATAAGTAACCCCAGCAAGTAAAGAATAAAAGTGTTGGGCATAATCCATAAAGCATTCCAACACGATGATGAGAATAATATTTGGAGCATCAGATCTTTGGCCATTGTATCCCTAGGTGTATTGTATAAATGCATCTTAGTACTAGTGTTGAGAAAAAGGCTTTAGAATTCCACTATTGTAACACCCATTTTATAGTGTTGAGCATAAGATCTAAATAGCACTAGGGGTTACTTTAATTAATGGTGTTGATTTGGAAAGACTCTGGATAGCAGGGAACTTCATCATACTTATTTTGTTTGATTAATTGAAATCATAATCTATTTCTCATCAAAGACTGCAAGATACTGCCATGAATACGAGGTAATCCAACATGCAAGGAAATATAGGGCTACCTATCCTAGTTGATCGAGAAAACCCCACATGATGCCTTATCAAAATATTCACATAAACTAAGGAAGCATTGAATAAACAATTATGTTATTAAGTGCATGGATAATAAAAAATAGATAAATTGAATAAGTAAAGTTTATATATATATGGGTTGATGCACAATCATGGATTTTTTTAAACACACTTTAGATGCCACATAATACTAGAAAAACCTGGAACCTCTAACTTTAGGTGAGAATTAGGGGTACTTCCCTAACGTATCTAAAGGAGAAGTAAAAAGACAAAAGATAGCTAATTGAATAAACTTTCATAATATATAAATTTTATGCATAAAAATGTGTGTAAATGATTATAAAATTAGTTTATGTGAAATTAGGTTTTCAAAATTTCAGCACATCATAACATATATGTAATATCCTGAATTTTGGACATACCATTTATAGGCATGACCCTATTGATCATTATGATTATATTGATGTTTTATTTTATATTGGGTCAAATACCCCACTGCATATGGACATGATGATTTGTTTTGTATATTGGGCGTAAGCCAATTGTTGATAATATATATATGTATATATATGTTAGTTGTGTTGGGCATGGACCCTGAAGCACATGATTGATGAAATGTTTTTTGTTGGGCATGGATCCTGAAGCACATGATCGAGGAGATGTTTTGTGTTGAGAAAGAGGCTCTAGAGCACATGAGTACTTACATTTGTGTTGAGTATAAAGATCCGGAACACATGAAAATATAATTGGAAATGTTGGGCATAAGCTCTGGAGCATTCCATGTTGATGTTGAACATAAGATCTGGAGCATTGGATCCTTGGCCATTGTATCCCTAGGTGTATCGTACAAGTATATCCTAGCATTTAGTGTTGAGCAAGAGCTCTGGAATTGCACTATGTTTGTAACTCCCTATTATAAGCGTTGAGTATAGGCTCTGGTAAGCGCTAGGAGTTACTGAAAAGATTAAAATCACCTCCGAGTGAAAACGACTCGAGAATAATATTGATCTCATCATAATTATTTTTAAGTGATTAAATGAAATTTTGAAATTTTGTTTTCTCATCAAGTACTGAAGAGCTGCCATGTTATATGAGGGAAATACAACATACAAGGATGTTTAGAGTTTCCTTGCCTAGTAGACCTGAACCATCTATCTACTTGACCTTCATGAAGAAGTGTCGTTAAGTCTAGGGATCATAATACATGATCCCCAAAGACAAATGTTAACAAGTATTTTCATACTATGTATAAAGAATTAATTATGATTAATTATATAATTAAATAAAGAAAGAAGAGAATCTCCACCAATTATTATTTATTATTAAAGGATTAATAAATAATGAACAATCTATGAAAGACTAACTAGGAACTAGTTAAAAGTTCCTAGGTTAAGGATTGAAAATTACCCCAATAAATTAAAAAGGGTTAAATCAAGAAATCAAGGATTTCTTGATTTAACTGCCCCTTTGACTGAAAAGTCTGTCTATAAATTTTCAAGCCAAGCAAAGGCTTGGGGTTCTGATTTTCATCTAGGAGAATTATTATTCTTTCTATTTTTGCTCTCAAGCGTTTTCTTGCAAGGAAAAGAGGTTTGATTCAGAACTAATTACCAGCTAGGAAACCCTATCTTAGGAGCTCTAAGCTACTTGCATGTTGGAGTCCATCTTGGGGGGATCCGGATTAGAACCAGGAACAGTTCTGGGTCATGGTTGGGAGGAACGTGGTAGTTCCCAATGCATTTGGTCATCAAAATTAGAGGTCATATCTGTCTTAAATTGATATGTTGGTTATTTAAAAAGTATGTAGATTCATCCATTAAAGGAGCTTCAAGAAGATAAATTATAGGTATGAGTTCTTAGTATGTCAAAATTCATTTCTAGGGTAAAAGCTGACTGCTTTATGTAAAATATTTCTAGGGTAAGTGCTGGCTCCTCTATACATATCTCCCAGGGTTACATTTCTTAAAATCTAACCCTAGACTGTATATGCTATCTTCTAGATTATATAATGAATATGCTAGATGAATGTTTCCAATGAATTTACTAACCCTATGTAAGCGATGTTCTGCCTAGATTCTGCTAGGGTTTTCATTCTCTTCAATACTTCCTACAATGGTAAATATTATCACAGGCTGTATATAGCTAGGTTTCCATCTCTAAAGTCTATTTTTTGTATTCATTCAATATTCAGAAGTTAATACTGTAAACTACGTAAATCCATACCTGCTAATTATTGTTCACCTATTATTTATATCTCTACTAACATATTACATTTGTCAGTAGAGACATGTTTCAGATTATAGTAGATTTAATCATAGGAGTAATTTTAAAGAAATAAATATACTAAATAGATACCTTAGGGTATTATTTACAAACAGAACGAATTCATAGATATATATATAAGGCCATTAGGTATATACATATATGAAATCTATCTATACATTTAATTCCAAAATTAAATAACTCATCTAAGACCTTTCAAGGTCTGTCGTACTAAATATAAACTAATATTTAAACAATTCCATTTAAAACAATTATCATAATAAATATCTAAACAGAGAAGATATCCTGACCATCCATGTGTCCAATACAAAATCTATGTACTTCTAAGAGAAATCCACATTGCTTTTTAAAAACTATCTTATTCATGTAAAATTAAAAAACTAATAATTGAAAACCCTTTTTATTCCAACAAAGTTCGTGACATCGAATCCCATGGATGTTCAAAACCCAAGGCGAAAACACTAATAACAACCATAGTATAATATAGTAAACATAAATCCAAGTCGTATAACCTTACGACTGGTTCTCAAAACAAATAAAATCCATATCATAACAAATTTAAAAGGAATCAATCTTTTAAATAAATCCATTGTTTATATCTCTACACAGGCCACAATATACACTAAGCATATGAGCTGTAATTTACAAACACATCAAATGCCATATAAATAACGATGCATATGCTAGCAGTGAGTTCGTAAGACCCTAGCTATAGCACGGTCTCGGCCAATAACATTTTTAATACACAGTCCATTAAAATTATAAACTTACTGTAGGCGTTGGCCACTGTGGTTTTCCAACCCATGGGTTTCCACAGTCCAATTTACATAAGAACCGAATACCATAAACAATAATATACAAGCTATCGCAACACTTTTCCATAGTTCATGGGTTTCATTCACCATGCTAGAGCTTAAACCTTGCGATGGTATGGTTCATACCATATGTTATGTTGCCACCAAAACCCTATCACATGTTAACATATTACAAAGTTTGCTTTAGGATGGAATTACAATAATACATAGTCCTAACACTAGTGGAAAATGAGAGATTAGTGACCAGGAGACCAAAAAATTTGGTCACCAAAGGTTTTTTCAAGGCATAAATGACCAGAATTGATAAATTTAAGTGAGCTAACTAAAAAAGACCAAGATAAATGACCACTTTTGGTCACATGATAAAAACTAAACTAAAAAAACCAAGATAAATGACCAAGTTTGGTTACATGATATCTAGACTAAAAATGACCACATAACAATTGGTCATTTTTAGTTATGTCACTTCGGTAATGGAAAATTGCAATTTTGACAATGAATTTGTACAATTTACTAAATTCTGACCCTACAGATGGATTCAGAGGAGGTCTTTGAATCCATCTGCAGTGTCAGAATTTAGTAAATTGTACAAATTCATTGTCAAAATTGCAATTTTCCATTGGAAGGGGTCTCTGAATCCATAGGGGGTCTTCAAATCCATATCCAGTGTTAGAATTTAGTAAACTGTAGACCCCCTCATGTGTCACAACCCCGCATTAAAGCAGGAATCATATTTGCACTGCTACGAAGTACAGAGTGGTACTCATTAAGACAACTTTGACCATCATGTTGAACATTAAATATTAAATATGTGTCACAAATACAAATGTCGAAACTGTGTTGTACATTATTTCACATATTGTTTACTTTATTAGCCAAGGAAGACATTTTAATGTTAAGTGAATCTCCAATGTTAATGGCCCTATCAATGGCATGAATTAGTTGTTGTCATAATTTTTACATTTTCTAGGTTGTAACATATGAGATGACCTTTGAAATGAAAAGTCATCCCATATAAGATGAAAACAATTTCATTCGAGGGAGCATTTTGTTCTTTTTTTTTGGAAAATTTTCTTTATAAATTGGGTAAAACATTTTAATGGATTTATGGGTGCAAGTTTTAAACGTTGAAATTGTAGAAGGAAGGCGTTTCAATGAAAATGGATCTCCAAGTTTATTTGTAATTTTAAATTTTATGAAACTGTAAAATTTAACTATTTAAATTACAATTTTTCATTTTTACACCAAAGGTGTTATTTAAGGGGGTTGCTTTTCTTAAAGTTTTGTTGTTTTTCCACTGCAAATGAGAAGCCTCCCCGTGTCTTATATTTTTTAAACATTTTCATATTTTCCCACCAGCTCTTTTCTTATCTGCTTCTAACGACAATGAACCGACTTATCGTTGAGAGAGAACTCGTCGGCTTACTGATTAGACATGGCATGAACACATCCTCCTGGGCACCGTGGGATGAGAGCAGGTAAGTTAAACAACTGGGCTTGGCTATACCCATGATACTTGGATCACCTCCCCGACTTGCTTGCAAAGGAAAATCTAAATCTAGTCCTGTTATAAATAAAGAATTAAGAGGGGAAATATCCTTTGCTACTCCCATGGTTTAGCACCGCATACAATAGGCTTAGTCTGGCTATGACTGCCAAACCGGTTGACTACGTCGTTTACAATGCAGTATATTCTTATGTTTTAGCTCGAGCATATTAAGTAGCAGATCCAAGAGCAGGAGGAAGTATAGGTGCACGAGCAGTTCCACCACATGTTCTTCCTGGAATAATGTATTCCACGTATTCACGGCATTAGATTATGTATTTTCATCAATGGCATCATTTCATTTTCTACTTGACAAATGAAAGTAATAGTTTCCAAATCGATGCACATGGTGCATGGTAAGTAGGGAGTCATACCATTCTACTCTTTCTTAACGGAATCTGTACCTTGCTACTAATGTTTCCAGATGGCAGGATGAAGGTAGAGATGATCTAGTGAACTCCAATAAATGCCAAAGTTTGCATATAGAAAGTGTGTTGGTGTTCAATCAAGGAAAATTTATGTACATGGGAAAAATTTCATGCTTAAATAGATAACACCAAATGATGATATGCATTTTTGGTTTTCCATCATAAACCTATTATAAATTTCATGTATGCCCCAGGGAAAACTGTCATGCACAACCCCAACCATCCCATGTTCCAAACTAGGACATATTTGAGACACCATGGCAGGGACAAAGGGGTTTTCTAAATATAAAATATTGGCTCTATATAAAGGACAATTCGCATGTGACCTTAGCCAAACATCAATGGAGTTAATATGGAATTCGTGGCTACATTTGGGAAGAAGCCTAAGAGCCTCACACCTGTCAACATTTCTAGAATCAAGCCATCGTTGAAGCTTCAGTGCTAAACGGGCTAGATCAATCTATTGTAATTGCTGCTACGCTCGACAGAGGGCCTAAATCCTGGAATGGAATGCATCGCCGAAGTAGTGATATGGTATAGTTATCTGAACGAAAGTTCCATACTTGTTTTATGGTATGGTATATAAAACAAGTTCTATATGCAGAATAAATCTCAATTTTGCATGGATTTATGAGTATTATCACGCCATCCAACAATGTGTGTGAACATGAATATCAATTATCTTATCCTATCATGTAGGATGTTTAGGCTATGATGAGTACCCACAAAATGCACGTTCCATGCTGTCTATGAGATTCTCTGCTTTACTAATTTGCACAAAGGAAGGAATGGATCTGATCACACCTTCATATAGGCCATATGATTGAGTAATTATCTACCATCTTTCTGGGTCTTGGAATTTTTACAGGAATCCTTCAAGTGAATAAGCACCCCCTTGTATATTCTCTTTAGAGTCCAAACTCTTAAGGCTCCTCTTGAAAAAAGGTCTCCATCGAGAAGCTTTGCAATACTTTGGAAAAAATCTTGTTTTAACTTACCACCTGTAAAGAGCTGTCTAGAACAACAACAATGGCTATCAGGGCAGGACTGATGGTGGTGGCGGTGTAGCTGTTCTTGTGGGTTCTTTACTTATAGCTACATCTGGTGAGGCTTCCTATCCAATTAACTCATATCTACCTGCTAAAATTTCCCTTGGACGAGATTGCTCCCAAGACAAACTCATGGCAAATTTCTTTAACAGATCTACTTCAAACCTATAAATTTGTTGAAAATACATAGATGTAATTATTAGTTACTATGTTAATGGAGAATAAATATAACCACTGCAAAATCATAAAAAATGGCACTACAAATTCAGAGTGAATTGATAAAACTACACAAAATTGATGAGAAAATTGCACATAAAAGCATATTCATGGTGTGCTAAGCTCTGCAAAATGATGTAATAGACTACCCATTAGGAAAATAGGCTCCATGGGTACAAACCAACACATTCTAAAATTCAAAATCGATTTTATATTGTAGCCCCGGGTTGCCAAATGTTATGGATTTTTAGATATAAGAAAAGCAACAGCTGGAAGATTAAACATTGGAAAGGATGTAGCTAGCATTGAATTTTACTCTGTTCTTGCTGCCACCTATATTAATTAATGAATATCATCCATCTCAACGTTAAATAACTCTTATGTCGTGTCTTTGTTTAATAGTGGTCTGTTTTTGTTTAGCCAACATTATTTGAGACACTTGGACCTTTGTTGCATGAATAATATGTGTCAACTAGTATATGGCATCTTGCCTACGGTGATGACAAGTTACTATTAGGTTATTGTCAATAAATCATTGCAAAGAAGACCGCTAAAAATTTATGGGATATGGTTTGAAGGAAAAAGTCTAAACCCACTAAGTTTTTGATTTGGTAGTTTGCAGTAGGATTTTAAAATTATAAATTCAATCAATACTCTCAAAAACCAATTTATAAATGAAATACTTCAAAAACCCCTGATAAATTTACTTTGCAAATTGTAACCAAAATTAGGTCAAAACTGTCTACACCATTTAGTTAAGTTGAAGTCCGTGTCATAACAGAGCATTTCCTAGCTTCCAATTTGCCAATATTTTGTTATGGAATCTAACAGAAGACCACAAAACAACCGTGGAACCTGCTGCTATCCAATATATTATAGTTTCAAATCCTCCATGTGGTGTATCCAAGATATTTTTGGTTTGGTTGGATGCATGCACTAACTTTTGTATGCATTTTACTTAAGGAAAAAGACCATCCAAATAATAAAAAAACTTTTAAAAGTCTCTTTGATGTGAGATGGCCATGAATTATACAATATAGTGTCCCATTCATAATCATGTATACGGGTGTTCATTTGCATTTCACTTAAGGCAAAAGACCATCCAAATAATGAAAAACTCTAAAACGTCTCTTTGATGTGAGATGTTCGTAGATTTATAAGTGTCGGTATTAGTCATAGCGTAAACATCCTACATGATAGGATAAGATACGTATTGTTCATATAGAACTTGTTTTTTATAATTCCAAATGAGAAATATTTGAGCAAACATAGATTGTCTTTATCATTTTATTAAATATGTGGGTTTTTAAAAACAATTTATTAATTAGGTGAGTTCTTGCATAATTGAAATTTTGTTTCGGAAGAAGATAAGGAATTTATATTTTAATTTTTTTAGAACCTAATTTTACTTAAAAGATTAAAATATAATCAATGGTATTTGGATCTAGTTTATTTTATAAATGTATTTTTTTAAGTAAAAAAGACTCAACATCAACCTTTTTGTTTTCAAGTAGAACTAGAAAACCACCTTTTATGCACACACTCAAGTGGTTAGCTTATGCATACATTACTTCATGAAAATTAAGCAACAAGCTACTAATGGACATCCTAACTATCTATTGAATAAATTTACTTGGGATATTAAAAACTTAAACAAAATATTTTCTTCACCTTTCAACCTTATTCCACTTTATTTGTCCATTCAATGATCTTCAATACATGAGATTATAAGAGGACCCACGCGAATGGTCGATAGGAAAAATGTTGTCACGTGTTCAAATTATGATGTGCGGAAATTTTGATGTCTCACATAGTTCAAGTTTCAATTTCAAATGTATAGTGTCCCCACGTCCAGGCCAAGTCTCAGTTTCAAAGGTATAGTTCCTCGAGGTCCATGGGTTTCTAGTTTCTCTAAAGCTACCTACACCTTTCAAAACTTCTTCTAAAGGAATCTTATTTTCACTTATATACCTATTTAGAAGTTTTATGTAATTTATTTTCACTTATTTTTCTAGACTTTCTTTCATGACATAAACTTATATTATCTACACACAACTTTCACTCATTTTTTGCAACATATCAAAGTTCTCGGTGTTTTATTTCCCTCGCTTTGGGGGTATGCTAGTTTTATTTGAGATGAAAAAATACACTATCAAATTTTTTAATCTTAATGAAAGAGTACCCTTTCCTTTTGTTTTTTCCTCGGAACATATGCCCCATCTAATATCTTTTCTTTTGATCTATATTTATATCTTCCATCTTAACTCCACCGCCCCAAATTTTAATCATGTTTTTTCTTTTATGTGTGAGAAACCCATTCACTATCCACCACCCAAAATCCTGAAATAGGAGGAGGAGGTATATGGCCACTTAGGCAGGAAATTAAGTTGAAGGGAATCCAAATCTCTCAAAATAATTATATATTTGATTAATTACCCATTTCACATGGCTAACCACCTAAAATATTGTTTCATTGGTTCATCATTTCCTCACATTTCATCTCGTCGCCTTCTCCGTCCTCCTTCTCTAAAACAAACACAAAACAAGCATCTAGAAGAAGAAGGAAGAAGAAATAAATTGGGTTGGATGGAAAATATGCTGTCAAATTGTGTGGAAATTGAACCCAAGAGATAGAAAAATTACACTCACAAAATTGCTAATCAAACATGCAAAATTAACATCAAAGGAGACTAAAATTGGAGCATAACACTGATCTGTATTGAATAAGTGTACAATAGCCAACCTTTTGAAGTAATAGGATGCCGAAATATATAATTACATGATATATTCTAATGCATAAGGATGCCATTCGAAATAGTAAAAAAGTAGGCTTACTAAATCTAGTCAAATCCCCCATAGGTGCATAAAGCAGTTTCCAAATCCACTAAGATGCGCACGAATTGGAAAAGTGAAGTAGGAAAGCTAATAAGGGATGGAAAGACAAATCATACATGATTTTATTAGGAGAAAATGATGGAGGATGATGTGGGCAAAAAACAAGTCAACTACACCTAGTCTAGCTTTTCCTTTTGCCTTAATTCTCAATAAAACAAGCAGCTTTGCAGAAAAAGTAGATATGTGCTTTGGAGGATCTAGAATAAAGTAGACATGGTAAATATGGTTTCTAGGAGGTTTCCTAAGTGCTCCATGACTCAGTTTCAGCAAGTGTTGACTTCTATGACATGTAGAAGGAAACTAGCATAGAGTGGAATCTAAGAGGTTAGGTTATAAGACAAAAATGATTTAATTAATGTCTAAGGCAGGTAACTATGGGTTGATTATTCTAACACCCCATATTAATCCTGACTTCATGAGTAAATATCAGAAAAATATAGGGCCTAGCAATAAGGCTTAGTCACCCTTTACATACTGCTTGTCCATACAACCAAGGAAAGAGGCAAAAACCCAGTGGGAAAATACTCCCTTAAACATGGATAGTAAAACAAAATTTGAAAATATTGTCATCAATCATGCTTCACAGCATGATCACAAATCCCCAGCAGTGATTTGAGATTGCTGAATGTCTTCTCACAAAAACATTTGGTGAAGATGTCTACTACTTGTTCTGAGGATGCACAGAAGAGTAGATGAATGGTGCCATCATGCACAAGCTGTCTGATGTAGTGCATATGGATCTCAATGTGTTTGGTTTGCTGTCTTTGAATTGGATCATTGCAGATTCGAATGGTGATCTGATTATCACAGTAGATAATAGTTGAAAACTCTGATTCAAAGCCACATTCTCCAAGTATTCCCTACAACCACAAACATTGAGTTGTTGCATTTACAACTCATCTATACTCTGCTTCTATAGATGAGAGTGCTATGGCACTCTGCTTCTTTCTTGACCAGCTGATTGGTCCTTCTGAAAGCATGAACACATATCCTGATGTTGAATTTTGATCTGTGTTGTAACCTACCCAATCACTGTCAGTAAACCCAATCAAATCAAGATCAGATTTAGCTTTGTAGAAGATCCCATGAGTTCTTGTTCCTTGAGCAAAGTTAAGGATCCTTTTGGCTTCTCTCCAATGGAACACATGAGTTTTATCCATGTATATTGAAGCCACACTAACTACATAAGATATATCAGGTCGAGTGTGTGTAAGATAAAGAAAACACCCAATAAACTTCCTATACAGTGTATTATTTACCATAGGAGAAGAACCTGCTTCTTCAAGCTTAACTCCTGAAAGGAAAGGAGTCTTGCTTGGATTGCAATCCTTCATGTTGAACTTGTTCAAAAAATCTAAGGCATACTTGGACTGATGTACTTTGATTCCATTTTGGGATTGAGCAATTTCGAGACCCAAAAATTGGCTCAACAATCCCAAATCTGTCATAGAAAATGCATGGTTCATTGCATCCTTCAAGGAGGCAATCTCTTTCTTTGAACTTCTTGTAATCAGAAGGTCATCCACGTACAAGAAAATAATAATCAAATAACCATGAATCAGCTTCAAATAAACATTAGTATCATACTTGCATCAAACAAAACTCAATGACAATAGAAAGCCATCAATCTTGGCATACCAAGCCCTGGGATCTTGCTTGATCCCATACAATGATTTATTTAACCTGCACACAAAAGATGGATTAGAAACAAACCCTTCAGGTTGCTGCATGTAAATCTCTTCAGTTAGATCTCCATTTAGGAAATCACACTTCACATCCATGTGATGTACCTCCCACTGCTTCGAAGCTGCAATGGCTAAAGCTAGCTTTATGGAGTCCATCTTTTCCACTGGTGCAAAGGTTTTACTGTAGTCAATACCATGCACTTGTGAGTATCCCTTGGCTACCAATATTGCCTTATATTTCAAAGGTGAACCATCAGCAGCGAACTTAGTCTTGAAAACCCACTTACATTGAACAAGCTTCCTCCATGGGGTAAGATAAACCAGTTCCCAAGTGTTGTTCTTCTGGAGCGAGCTAAATTCTTATTTCATGGCTGTTTTCCATATTGGCTCATGTGCTGCATCTTCACATGTCTGTGGATCTGATTCAACCATCAGATAGCACTTCTCAGTAAATAAAGGATCTTTCATACACACTAGGGCACTCTCAAACTGAGATCTAGTCCTCCTAGTGTCACTAGGATTTCCAGCTAGTTCCCTAGCTGCATGAATGGTATTTGCTTCCAATTTTGGTCTTGTAGGACTGTCAGGATCTGCAATAAAATCATCATTATCAGACATATCAGAATCAGCAAAATCATTAGTCTCTCCACTTGCAATCAATGGATCTGGTGGTGAAGAAGACTCTCCAACTTCAACTGCTACTAAAGGCTCTTCTTGGAACTAACACTTCTTTCAATGAAAGATTTATTAGTGCTCAAGTTGATCAGCTTGTACCCTTTTGAATCTTCAAAATACCCAATAAATAGTCACTCTTGTCTTTGGGGCTGCAAATCCTTTCTCTTTTCAGTTGGAATCCTAGCCCAAGCCTTTGAGCCAAAAATCTTGAAATGGGTCACATCTAGCTTGTGCCCACTCCAAGCTTCGAAAGGAGTCATACCATCAAGATGCTTATGAGGCACCCTATTTGGGATGTAGGATGCACATTTTGTAGGCTCAGACCAAAACTTTGGTGGCAAATTCTTAGCTTTGATCATACAGGTTGCCATCTCCTTCAGTGACTTGTTCTTTCTCTCAGCAACACCATTTTGTTGTGGTGTGTAAGGGATCGAATGTTGCATTTGAATACCTGCATATTTACAATATTTAATGAACTCAGAATTGACATACTCACCACCATTGTCATATATGAGGATCTTGAATTTCCTCCCATACTGGTTTTCAACCAAGGCATTAAAGACTTTGAAGAGGTCAAAAACTTCAGACTTATGCTTTAGGAATTAAACCCAACGATACCTGGAAAATTTGTCTATGAACGTCAATGCATATTTGGCTTGAATCATGGACATATGAGGAAATGGATGAGCAATGTCACTGTGGATCAACTCAAGAGGTGCAGAGGTTTTGTCATGACTAGCTCTCTCAAATTTGTGCTCTAGGTGCTTTCCTAGGATACAACCTTGACAGACTCCCTTGGAAAACTTGATCTTTGGTAACCCTATGACCATATATTTTTCACTCAAATCAGAAAGATACTTGTAGTTAAGATGGCCAAATATTTCATTCCAAAGCTTGCTTGCCTCATTAGCATGAATTAGAAGAGCAAGGGGGTTTGAGTAGGGTAGGAAATGGGAAAACATGTATACCTTCGAAGTGTGATCAACAACACCTTTTGCTATGAATTTACCATTCGAAATCTTAATGATTTAAACATCATCAAGGGAGAAGATGACCTTCTTTGGAGATCTAGTGTGAGTCATCTGATACACTGACAAGAGATTAGAGGCAAGTCCCGGAACATACAACACATTATTGAACTTACCATGATCAAGATCAATCCTTCCTTTCCCCAAACTATCAGTGAGAGAGTCATCTCCCAAAACTATTGGTGGACCTTTCGACATGCCAAGAGAGGAGAATGCCTCTTTTGTTGAAACCATATGTCTAGAAGCTCCAAAGTCTATGATGAAGCTAGGTGAGCTTGATGTGCCAACAACCAAGGCATGTACTCTCTCTTTGTCCTCTGAATTTGATCCTCCTTCTCTCTTCTTTGAGTAATCAGGAAGGGAGATGTTATTCTTCTCCAGGAGTTGGGTCAACATGTCAATTTGCTTCTTCATACAAGACCTCTTAGGATGATAACCCTTATTGCAGTATGTGCACTCTCTCATTTCTCCTTTGTTCTTCTTCTTCTGGAAGTTCTTCTTGGAACCTTGGGGCTCCTCTTGAGACTTATTCTTGTCTCTCTTTTGCTCAGGTGGATTTTTAGAATTTTTCTTTCTTTTTGAATCCACCCTTGAATCTCCAGCAACCAAAGCTTGGTCTTTGGAATATTTGATGGTGCCCATCATCACCAACTTATCTTGTTCCTGTGTGAGGGATTCCATGAACTCTGCAAGCTTAGGAATCTTCCAGGCTCAAGATTTCAACTTGGTGGCATGGAAGGTCGAAAAAACCACTAAATAGTCAGGGACAAGCTTCAAGAGTATGGCCAAAACTAGTTGTTCTTCCTTCTTTTCAATCCCACACTGTTTTAGCTACAAAACAAGGGATTTAAACATGAAAAAATAGAGTTGCAAGGATTCAAAGGTGCTGGGACTCAAGGAGATCATATCATTCTCAATTTGATGTCCTCTCATCTCATCTATCTTACCAAAAATATCTACAATCTTCTCCCACACTTCATCAGGTGATGTCAATCCATCAAGATGGAAGAGGAGGTCTCTTGAAATGCTCAGACACAAAAGACCATAGGCCTCATCCTCCTGTTGTGCCATTTGATTTTCTCTGCAGCTGCATTGGGATCTGCCTCAGTTTCCATAGTAACCCTGTAGAGACCTTTCACTCTCAACAATATCTCCATCTCAACTTTACATTGAAAGAAACTAAATGGAGTCAACATGATCTTCTGAGATTGGTCTATAGCTCAAAAACTGTGCCCTTTAGTCAGCAGAATATGCTCCCAGTCAAGATGTTGAACCTAAAATAGCAATATGGAAGGATATAAATTGATCTACAAAGGCTCTAATACCATGTGGAAATTGAACCCAAGAGATATAACAATTACACTCAAAAAATTGCTAATCAAACATGCAAAATTAACATCAAAGGAGACTGAAATTGGAGCATAACACTAATCTGTGTTGAATAAGTGTACAATAGCCAACCTTGTGAAGTAATAGGCTGCTGCAATATATAATTACATGATATATTCCAATGCATAAGGATGCCATTCGAAATAGTCAAAAAGTAGGCTTACTAAATCTAGTCAAAGCCCCCATAGGTGCATAAAGCAGTTTCCGAATCCACTAAGATGCTCATGAATTGGCTAAGTCAAGTAGGAAAGCTAATAAGGGATGGAAAGACAACATGCTTTTATTAGGAGAAAAGGATGGAGGATGGTGTGGGAAGAAAACAAGTCAACTACACCTAGTCTAGCTTTTCCTTTTGCCTTAATTCTCAATAAAACATATAGCTTTGTAGAAAAAGAAGATTTGCGCTTTGGAGGATCTGGAATAAAGCATAAATGCTAAATATGATTTCCAGTAGGTTTCCCAAGTGCTCCATGACTCAGTTTTAGCAAGTGTTGACTTCTATGACATGTAGAAGGCAACTATGGAAACTACGGAGACTACGTAATAAGAGAAAAATGATTTAATTAATGTCTAAGGTAGGTAACTATGGGTTGATTATTCTAACATATTGGTAGAGACAGGGTTGGGTTATGCAGACGATGCAGAAGAAACTAAGCTAAATAATTCTATAGTTGCATTGAAAAGGCCACAACATTAAACAATTTCACAGGCAGAAAATAGGATTTCGATGTTTTGGGTTTTCAAAAACAAGGGTTCCTAAGTCGGCCAGGGAATATGCCATTTATACATAGGGAATATGATGAATGCATAATCCATTTCTATGCAGTCATTCGAGGTATATGCTTATCTTCCCTACAATTTTTTTGTATTTGTTTTCCATGTGCCTAACTCTGGATTTGAGTTCTTGTGTGTGGATTTCTGACCCATAAATCTGGGGTAGGGATCCTATGGTAAAAGAAGCCATTCATGGTGTCCACAAATCCTTGTCCTCGATGACCACCAACAACTTTATCTTCCTAATGAATCTCTAAATGATGCTATGATGAAGGATATGACTGGCATTAACAAGACCAATGCATCATCTTCAGGTCAATTCATTGATCCAGCTAAACTTAGATTTAGATCTGCGTTAGTCCAAATGACTATATTTCTTTAAAATACAAGTTGCATTATATTTCATCTAATGGTTCTTATGTCAGTTCTTATCATTGTATTCTATGAAGACGTGAAGACACAACTGAAAATTGTTGGTGATAAGGGGTCTCCTTAGAAGGGGAATAGGACACTTTTTGTTTCAATAGATTCATTTTTAACTGCTATTTATATGCTTTCAAACATTAAATTTCTCTTTCTCGTGTCTTTAGGATTTTGGGGTCCTCTATCAACAATAATACTATGTCGATTTTCCTCTCTTATAATACTAAATAGTAATTCAAACTTTTTCCATGGAAACTTTTCACAGGAGCTTCCTCTTCAGAGAAATATCTAGACCTTAATACTGAACAATAATATGTTGAATGACACACTGCCTAAATGGATAAGTACCCTCCCTAGTCTAACCTTTATGAGCTTCAAGAACAACTTGTTAACTGGACCTCTGTCCAACTCCTTGAGTACATTGCAAAGAATCTGTGTTACAACTTTCAGGAAATTAATTGTCTGGGGATCTGCCAGATATGAGCATCTTGACAAACTTGCAAGAGCTTTATTTGCAGGGCATTAGTATTGGACTCATGTTCCCAATTCTGGAAATAAACAAGTTGTCAAACTTGTATTGAGAAAAAAAAAATCTAGGTTTCATGTTCCTGATCTTGGGTCATTTGACCAATTTTCCTTCATCTCTTGTTTCCTACTTTAATTATTAACCTAGGAGAAAAAGGTTATCAAACTTGTGATTCTAGATGCATTAGTTCTAGGGATTAAATAATATAATGTATAAAAACGAGAAGCACAAACATATCACATAATTGGACATGGGTATTTATCTTGATTGTCACAACAGTAACCATACCCTAGAAGCAACCTCCTTCCTCATTAAGACAGTGAACTTCATAAACTTATTCTAGTGAATGGAGCAACTTACATTTGTAATTATCTTTTTAGATTATGCTTCTTTGAAGATTCCAAGACCGATTCTCGTGATCGATTCAGAAAGAGTACGAACATAGTGAAAAATATGAGATTAAAAAAAGGAGTTATGCGAAATGACAAGCGTTTGCACATAACCTGCACAGACCCCGGTACTGAAACTAATGTGTTTGCTAATTGTTAACATACGATTTGTCTTTAGCTGAGAAAAATAGTATTTACAAAAGAAAAATGCAGTTTGTGCTTATTGACAATAGGAACCCCTACTCTTTTTTGAGTTGTAACAAATATATACTTTGACCTTTTCAATGGATGAGTAGATTTGATTCATATTTGTTTTGATAGATATCAACACTATTAAAAAAAATCAATCATTTTATGGAGGTAAAAAAAAGCCTTTATGGTGTAAGACACTCTTGCCGAACGTGAAGATAAAAAGTTATTACTGATTAGTACTGATATTGGCTATTGCACTCTTCTTTCTATGGATGCAGATGTATCGAACACTGAATACAACTGATAATCCTGCAGGTAATATATGGTTCCTCTATTATATTAGTATTTTAATGGAGCCGTATGTTGTATTAGATATGACTTATGTTCTTTAATTACTAGTATTAATGCGTTTGGTTCTTATGATCATGTAATGGGAGAACCTTGTGATGCATTTGAAGTTTCATCGATGAAAAAGTCAGAAGATTTCATGGCCACTTACAGGGTTTCTTCAAAACAATACAACAAATCATTAAGATGCAATGGCGACATGGAACTTGGCCCTATTCAAGATACACCACGCCAACATGCGGCCCTATTTAATGAAAACCAACAAAGACTTCAGCAGAACTACTATCAGAATTTACAGAACAATATTTCTTCAAGGTGAGTAGCCACTTTATATTTCATACATATACACATATGTATATATCCTTTTACTTCTATGTGACTTTGATCTCTGGGGTCTTTTGAAGAACGATTTGACCCCATGAATGCCTTTCTGCCAATGGTTTGAGAATGCCAAGAGCTATAAGATATTGTTGAAATTAAACTAATTTTACCATAACTATTGGCATTATAGATAACAATTACATACTTGAAGGCCTTTCAAATTGCAAAGTCAAGTAAAGTAGGTTAATGGTTGCAGATGCTTGCAGTCTCAAAACTAAGCAATGTCCATGTCCAAGGGAAATGGGTAGTTAATTCAATTAGCTAGAATGGGTCATTAAGTGAAATAAAAGAGTAGCACAACCTGCAATATGATCAAAACCCTGGCAATTATAATATTGAAACTTGAAAGAACCCATACCTCTGTTTCTTGCTGAAGTATACCTAAAATAAACTTTGCAGTGGATAGCCTTGTGACCATAATTGTTGCAGGTGTAACAACAACCATGAAAAATATTTGAATACATTTGAGTAGATGATCTTCCTTGAGATGGAGGTATTTGAGATGAAGTCCTTTTTATTTCATGTTTGGTCCACTTTTGTTGCTTGGTCCATCCTTGCATCTTATTCCTTCTTTGTCAATTGTCAACATCATTGTATCTTGTATTATGTCTTTTATTCTTATCTTCTCTTCCATGTTACTTGGAGTATTCTCCTTTATCATTATAACGTCCAAACCCAATTCCTCTTTTGTCACTTGAATCTCTTTGCTGCCCTAAGAGATTATTCAAGTCTGATGTACTTTTCTCAAACTTTAAACGGATGGTGCTTTCCTTATTCAGTGTTTCATGTAGGGTCTTGATCTTGTTGTTCTTTTTGTGGAGCTTACGTCAGTGTTTCCACATGAATTCTATCATGAGCCTAACCCCAAGGGGATCAAGAGAGTCGAACCGGTGACCTCTTCAACTTGGGTGAAGAGATCTCACTCACGTTTGGCTCATGACCGCTTGAGTTAACCCTTGGGACTATGTGATGGAAAATATATACACAATACAAATATAAATAAATTATCTATCTCTCTATAGAAAGAGAGATGAGATTTACACATAAATAAGAACTTCTAAATGAAGATAACGAAGAGAGATATGGCAGATTTCTATATAAATAGAAATACTGCCATATACTAATATAGAGAGAAACTATATATATCATTATGTGAGATTTACATAGAAAATTTTTACAATGCAAATAGAAATCTCTTAACTATAATCATCTCTATATTTCCTTAAGCTCTAAGTTCTAAGTTCAACTGAGTTGATCTTTCTCATTGCTTGATTGATATTGGTTAAGATGGATCTAGGATAGTAACTAATCACATTGATATAATGCTTTGATATTGTATGAGTTGTATGCATTGTAGCAGGATGTGGTTAAAAAGGCTAAAATCCTAGATATACAGGCTCTAAATAGTAAAAACATTGACAATGACCAGCATTCAATATGGTTCTACATATAAAGTTCTTGAATATCACAAAATGTAGTTGAACACCCATTTGTGCCAACTCTGGCACATCACAAAATGTAGTTGAACACCCATCTATGTCAACTCTGGTACAGAGCATAGGGATGCTTTGTATTCATGGAACTGTCAAAAATTTGTATATTGTAAAAGAGTCTAATTATCGAGCCAAATTATTTGGTCCTACATTGGATTTATTCTTTTATGAAATGTGTTGCTTTGATTGTAAACACAAGAGAGTGAGGTGGGACCTTAATTGTTGTTTTCATCAATTATTTTGCTCTTTATGATGTTGAATTCAAATCAATAAGTAGAATCATTTTTTTGTGACAATGATGAAGTTGTGGCATGTTTTCAATTTGTATGATGCATATAGTTTTTAGTCAGCTACTATCCTGTTTAATGCTGGTTCTCACAGCTGTGGAGGTGGATTTTAGCAAGTCACATCTTGTGGCTACTATTCCTGGGACTTTTTTTGCACGTGGTATGCATTGAAGAAACACTGGTTAGCAAACAACGTTTTGAACTGGAATTTTGTATACATGTTTGTATAGCACAACATGTTTAAACAACGCTTATGTGAATGTTGGTATTAAAAATGGTGTGAATTTTTCATGGTTTAATTTAGGGTTTCTAATTTCATTGATAAGAGGATTTTGCAAGTTAATACTTGAGAGATGATATTTAATTCAAATATGGTCAATGGCTAGAAGCAATATAATGTGTTTAGTGAGAACAAGTATCTGTGAATATGTGCTGGCAATATATATATATTGGAAAACTTCCTCGAAGAAACCTTATAGGAACTTACTCACATTTCATGAATGGTGTGTGGGGTTAATGCCACCAGTATACAACATGTATGCCTAGCCTTGAGGGATCCAGGTGGATTCAACGTTATGACCTCCTTGGCCAAGATGGCTTTGGCATGGAAAGTCAAACCACTTGGGTTGATTCTTGGGCTACACACACACACATAAAATAGATAGGTGGTCAGGATAATAATGCTATTTTGGAAGGATTTATTATTCTCACCATAGGTTGATGGGTGGGTGCTTCCTGAGTCCTTGCTTGATGATATTTACTTCCCCCTCAGCTGCTGCTGTAAAGTTGGGTTTATTAGTTACTGTATCAGTATTTTGGGTGAGTGAAAATTAAAGCATCATAATCAATTGGGTGAATTATACATAAATCACTGGATAACACAATTTTAAATGACAATTTCTTAGCATGCCTGCATTATTATAGTCGAATCTGGAAAGCTTTTAGTACCTTTCTTCCTTAGTATCTTTTGAGTTTTTATTTTGAAATTCTTTCAGAGATTCTTTCTTTTTGTTTGCTACAAATTCCTTTGACTTGCTGGGCTAGCCTTTGGTATGAGAAATCACAACCTAGAGGCATATAAGCCCTCAAAATGACTCGTGGATTGCACCCAGCCTGGGCTGCACCAACCCTTAGCATGGTTGGATTTAGATGTTTCCTCCCAGGAGCAGCGAGTTTTGATCTCCGGCTGCCTTGAAAAATGAATCCTGTCTTGACCATTTTCTCTACCGGAACTTGACTAAATTGTTTCAGAGATTCATGAATATGTTGTGTTCCTATTTTGTACAAGGTATTGAGATGTTGTCTCTTGGATCCTTCAAAACAGGTACTATCCTCTTAGTAACTTATTTAATCCTATATTGTTCATCACTTTTAGTGATTTCCATTTAACGTTTTGGCATTTAATCTTTAGTGATGTTTTATTTGAACACGAAATTCAATATTACAATAGCTTCTAGGGTGGTTGCACACCTAAAAAGGAAAAATGATATAAAAAATTTTTGTAACTTGTAAGTAGTGATACTTTTAAAACTATCCACAGAATTCATAAATGGTAATAAAATGATCATTTTCCACGACTGCGATTTAATGACTTTTCAAAGTTTTAATTAATAATATTGGTCCACCAATCTGTGGTACCTAATTTAAATATTGTTGTGACAACTATAATACAAAGCTGTGAAGTGCAGCTTGTGGTAGTGAGGTTGGAAAATGATATTAGCTTTAAACACTTTTTCATGTCGCCCTTATGAGATGACTTAGCTGTTGTTTTTGTGTATTTTTAGGTAGGACTCTTTGTATATGATATTTTCTGGGTCTTCTTCACTCCTGTAATGGTTAGTGTAGCCAATTCCTTTGACGCTCCCATTAAGGTTAGTTCATATTCTCTTAGTTTCCATGTTTTTCTTGCCTTGGTTATTGGTTTTGGGATAAATTTAATTTTGGGTAGAGAGAGCATCATGTAATGTTTTTTTAATCTTTGAAATCTCTTATGATTTAATTATTAGTTTTATTTTTGGAAGTTTGTTGCAGCTACTATTTCCCACAACAAATGCAACGTAGCCTTATTCTATGCTTGGGCTTGGTGATATTGTTATTCCAGGTAAAGTGGGGCAAAACTGGTTTCTCTTTTATTTTTTAAACAAGATGTAGAACTTGATGATTAGTAATTCAGGGACCTTTATAAGCATCCTCAAATGACTGTTTTCCTGAAACATAAATTTATATCCCAGAATTCTTTAAATGAGTGACCTCGTTTCGTCTTTGGTGGATATTAATATAAATTTAAATTTCTAAAGAAACCACAGAAAACTGCTATAACTTATCAGGTTCCCAAGGCATAGTTCTCAAAGAGTGGTGTCTCCTACTTGTCAGTGTATATCCATAAGCTAGAAACATAATATTTCATAGGTAGAAGCAAGATTCTATGAGTTAAAATCCTTTACATAAGAAATAGGGTCTACAAACAGTCCATATTTCATCACAATGCAGATCTATTCTTGTGTGAAAAATCAGTTCTCCTTCATAGAGGTCTGTCTAACCCCCACTAATTTCCCATCAAGGTACTCTACCATGTTCACCTGATTTTTCTGGAGATGAAGACCATATGTAAAAAGGGTATCAGCTAGTGTGTTTAATTCTATAAATACACACTTTAAAGCAATATTCTAAAAGACCCCAGAGATTCACTCCATCTGCCCTGCTAGAGTGTGTCAAGAGATGTCTTGCATCTACAACTAATACTTCATCCAATTAATAGTTCTAAGAGAGCCTCCATGTACATGTATCTGAAATATTCCTCTGTCTATAGCAGTTTTGATCAAAAGTAATAGTGATGTCAATTCCTCCACATTGTTTGTTCCTCTCCCCAAGTTTTCCTTGAACTGTAAGTAATGAGCATTTGAAATGTGGTGGATGCACCAAGCACTACATATCTAGTCGGGTCCTTGGCGTGGCCCACCAAATAATTCCCATTTTGTCAATGATCACCTCCTCCAACCACCTAACATGTTTTAACTTTGGAACTTATTTGTAGAATTGAAGTATTGAGTGTACCTGACTGATAATATGGAAGGATGGAGTAGATTTTCCTTAAAAGTTGGCCAACCAAATGCCCCATACCAGAAAGAGGTACTGCCCTAATTTTCTTTTGGTCCCTTTTGGTATACCACTCCTTTAGACAATCTTCTATGGCATGTTTTCTCCACAAATTTAGCAACCCAACCACTCCTCCACTTTTGTCCAAACTTGGTGTGAAAATGCAGAGTCTAATAAAAGGTGCGATGTGTTCCCATTATTTTTGCAAAGTATACAAATCCTAGGCCCAACTTTGTTTCTTTTTCCCTTCATTTCCCAAGTTAGAACTATATTGTTTAAGGCTAACAACATGGATAATATCCCCTTAAGAGGGGCCTTGAATTTCCAGTGACGCCCCCACCACCATTTTCTGTATTCAGGGGGTGGTCCCTGAAGACCAGCATAACCTATTTTTGTTGAGTAGTCCCCCCTTGCTTTATTCATTATCTAAAAAACCAACTCATCCGGATTACCAAATAACTTTATATGTTCCTTTTTAAGATCATTCAAGTAGGAACCCCACAGTTGGGCCTCTTCCTGCCACCCCAATGTCCTGAGCATTAAGCCAACCCTACTTCCATATTGTAGAATCCATTGGTTTACCCAATAAATTTAGGTTGCACTTTACAATTGATTGGATGTCAAAAATCTTTTTTCAGGAAGAAGGTTGTCCCTTTCACACCCCATCACCGCATCTGCTCCAAACCTTAATTGTGATCCATTCTCTTCCTTCCATGTGAGATAAGAGCCAATAATATTTTTATACCTTCTAAAAGTATGAGCTTTCCACTTATTTGAGACAACTCAACTAATACAGCATATCATCTAATTCTTGATTCCCTTTTTTATTCCATGGAAAAGTGGTCATTTCTACTCCAGAAGAAAAGAAATCACATTGTGAATGTGCTTCAGCACTTGCGAGGGAAAACTGTAAGGAGCTTGTAAAGCTTACTAGTTTCCCCATTACTTCAAAAAAAACTATCCATGTCGATAAAAAAAAATTAGGTCTTTTCTAACCTTCCACATTTCAAGCTAATATTTCATTCTTTATTCAAACTATCCAAACGTCATTAATTCATGGTCGTGATTACATTACATCATAATCCTTAATCATCCACATCATATAAACTAAACATTAAAACCATATTATCTTCAAGTATCTAGCAAAAAGAAAAATACAGTGCGCTGCTTCTGGTATTACCCAGCTTAGGAGAGTGAAGAAATCCCATCTTTGATGTCTTCATATGGTGCTCTACCCTCAATCACCTGGTGACATTCTCTAGACAATATGTTAGCTTCTGTGTTTTGTTTTGTATACACATGCAAGAAGGAAATTGACTTGAAGCCTCTTGCAATTTCTTTAACATCATCATTTAAAAAACTAAGATTACTACTTAAGAATAACCCAGTTCCTTTCATTCATTTGACTACTAGTTTTGAGTATTCAAAAATCAGAATAGACATATCCTTCTACTCTGTTGTAGCTATTAGTAAGAATTTTGAAGCATTTAACTCTACATAATAGTTAGAATAAGTCTTGATTTTTCCATATTCTACTTGATTGTGGTCACACAATTTGGATGATAATACATGCATATTTTGCTAGTGGCCATGAAGATCTGCATAAGCAGCAAAATACTCTAAGTTGTAGTATCATAAGGGGATTCAAGGTCTAGTTGTAGTGTTAAAGAGGTGTCTGCAGCATCAAGTTTTATTGCCTTATTCTATGCTTGGGCTTGGTGATATTGTTATTCCAGCTAAAGTGGTGCAAAACTAGTTTCTCTTTTATTTTTTAAACAAGATGTAGAACTTGATGATTAGTAATTCAAGGAATTTTATAAGCATCCTCAAATGACTGTATGCCTGAAACATAAATTTCTATCCCATAATTCTTGAAATGAGTGACCTTGTTTGGTCTTTGGTGGATATTAATATAAATTTCAATTTCTAAAGAAACCACATAAAATAGGTATAACTCATTAGGTGCCCAAGGCACAGTTCTCAAAGAGTGGTGTCTCCTACTTGTCAGTGTATATTCGTAAGCTACAAACATAATATTTTAGAGGTATAAGCAAGATTCTAGGAGTTAAAATCCTTTACATAAAAAAATAGGGTCTAAAAATAGTCCAGATTTCATCAGAATGCAGATCTATTCTTGTGTGAAAAATCAGTACTCCTCCATAGAGGTCGGTCTGACCCCCACTAATTTCCCATCAAGGTACTCTACCAAGTTCACCTAATTTTTTTGGAGATGAATACCATATGTAAAAAGGGTATCATCTAGCGTGTTTAATTCTATAAACACATGCTTTAAAGTAATATTCTGAAAGACCCCAAAAATTGACTCCAGTTTCCTTGCTAGAGTGTGTCAACGGATGTCTTGCATCTGCAACTGATCCTTCATCCAATTAATAGTTCTGAGAGAGTCTCCATGTACATGTATCTAAAATATGCCTTTGTCTATAGCAGTTTTGATCAAAAGTAATAGTTCTGTCAATTCCTCCACATTGTTTGTTCCTCTCCCCAAGTTTTCCTTGACCTGTAAGTAATGAGCATTTGAAATGTTGTGGATGCACATAGCACTACATATCTGGACAGGTCCTTGGCATGCCCCACCAAATAATTCCCATTTTGTCAATGATCACCTCCTCCAACCACCTAACAGGTTTTAGCTTTGGAACTTATTTATAGAATTGAAGTATTAAGTGTACCTAAGTGATAATATGGAAAGATGGAGTAACTTTTCCTTAAAATCTAGCCAACCAAATGCCCCATACCACAAACAAAGGTACTTCCCTAATCTACTTCTGGTCCATTCTAGTATACCACTCCTTCAGACAGTCTTCTATGGTACGTTTTCTGCACAAATTTAGCAAACCAACCACTCCTCCACTTCTGTCCAAACTTGGTGTGAAAATGCACAGTCTAAGAAAAGGTGTGATGTGTTCTCATTATTTGTGCAAAGTATACAAATCACAGGCCAAACTTTATTTCTTTTTCCCATCAGTTCCCAAGTTAGAACCGTATTATTTAATTCTAACAACATGGATAACATCCCCTTAAGAGGGGCCTTGATTTTCCAGAGCTCCCCCCACCACCATTTTACGTATTCAGGGGGTGGCTCTTAAATACCAGTATAACCTATTTTTGTTGAGTAGTCCCCCCTTTCTTTATTCATTATCTGAGAAACCAACTCATCTGAATTACTAGATAACTTTATATGTGCCTTTTTAAGATCCTCCAAGTAGGAACCCCACAGTTGGTCCAAGTAGGAACCCCACAATTGGGCCTCTTCATGCCACCCCAATGTCCTCAGCATTAAGCCAACCCTGCTTCCATATTGTAGAATGCACTGGTTTACCTAATAAATTTAGGGTGCACTTTACAATTGATTGCATATCAAAAATCATTTTTTCAGGAAGAAGGTTGTCCCTTTCACACCCCATCATTGCATCTTCTCCAAACCTTAAATGCGATCCATTCTTTGCCTTCCATGCCATATAAGAGCAAGATTTAGCAACCCAACCACTCCTCAACTTATGTCCAAACTTGATGAAACAATGCACAGTCTAAGAAAAGGTGTGATGCGTTCTCATTATTTCTACAAAGTATACAAATCCCAGGCCCAACTTTGTTTCTTTTTACCATCGGTTCCCAAGTTAGAACCATATTATTTAAGGCTAACAACATGGATAAGTTTCCCTTAAGAGGGGCCTTGACTTTCTAGAGATCCCCCCGTGATAATTTTCTGTCTTCAGAGGGTGGCCCCTAAAGACCAGCATAACCTATTTTTGTTGAGTAGTCCCCCCTTTCTTTATTCGTTATCTAAAAAACCAACTCATCTTGATTACCAGATAACTTTATATGTGCCTTTATAAGATCATTCAAGTAGGAACAACACAACTGGGCTACTTCCTGCCACCCCAATGTCGTAAGCATTAATCCAACCCTACTTCCATATTGTAGAATCCACTGGTTTACTCAATAAATTTAGGGTGCACTTTACAGTTGATTGCATATCAAAAATCATTTCTTCAGGAAGAAGGTTGTCCCTTTCATACCCCATCACCGCATCTACTCCAAACCTTAATTATGATCCATTCTCTACCTTCCATGCCAGATAAGAGCCAATAATATTTCTCTACCTTCTCCAAGTATGATATTTCCACTGATTTGAGACAACTCAACTAATATAGCATATCATCTAATTCTTGATTCCTTTTTTTATTCCATGGAAAAATGGTCATTTCTACTCAAAGAGAAAAGAAATCACATTGTGAATGTGCTTCATCACTTGCGAGGGAACACTGTAAGGAGGTTGTAAAGTTCATTATTTTCCCCATTACTTAAAAAAAAAACTATCCATGTCATAAAAAAAAGTAGGTCTTTTTTGACCTTCCACATTTCAAGCTAATTTTTCATTCTTCAATCGAACTATCTAGACGTCATTAATTCATAGTTCTGATTACATTACATCATAATCCTTAATCATCCACATCATATAAACTAAACATTAAAACCATATTATCTTCAAGTCTCTAGCAACAAGAAAAATACAGTGTGATGCTTCTATTATTACCTATCTTAGGAGAGGGAAGAAATCTCATCTCTGATGCCTTCATACAATGCTCTACCCTCAACCAAGTGGTGACCTTATCTAGGTAGTTCGTCAACTTCTGTATTTTGTTCTGTATACACATGCTGGAATGAAATTGAATTGAATCCTCTTGCAATTGCTTTAACATCATCACCTAAAAAAATAATATTACTAGTTAAGAATACCCCAGTTCCTTTCATCCATTTGACTACTAATTTTGATTATTCAAAAATCGGAATAGACATCACCTTCTACTATGTTGCAACTGTTAGTAATAATCTTGAATCCATTAACTCTGCATAATTGTTAGAATAATTCTTGATTTTTCCATAACACATACTTCATCGTTGGATATTCTACTTGATGGTGGTCACAAAAGTTGGATGATAATACATGGATATTTTGCAAGTGGCCATGAATATCTGCAGAAGAGGAAAAATCCTCTAAGTTGTAGTATCATTAGGGTCTTCAAGGTCTAGTTGTAGTGTTAAAGAGGTGTCTGCAACATCAAGTTTTATCGCATTTTTAGATTCCAAGGTAAAATTGTGGAGTTAATCAAAGTTACAAACCAACATTTATGTGGAGAGATGTATATATAGAACCCAAAGGTGTTAGAATAATCAAACCCATTCCCATACTTATGATATAATATTTAATCATTTTGATTAAATTTTTAGGTCATACAATAGCAGGGTCATAGTCAATGAAAAGAATTTGTCATAGTCATAGTCATTTTGATATAATACTTAGGATATAATATTAAATTCTTTGGCAGTTTAATATATAATATGTGTTCTTCCATCTGAAAATAATTAGAACATCCTTCCAGGTAGAAAATGGGTCAATTTTAATAATCACCACTTGGAAGATCAATATTTTGTTCTTTAACTGATTCTGAGAGAGAATCCGGTAGTTCTACAGCTACTCCTTTCTTATCAATAAGGGTAATAGAGGCACTATATGTGAATGGATCCCAAAACGTTATTGGAAAACCTACAAGGAGTACTTTTGGAGACAAGAATTGCTAGTGGAAGAGGGATTGTTTCCACTTTGGGTAGGTCCTCGAAGCCAGAATATAAGGTACAAACCAAAGGAAGATGAATGGTTCGAAGCCCTATATGCTATGGCTAACATAGTTAATTCAACATGTTCAGGGAAATCCTTATGCTAAAAATGCAATAACATTTTCCTTAACGTGCATGTGTAGGTGTAGTATGCCATTTCAATAGATCTCTCAGTTATCTTTTAGCTTAGATTGGACTCATTGAAGTGACTTTGAACCTAATATTATGGTGGTTATTCTCCATATAGAAATTGCAGTAGTTATGTTGAAATTGAAAGCTTTGTAAACTAGAAAACCTCAAACAGAAGATGTAGCGATTTAGCTGGTGAACAAAGAACATATGATCTGGCAGGTTAATTCTACTCCCCATTTCAACAAACATGGTGCTACTATTGGGGTTTCCATGGTTTCTATCAATATGAATGAACATGTAATGTTTATAATTGTAGTTTTAATATATATGCTACCTAAAACCACAAAACACTTTTGTAAATGTTTTTGGTTTAAAATTTAAAGTTAATATCATTGGAGTTGTTATGTTCAGGTTTTTACGTTTTATAGATAGCCTTTGGCAATTGAGCTAAGGATATTTGTGAAGTAATCAGAAAAATAGCTTTTTTACCAAATAAATCATAATACTAAATTTGAAATGGGACATCAAGTAATTAGGGTCATGTATTTTTTTGAAAATGAAAAAATGTTGTACTTATTGAACTTAGTAAATTAACTGGAAATGTTGTGTCATTGTTGAATAATTTGGCAATTTATGGTATTAGATCTAATCCTGACTTTAATGATAATAGAATTATTTAACTTAATACTGACAAGGGACTTCTCTTGCCATAGGAGGCTTATGCACATAATAGGATTTGAAGCATTTGTAGATATTTGAATATTCAAATGTTGACAAACACTAATATCAAGGCCAATGATAATGTATGAAATTGCCAAATGATTAAGATGTAGGAAGGCAATTTCATGGACAAAGACTGGGAAACATCTCTACTTAGATACCATCCTTTGGGAAAATCCTATATAGTATAAATACAATCATCCTCTACAGAATCAACCTGGTATTGCCTGAGAATTATAAATTTGATCCTTTGTTGTCATTGTGTGCAGGGCCATAAGGGATGATTCTTCTTTTTAGTTCACATTCTCTTGTTCCAACAAGGCTAACTTGTTAAGAGGCTTCCCCTAAGTATTAACTTACCTCTTTTCTTTTGATTTATGTTTATTGCATATTTGGGAAAGTAGGTTTATATAGCTTTTCTCACATATACAATTCATACATTTTACTTTTTTGTTGCACCGGCATTTCCAACCTGTGTTTCAATGCATTTGTTACACTTTTGCACCAAATCATAAATAGCAGAATGGTGACTCCACACGTAAAGAAGTCTATTATTTATTCTTTTGGACGTTGGATTTGACAATTTATTAAATCATTCAACAGTTTTCATAGTTGGCATATCATTCACTAACCACATGAGATATAGGGGTGAACTCCTTCACAGATTGCACTATGTATGTAGGACTATACCTGTGCAGTCAAGCATAATTGTTTTGTGGATTCATTGATAATCTTTTGTGTTGAAATCCATTTCTTGGTTTAGCGCTGAGTTTTATTTTTCTTAGGTACTAAATATTGCAGATTTAGCCATTCAAGTTTAATTTTAACCAATTCTTAAATTGAATTTGTTAGATTAGATTTTTCTATTTTGCACATGATCTTGGTTATTGTTGTTAGTTTTTTATCATTATAAATAATTTGCTTCATTATTTTTCTACTTTATAGTTCATTGTTTTTCTACTTTACTAGTGATATTTTTTATTGGATTTTGCAGGAGTGAGCTCAACTTCTAAGTGGGCCATTGAGTATGAAGAGCCTGTTGTTGAGGCTTAGCCATTCAGTATGAAGAGCGTACTGTTGATGCTTTCAAGCTGCTAAGTATGGTTTTGAATCTGTTGACGTGGGATCTAAGTATGGTTTAGTGTTGAGTATGGTTTTGAAGTTGTTGACGTGGGATCTAAGTATGGTTTTGGTTTTGCATCCAAGTGCAAGCATGATGGTTTAGCCATTGTAATGTTTTGAAAAGTGATGATTTTCGTATAAAGTTATATGGAACTAATATGAGTTTTTGAGAAAACTCATATTTATTGTAATACTATTGACATTTCATATAATATAATTTGTGTGGTTTAAAACTTATATATATGGTTGTAATTTATATTATGTACCATTAACTAATTAATGTGACATTGCATGATTTACATGTGTATTAGATATTATTTACAAGTGTTGTAATTAATTATAATGTGACATTGCATAATTCACATGTGTATTAGATATTATTTACAAGTGTTGTAATTAATTATAATGTGACATTGCATAATTCACATGTGTATTAGATGAGGATAAATAATGTATAATTCTTTTTTTAATTTAAACATAATATCATATTAAAAATTTATATTGATTAATAATGGACACCATTAAAACTACTAAAATATGATGACCACACATAAAATGACTAAATTAGTGACCAATAAATGAGATTAAAGACCAAAATTCGCATATAAAATAACCAAAAATTGAGAGATACATGACCAATCAATGAGATAAAAATAACCAAAAAAATAACCAAAATTCGCATATCAATGACCAAAAAGTAGTTTTTGTGGCTAATTTACGATCTTTTATTATGCGACTAAATTTGGTCATATTCTAGCTTGTCATGTGGTGATTAATTTTGTCATAAATGTGGTCATATATTTGGTCATTGATTCAACTATATGACCAAATTAATAACCAATTGATGCTATAAATGACCAAAATAAAAATGACCAATTCTGGTCGTGTAATAAAAGACCGTAAATTAGCCACCAACAATCGCCAAACCAAAAGTGGTCATTGATATGCGAATTTTGGTCATTTTTTTGGTCACTAATCTCTCATTTTCCTCTAGTGTAGGATGCACTAGTCCAAATTCAAAGAACCCATGCTTTAGTATGTAGATAATGTTTAGACCATAGGTTTAGAGCTTAGGGTTTTAATCCCTTAGTAACAAGGTATTCATGTTTAAAAACCATGGCATACAAAGTATGCCATGATAACATTTCTGAATATAAAAATCCAAAGGTCTACTCTTAAACCATTATAATAACTTGTCAATAAAAGAACATAGGAGTTGTTAATGGGTATAGTAAGAATATACATAGAACGTAAAACATATTAATGACAGATAGACTAACGAATTCAAAACATAACAAAGAATAATTTGTGTACAGGAAATTTAGCCGTAGTAGCTACATTGATGATAACGAAATTTACCAAGTTATAAAACCAAGTCGATAACCATCATAACAACTAGAAGCAGGTCCTCTAGGACCATGACGGTTAACACACTTTACACCAGATCATGTCGCAAAGTAATGAACTGCGTAATAAAAAGAGAGAGGTGCCTTAGTTCGATTGAGCTAAGTAAGCATGCATAACCAAGTAATACCTTACCTCTTAGATCGTCATGGGAGAACAAGTCCCGCCACTCCACCACTTTGTTCCCATCAACAAAGTTAAGTTAGTTTTTATTAAATAAACAAAGTACACATGTTCAGGAGTAAAACAATTATCTATACAATTCATTAATTCATTGATAGTAATAACTAAGATATATAAATAGTTTAAATAGTAGAATTAAGACATAAGAAGTACACGAACTAATAATCATTGAATGGATAAGAGATTAACAAGACGGTATGGGAAGTTCTTTAAGAGATTGAAAGTATAAGTAACACATGTAATTTTGCATGAGTAATAATGATCCCCTTCGGGTAGTTTTCACTAGCCTATAATTTTATTTTATTTTTTTTCATTTTTTGGGGATATTGCAAGTGGTATCAGAGCTCAGTGTAAATACTGAAAGAATTATGGGCACACCTGGCATTCACACAGAGAAAATAAAGTATGATAACTAATTT
Organism: Pseudotsuga menziesii; assembly: GCA_001517045.1. Lineage (NCBI taxonomy): Eukaryota > Viridiplantae > Streptophyta > Pinopsida > Pinales > Pinaceae > Pseudotsuga > Pseudotsuga menziesii. Next base: position 145,342 of record LPNX010843468.1, on the reverse strand, counting down.
TTTTTACTAACAAATTTTTTTGCTGTGATTAAAATTTTTTGTGTTACAGGAAAATTTTTATAGTGTTGTTTAGTTTATGAATACTGAGGGAGAAAAAATCCAGCAGGAAGAAATGACCACCCCCACTCCGGAATTGAACTTGGCGCTCAAGCTAAACTCAGATGTGCTAAAAATTTGTACAGTCTTCAAGCTAAACTGAAAAGTTTCAGAGAAGAAAATCTAAATGAAAGAAAGGAACAACAAGCTATAAATGAAGCATTATTGCGTAACATGACGGGAGGGAGTCCACAAGGTAAACCTACCCAGTCCACCAACAGATACAAAAGAGAACTATACCATGAGCAGGCTAGCAGCCCAAGAGAAGCAGAAAAATAAGGTACACCTGAAGCAACTAAAGGAGATCATCACAGTCCTGCTAGTGATGACACACTTTCTCCATAGAGAAAGAGGCAAAGAAGTGATGACAGTATTCAGGGGGAGTTTCGAAAAATAAGAGCCCCGACCTATGAAGGTGAAGTGAATACAGGAGAAAAGAATGAAGAATGGTTGCTGGGAATGAGTAAGTATTTCCATGTTCATAACTATTCAAGTGTGATGCAAGATAGGCTTGCCATCTATAACCTTAATGGTAAGGCAGGAAGATGGTGGCGAGATTTAAAGCACACCAAGAAATATGAGCTATGAGAAATAAGATGGAAAAACTTCCGAAAGATTTTCCAAGCAAAATACATGTCAGAAAGGTTCTTTGACCACAAGGTAAAAGAGTTCCATGAACTGCGCATGGGGTCCATGACTATGGATGCATTTATAAACATATTTCTGGATCTGTTGCATTATGTACTATATATCAAATATGAGAAGGTGAAGATCTAGCAGTTCCTAGGATGTCTTTTCTCCCAAGTTTCAGGACAGGATTGAATTCAACATGCCAAAGACACTGGATACTGAACTACATAAGACCCAAATCTATTATGAGCATGGAAGTTACAGAAAGAAAACCAGAACTGAAATAGAGAAAATTCTAGAAACTTTTCTGATAACCGCAAGCTTGGGTCAAACCCGCAACCTTATAGAAAACAAAATAACAGCTTTCAAGCAAACAAAAATTCAACAAAACTGGTACGAAGCCTTATGTACCATATCCTAATTGTAATAAGCAAGTGGCGAGTGGAGCCAATGCCATCCCTTTAGCAATCAAGTGCTGGAAGTGCAACGGGCCGCATTATGCCTGAGATTGTAAGAGCAAGAACAATGTAGTCTTTCATAACCTGTAAGAAGAACCTACCATTGAGGATATAGTGGGAACCTTATGAATCTATGCAGCATTAGATGGCCGACAGGTAGACCATCAAGCTACAATGCTCGAGATCGAAGGTAAGATCTTGAACACCTCTATTTGAATACTCATTGATCCCGGTGCTTTCCAGAGCTATGGTGCACCTAAGATTGTTGATTTATACAAGTTAGGAAAAGTAAAGCATGTTAAACTTGGCTGGTACAGTTAGCCACCGGTACGAAATAGAAGGTTTCATAAATTGTTAAAGAATGTGACGTAAACTTGAATGGTTTCCTTACTAAGGTAAACCTGAACATCCTACCTTTAGGATCGTACGATATTCTTATCGGCATGGACTGGTTGGAACAACACCATGGAATACTCGATTGTATCCACAAGTCTATCTTATGTACTGATAGCCAAGGGAACCAAGTGAAGGTTCAAGGCATCCCAAAGAAAGTTTCTATAAGACAAATCTCTTCCTTACAAGTGAAGAAGTGTGTTAGGAAGGGCTGCAAGTTGTTTGCAGTGAACATATGAGACGTAGAGTCAGATAGAGAACAACCCATGGAAGAATTCCCCGTTTTTGAAGAATTCAAGGATGTGTTTCCCAAGGAAATCCCTGGATTACCTCCGAAATGAGACCTAGAATTTTCCATTGAACTGACCCTAGGATCATTTCCGACCTCCAAAGCCCCTTACCGCATGAGCGCACCAGAATTGGGGGAACTCCAACTGCAGTTTGAAGAGTTAATAGAGAAAGGGTATATCCGACCCAGTTTTTCCCCTTGGGGAGCATCGATTTTATTCGTAAAGAAGAAGGACTATATGATGTGGATGTGCATTGATTACCATCAGTTGAACAAAATGACTATAAAGAACCATTACCCGCTCCCTAGGATCGAAGATTTGTTCGACTAGGTGGGAGGAGCCAAAATATTTTCAAAAATTGACCTGCGATCCGGGTACCATCAGTTATGGATCCAAGATGAAGATATTCCCAAGACCTTCTTTCGTACGAGGTACAGGCACTACGAGTTTTTAATGATGCCGTTTGGGTTGATCAATGCACCCACAAACTTTATGTGTATGATGAACAACATATTCAGTAAATATATGGAAAAGTTTGTACTAGTCTTTATTGACGACATTCTGGTTTATTCCAAGAATAAAGAGGAACATGAAGAACACTTTCGCAGAGTACTTTGGGTGTTGAGAGAACATCAGCTCTATGCTAACTTTAGTAAATGTGATTTTTACAAATCACAAATATAGTAACTAGGTCACATCATATCCGAGGCAGGAATAGATGTGGACCCGAAAAATATTTGAGCCATAAAGTATTGGCCTACCCCGACTAGTGTCACTAACATTAGGTCACTCTTGGGATTATCCAGATATTATCAAAAGTTCATTGAGAACTTCTTGAGAATCGCTTGCCCCATGACGGCTTTGCAGAAGAAAGCGAAGAAGTTCTTATGGACTGACAAGTGTGAAGAAAGTTTTCAAAATCTTAAGCAACTTTTGATGACCGCACCAGTGTTGCGGATTGCGAATCCTGATGGGGATTTCATTGTATGCACAGATGCAAGCAAGGAATGAATTGGAGGAGTCCTCTTGCAAAATGATCATGCGTTTTGTTATGAATCTGGGAAATTAAAAGAGCGTGAGCATAATTATCCCATGCACGATCTTGAGCTAGCGGCCATTATCCACACTCTGAAGATGTGGAGGCACTACCTCATGGGGAGGAAGTTCCTTCTAAATACTGACAATATGAGTCTAAAGTATTTATTCGATCTACCCGATCTGAATGCGAGGCAAGCCAGATGGTTGGTTTTCTTGAGTGAGTATCACATTGAACTAAAGCATATTAAGGGAAAAGAGAACAAATTTGCCGATACTTTGAGTTGACAAACTCATATGATATATGAGGTGACCCTAAGTCAAACTAATGCAGATTTGCATGAGCAGATTAGAATGACCAACAAGGTTGACCTGTTCTATGTGTAAATCCTCAAAAAGTTCCAAGAGGACTGGTTGTTTCAATAATTGAAGGAATACAAGGTGGATGACGTTGGACTACTATGGTCTAAGGATAGATTGTATGTTACAGATGGAGGGGACATTTGGTCTAGCATCCTCACAGAATTTCATAGGGAACCCTAGTTGGGGCACTCAGGATATCAAAAGATGATATCTACCGTCAAGAGAAATTTTTTCTGGCCTAAGTTAAAGGCCGACATTGCAATGTTTATTGTGAAATGTCAGGAATTCCAGCTAGTTAAAGCTAAGCACCAGCATCCTTCAGGATTTCTACATCCATTTCCCATTCCGGAATGGAAGTGGGAGATTATCAGTATGGATTTTATTACTGGCTTACCAAAAATCAAGAAGCAAAATGATTCCATCTTCGTAGTCATTGAAAAGATGTCAAAGGCAACACACTTCATCCTCATGAAATCGACCTACAAGGCCATGAACATTGTTGATATCTTCCTAAAGGAAATATTTAGATTGCATGGGATACCCAAAGAAATTATCTCGGTTCGAGATGTTAAGTTTATAGGAAACTTTTGGAGATATTTATTCCTTGGATTAGAGACGCGGCTAAAATTTAGCACTGCTTATCACCTACAGATGGATGACTGAAAGAGTAAACCAAATTGTTGAAGACATGGTTCGAATGTATGTCATGAACAACCCCATCAAGTGGGAGGATTATCTGCACCTTACAGAGTTTGCATATAAAAATGGGTATCAAGCTTCCACCAAGATGAGTCCTTTCGAGGTACTCTATGGATGGAAGTGTAGGACCCCAGTTAATTGGGACAGTCCGGTGGATCGGTTCATGTTAGGGCTTGACCTGTTATTGGACTTGGAACAGTTAGTTACAAAGGTCCAGGGAAACCTTAAAGAGTCACAAGACCGTCAGAAAAGTTATGCAGATAAGAAAATAAAAGATAAATAATATCAAGTAGGTGAGCATGTCTACTTGAAAGTGAAAGCAAAATGGATCTCGTTGAGCTTGGGTAGGTGTGGTAGGTTAGCACCTAGATTTTGTGGACCTTTTGAAATTCTGGAAAAGAAAGGACCAGTGGCTTATGAACCAGGATTACTTGCGCACGTAAGAGTTCATAATGTTTTCCATGCATCTTTACTAAATAAATATGTTTATCACACTGAGCATGTCATTGATTGGTCATTATTACAGGTGGAACCTAAGGGGGAATTTGCCCCTGAGCCTTTGCATATATTGGACAAGAGAGAAGTGCACCTTCGGAAGTGCACTGTAGTTCAATTGAAAGTGTAGTGGAAGCACTTTGAGGTAGATGAGGCTACTTGAGAGAATGAGGCCACCATGAGAAATACTTCCCCCGCCNTGCACCTTCGGAAGTGCACTGTAGTTCAATTGAAAGTGTAGTGGAAGCACTTTGAGGTAGATGAGGCTACTTGAGAGAATGAGGCCACCATGAGAAATACTTACCCCGCCTTGTTTCATGTCATCATTTAGAGTCCCTAGAACACCAAGGACGATGTTGTACTAAGTGGGGAGGGATGTAATATCCCAAATTTTGGACCTACCATTTATAGGCATGAGCCTATTGATCATGATGATTATATTGATGTTTTATTTTATATTGGGTCAAATACCCCACTGCATATGAACATGATTATTTTTTTTGTATATTGGGCATAAGCCAATTGTTGATGATATATATATATATATATATGTATATATATGTTGGTTGTGTTGGGAATGGACCCTGAAGCACATGATTGATGAAATGTTTTTTGTTGGGCGTGGACCCTGAAGCACATGATCGATGAGATGTTTTGTGTTGAGCGATAGACTCTGGAGCACATGAGTACTTATATTTGTGTTTAGCATAAAGATCTGAAACACATGAAAATATAATTGGAAATGTTGGGCATAATCTCTGGAGCATTCAATGTTGATGTTGAGCATAAGCTCTGGAGCATCGGATCCTTGGCCATTGTATCCCTAGGTGTATCGTACAAGTACATCCTAGCATTTAGTGTTGAGCAAGAGCTATGGAATTGCAACATGTTTGTAACTCCCTGTTATAAGCGTTGAGTATGGGATCTGGTAAGTGCTAGGGGTTACTGAAAAGATTAAAATCACCTCCAAGTGAAAATGACTTGAGAATAATATTGATCTCATCATACTTATTTTTAAGTGATTAAATGAAATTTCAAATTTATGTATTCTCATCAAGTACTGAAGAGCTACCATGTTATACGAGGGAACTCCAACATGTAATGATATTTAGAGTTGCCTAGCCTAGTAGACCTGAACCATCTATATAATTGACCTTCATGAAGAAGTGTAGTTAAGTCTAGGGATCATAATACATGATGCCCAAAGACAAATGTTAACAAGTATTTTAATACTATGTATAATGAATTAATTATGATTAATTATATAGTTAAATAAAGAAAGAAGAGAGGCTCCACCAATTATTATTTATTATTAAAGGATTAATAAATAGTGAAATATCTATGAAAGACTAACTGGGAACTAGTTAAAAGTTCCTAGGTTAAGGATTGAAAACTACCCTAGTAAATTAAAAAGGTTTAAATCAAGAAATCAAGGATTTATTGATTTAACTGCCCCTTTGATTGAAAAGTCTGTCTATAAAGACTGAAGCCAAGAAAAGGCTTGGGGTTCTGATTTTCATATAGGAGAATTATTATTCTCCCTGTTTTTGCTCTCAAGTGTTTTCTTGGAGAACTTTTCTTGCAAGGAAAAGAGGTTTGATTCAGACCTGATTACCAGTTAGGAAACCCTACCTTAGGAGCTCTAAGCTACTTGCATGTTGGATTCCAGCTCGAAGGGATCTGGATTAGAACCAGGAATAGTTCTGGGTCATGGTTGGGAGGAACGTGGTAGTTCCCAAGTGATTTAGTCATCAAAATCAGACGTCAGACCTGTCTTAAATTGATAATGCTCGTTATTTAAAAAGTGTGCAGGTTTATCCATTAAAGTAGCTTCAAGAAGATAAATTAAAGGTATGAGTTCCTAGTATGTCAAAGTTCATTTCTAGTGTAAATGTTGGTTGCTTTATGTAAAAGATTTTATATATATTATTAACCTTGGAATTTATTGGTTCTGTCCATATCTCCTAGGGTTACATTTCTTAAAATCTAACCCTAGATTGTCTATGCTATCTTCTAGATTATATAATGAATATGTTAGGTGAATGTTTCCAATGAATTTACTAACCCTATATAATTGATGTTTTGCCTAGATTCTTATAGGGTTTTTATTCTCTTCAATACCTCCTAGGATGGAAAATATTATCATAGGCTGTATATAGCTAGGTTTCCATCTCTAAAGTCTGTTTTCTGTATTCATTCAATATTCATAAGTTAATACTGTAAACTTGGTAAATCAAGACCTATTATTTATTTTTCACCTACTATTTATATCTCTTCTAACATATTACATTTGTCATTAGAGACATGTTTCAAATTATAGTAGATTTAATCATAGGAGTAAGTTTAAAGAAATAAATATACTAAATAGATACCTTAGGGTATTATTTACAAACATAAGGACTTCACATATATATAGATAGATAGATAATGCCATCAGGTATAAACATATATTATGAAATCTATCCATACATTTAATTCCAAAATTAAATAACTCATATAAGACCTTTCAAGGTCTATTGTACTAAATATAAACTAATATTTAAACAATTCCATTTATAACAATTATCATCATAAATATCTAAACAGACAAGATATCGTGACCATCCATGTGTCCAATACAAAATCTCTGTACTTCTAAAATAAAATCACATTCCTTTTTAAAAACTATCTTATTCATGTAAAATTAAACAACTAATAATTAAAAACCATTTTTATGCCAATAGTGGTTGTGACATCAAATCCAAAGGATGTTCAAAACCCAAGGCGAAAGCACTAATAACAACCATAGTATAATATAGTAAACAGAAATCCAAGTCATATAACCTTACGGCTGGTTCTCAAAACAAATAAAATCCATATCATAAAGAATTGAATAGGAATCGATCTTTTAAATAAATCCATTGTTTATATCCCTACAAAGGACACGATATACACTAATCATACGAGATGTAATTTACAAACACATCAAATGCCATATAAATAATGATGCATACACTAGCAGTGAGGTCGTAAGACCCTAGCTACAACACGACCTCATCCAATAACATTTTTAATACATAGTCCATTAAAATTATAAACCTACTATAAGCGTTGGCAACCGTGTTTTTCCAACCCATGGATTTCCATAGTCCAATTTACATAAGAACCGAATACCATAAAAAATAATATACAAGCTATCACAGAACTATGGGAAATGCTCTGGCCATTTACAGCATGGCCTTTACCACATTGTCAAAATATTACAATATCCAAGCCAATCAACAACATTGCACACAGAGCATCCGATTAGGCGAATGCCTATGCTTTTAAAACCCTAACTCCTTTTAAATATAGTGCTCAATAAAAATGAAGAAGGAAATCGTATACACAATATATCAAGTTAACCATTACCATTATATAAAAACAATACATATATCTAATTACACAAATATCCCAATTCTGATACACAGTTGCCATTAAAGGCCGAGAACGAGGTTTACACAGGCATTCCAATGGGCTATGGCACCATTGCAAGCAATGGTGCAGCCCATGGCTATAAATCCAAAAACCAAAAATAACGATTTACATAACTAAAATGAAATTACACAGAGCCGAATGGCCTAGGAATCTATTCATGGCATAACGCCTCAACATTTAAAACCCAAGTCTGTAATCATAAGCCTAAAGGAGAAATTGAAATTGCTACAGCATAAAACCCCAACCAACAACCAGTCGAAACTTAGCTCTGCTCACAGGATTGAAAGGTGGCAAGCATAAGCTTGAATAGCAGGCTTACCGTGGCCTCATTTACAATACATTAGAGCTACAACAAAGTATGGAGCCACCTCACCATCGTTACCCTACTACCTACAACCACAACCAAACACGACTGGGTTGAGAAGTATAACTACGAAGGAGCCATGAAAACCAAGCATAAAATGTAGCCATGAAACCATAAGAAGCTTACCTTCATCTCCAAGGTGTAGTCTCCTTCGTAGCATAGAGCCAAGACCCCATTTTCTCCACAGACCCTAACAAAATGACCAAACTGAATCGTGAGCCAAGCCCTAAGCTTGGGGCTACCACAATTTCCAAGAACGATAAATGCACCAGCTAGTAATCACTATTGATTTTCCAAACCCACTTTTTCATAGTTCAACGTCGTTGCATTATTGTGGGTTTCATTCACAATCCTAGAGCTTCAACCCTATGATGGCATGGTTTATACCATATGTTATGTCGCCACCCAAACTCTATCACACGTTAACATATTACAAAGTTTGCTTTAGGATAGAATTACAATAATACATAGTCCTAGGATGTGCTAGTCCAAAGTCAAAGAACACATGGCTTAAGTATGTAGATAATGTTTAGACCATAGGTTTAGAGCTTAGGGTTTTAATCCCTTAGTAACAAGGTATTCATGCTTAAAAACCATGGCACATAATGTATGCCATGATAACATATCTGACTATAAAAATCCAAAGGTCTGCTCTTAAACCATTATAATAACATGTCAATAAAATAACATAGGAGTTGTTAATGGGTATAGTAAGAATATACATAGAACGTAAAATGTATTAATGACAGATAGACTAACGAATTCAAAACATAACGAAGAATAATTAGTGTACAGGAAATTTAGCCATAGTAGCTACATTGACGAAACAACACATACCAAGTTATAAAACCAAGTCAATAAGCAGCATAACAACTAGCAGTAGGTCCTCTAGGATCAAGACGGTCAACACACTTTACAGCAGATCTCGTCGCAAAGTAATGAACTGCATAAGTAAAAGAGAGAGGTGCCTTAGTTCGATTGAACTAAGCCTGCATAACCAAGTAATACCTTACCTCTAAGATCGTCATGGGAGAACAAGTCCTGACACTCCACCACTTGCTTCCCATCAACAAAGTTAAGTTAGTTTTTATGAAATACACAAAGTACACATGTGCATGACTAAAACAATGATCTATACAATTCATTAATTCACCAACAGTAATAACTAAGATGTATAAATACTTTAAATAGTAGAATTAAAACATATGAAGTAAACAAATTAATAATCATTGAATGGATAAGAGATTAACAAGACAGTATGGACAGTTCCTGAAGAGATCGAAAGTATAAGTAGCACATGTAATTCTGCATGAGTAATGATGATCCCCTTCGGGTAGTTTTCACTAGCCTATAATTTATTTATTTTTAAATTTTGGGGACATTACATATATGTTTGTGCAGGTGCAACAAGATATGAGGTAAATGATGTCAATTTTGGATAAAATATTGCAGACATGTAAAGGACATATGGGCCTAGTGCAACACTATTTATTCATAAATTTTCATGATTTTTTTTGATTAATTATTGAAGTCACAAAAGCTGGAAATGAAAACTCTTTGTGTGGGTGCAACACTTTAGAGGCAAAAATTAATGAAATATTTGATTTCTATATATAATATTGTAGATATTTCTCTCTTCTAGTGCACCATATAGTTTTCTTAGCAAATGGTGGAGGGAATCAAAATTTGTATAAAAAAAAATCGATGTATCTATTTTCAAAAACTAACGTGTGTCATTTAGAAAAATAATAATAAATAATTAAAACACACATTTGAAGGAAAAAATTTAATATTCATAATCGTAAGATCGTACTCTACAATATTTTAAATTTTCACAAAAAAATATTTTTTTGTCAAAGAAAAACATGCCATTGAAACTAAGCATATTGATAAAATTATAAAAGATAGGCAATATCCCTGGTTTATTTGTCCTAGCCAATAGGTTCGGTAGTTAGAAGCTAATTCCAAACATAATGCCAAACCTTATTCCCATCGAGTTTTTAAATTTTAAAAACATGTATATGCATTATAACGCGTATTTGTTATACCTTATTCATATCACATATGCGCTATATCGCATATGTGTTTCAGATCACATATGTGTTATAACACATATGCATTTTTTACTAACTAGCAAGGTATGAGAGTAAAAAAGAGTAAATACCAAGTGGATAGTCTTTGGGAGAAACCCCATCTAAAATGAAAAGATAATGGTAATTATTGGCCCGTCCAAAATGGTTTAATGTGGCAAAAGCATGACGCTTAGCCTAAAATTTGTGAATGGTTGTGGATAATGAGGTCAGATTATTGTAGGTTCAAGGTGCTTGACCATGGTGCTTGTTCATGACGCTTAAGACATAGAAGATTATTTTTATACTTAATGATTGAGTTGTATTTCCGAACCTTTCTCTAAGGCTCGAATCTCATATCTAGCTCTAAATTATTCCTGATGGTACCAACACATCCACTATTGTGATATCATTTATGTTGTTTTGAAGCATTATTTTTTTCGGTGGACAGACAAAAGAATTTTTTATGACCTAAGGCCAAGGTGTCATCTCTTGACTATGTTGAGGCTCCATGATGTACACATTATGCTCGAGAACGGATAAGGTTTTCTCCCATAACTATGTCTTGGTTATGCTCATGAGGTCATGTGCTATGGATCAAATTTCATTCTTAAATCTATATTCTATGAAGTTTTCTTTATGGTACAAGGCCTACGTTTCCTACCTTAACAATTTCCAAGACCCATGGATTCATATCTACTATCTAAAACCTTCTAACGAAATCCATGTCACCACTTGAAGGAAAGGGTAACTTGAAGACGTCATGGCTGGTCATTTGAGTTGTTTTTCATGTTCATGGATTCCTAGAATTTTTTTTATAGTACAATCCCAATGTTTACTCCCCCAACAATGTTGAATCCCACACGACCCATACCTAGTGCTTGTAAGTCATGTGAGGTGATTTGAGGTATCATTTTAGGCCTTGGATGGATATAATATTCCTTTATGGACTAAGGCTTGGGTTTACATCACCAACCATGTGTAAGGACTTCAGAACCATGTCTACTATTTAACTCTCGATGGCATGATTATGCCCAGTTTTTGGGTAGGGATATCATCAATAGGACCTCCATGGTAGTTTGAAGTGTCCTTATTGAACTTCAAAGACTAAGGGATACATTTAGGGTCGAAGGATTGGGTTTCCTCCCATTATCATGCATATGGCCCCGAGACCTATAACTACTATAAACAAAATCACCAATCAATCTCATATCCCTAATATAAGTCCAAAGACCCCTAGAGAGGTCATGTGTGGTGGCTTGATACATTATTCTTTCCTCTGGATCCCTGGAAGCTTCCTTTAGTGTCTCCGACCTCAGTTTCACGATCGCTCAACCATGTCAAAGGTCTCTAAACCCATGATTAGTGATTAAAACAACCTAATGGTGTCAATTCCCACACAAAATCTAACAATGGAATCAATATGTAACATATGGTGGTTTAAGGTGTTATTGGTGGTCCTAGATGCCTAGAAGCTTTAGTTAGGGCCTAAAGTAGAGGTTTCATCCCTTGACAATGTCTAAGACCCCAGGGCCCTCCCTCCCACTTATATTTATTCCCCTCCCACCAATCCCTCCCCTTTATATTTGTCCCCCCTCCATCCCCCCCTCATATTTCTCCCATACCCATCCCTCCCTTCCCCTTATATTTATCCTCCCTTCATCCCCCCCATATATGTCCCCTACCCATCCCTTCAACCCATAACAGTGCCTTCCTCTCCCTCCTTTGACTCCCCCACCTCTTAACCAATGTAATGTTGGGCCATGAGCCACCCCATAGACCATTTGGATGGAATATTGGGAGTCTAAATGGTATTATAATGAACTTATAATGGGATAAGGGTTCCATTATAGGTTTTTGGATGGGAGGGATAAGTGGTAGCCCATGAATATATAATTTTTGATATGCACTAAATCGCGTATGCGATTTGGTGATCACGTAATACAAACTACCCGTTAAGTAAAAATAAGTGTACCCATATCACATATGTGATATAGAGCATATGTGCTAAAACAAACATGCATTATATCGCATATGCGATATGTGTTATATAAAAAATGTCAGGTTGTGTGCTGTGGGCCAATTTTACTGTAGCAAAAGACATAATTTTTCTGAACCTGCACACAAAGAATTGTTCAACTTGCAATTTAATCATTACTTACACAAATCCATAGGTTTTGTACAAGTTTGGGTGGATTTCAATGGGGAATGTACATAATAGAGGTCGAAAGTCAATGAGTAAGGTGCTTACACTGGAAGAAATTGAAAATAAAAAGAAAAAAAGAGGGAATATTCAAGAAATCATCGACATTCATTGGATGAGAAAATAGTTCCCATTCCCGCTCAACAGATACTTGATGTAGAGGATGAGGAAGATAATGCAACATTAATGGAAGCTGGTTATAGCGGAGATGATATTATTAATCCATTATCAAATGGACAATCTTGTGAAGAGTTCAATAATTATGTTACTCCCAATGCAAATGTGACTCGGAAACAACCATGCCATGTTGTTCAATATCCTAATTGAAGTTTTCAGCCTGTAGTAGATGTAAACATCACTCTAACATGTCTAACGAAAAGAAATCTCGCATCAAAACGAAAGATAACTCCTAAACACATACTAAGCGGATGAGAGCAAATTAACTTCCATGGAAGGTAAGGTGGCTAGACGCACTATCCTTCATCATTGTTCTAAAATAATGAAACAATATTTTGATAACAAATCTAATACAGTAAAAGCCAATTGTTTTTAGCTTTGCTTAAATCCAAAAATATGGCAATTGTTAGAAGAAATTTAGGAATAAGAACATTGAAGAATATCAAATCAAGTAATCACATTGTTAAGTCTCTTGCTACTGCATTCTATAGTGAAATGTTGTGCATATATCCTAGGAAAACAAGCGACAAAGAAACATCTAGTGCGGAGAATATTCTGGGAGGTGACCAATGTGGACTGATCCAAATCACATTGGGTGAAGACAGTGCATGGAACTCAACAGTTTCATTCAATTAGAAGCTCAGACAACTCGGCCCTACAAATTTGGACAAGATTGAAGGCTTGCTTTTGCAGTTCCTAAAGCATCAATGAATGGGATGATTGTGAGTATACAGATACACTTGATACATGGGATCAAGTTACACTTGGCACTGATTTCAAGGGGGTTAATGAAAAATACCATTTGGAAGATGATCAGACACACATTTCTATAGACTATAATCACATATCAGATCTCATATAAGCAGGTACAAAAAAGTAAATTAGTAGTACCTAAATTAGAAATTTAATTTATGTATTGTTAACTTAACCTATTTCCTTTCACAGGTTAGATATATGCAGTGGTTGCCCCAAAAAATAATGAATGGGGTTCTGACTATTGGTTGGCACGTTTCTTAGAGGGGAAAAAAACCATTATCGAACTTGTTACATATGATGAAAATATTGAATTCCCAACTGGCTCAATGGTTATAAAAGGGGAGTACTTGACACTAGCAGCACAACAGAAAAGGAAGGGTGGGTATGTATATCAGGATTATAGACCAGGAGCTATTGTATACCACTTCACCAACCTAGTAGTTAGTATAAACATCAAGATGCACACACTTTAGAACAAAAATAGGTCACGTGTACGATATTTGCTACCTCATATAGGGCACGAAATATTGATGGACACCATCGGCAGCAGAGATGATCTAGATGGCCTACTTGAGTGAGTGCATTGTCAACTATTTTTAGATTGTAAAGTGTGGTTAGATTGTCAGATGCGTTATTTAACCTTTAAAGTGCATGCTAAAGTACAATTTCAATTATTTAGCCTTAGTTTATTCCCAATGTAATAAACATGTGATTGATGGATACCATTCGCAAACATAGTATTATTCAGAGGATACTGGACATGCTATAAACACGATCGTACAACCTCAGGTGAGTTATCTATAAATCATGTTTGCACATTTTCATTGGGTTCTATTTATTTTCTTATGAGAGTACTAATGTTTATCCTTTCGTGTGGCTAGGATACAAACACCATATATGGCACATTGGAGGCGCTAAGAACAACCTGGTGTCTTTAGAACCGACAAATAAAAATAAAAAAATAGTATGCTCTCTAATTGTTGAAATTTACTTTTTTGCCATTTTTTTATATAAATGTACATTTAATTACATTGTTGGGTCAACTCATGAAACTCCAGCATTGGTGGTTCAATGCATGAAAACCCTCAACCGTGGATGCGTTGGTAGGGTTCCCATATCGACCTTTCCCATACAGACTTGCAGGAGCCAACAACATGCAATTTTGCTACTCCATTTTTTTTTCACTCACGAACTGAAAATCACCAAGTGTCCCTGAATGACATTTTCATGCAACTTTGAAATAGACATAGCTCGAAAACCGGAGGTCAGATCGAAGAACGATCGAATATGTTTGTCTCTTGGCATGTGATTACCTTTAGGTGGCCCTCTGGCTCATGTTTCCAAGGCTCAATAACTTCATTGTGCTTTGATTTCGTAAACTATTGTTTTGCTCAATTTCCTTTAATGCAACTCTATCAATTGTTGGTCAACTCTGCAAAACCCTCAACCGTTCCTGTGTTGGTAGGGTTCATAGGCTATATTATTCTCGTACTAAAATATAAACCAACAACTTGCATAATAAAACTAGGGTTCACAGATTGAGACATGTAACTACAAACTAGGGTTTTATGATCTCTTTACAAGTTATGAGACGGAACTAGAAACACATGCACATGTACAAATTCAAAACCAACTAGGGTTTCATGAACTACAAATTGCATGCTATAACCAGGGTTTAGAAGCTATGAGATGGAATTAGGGCTTTATGACCTCTTTAGAAGTTATGAGTTGGAACTAGAAACACATGTACATGTACAAATTGAAAACAAACTAGGGTTTCATGAACTACAATTGCATTCTATAACTAGGTTTTAAAAGCTATGAGATGGAACTAGAAACACATGTACATGTAAAAATTGAAAACCAACTAGGGTTTCATGATCTACAATTGCATGTTATAACTAGGGTTTAGAAGTTATGATATGGAAATATATTTTTGTAACCTCTTTACAAGTTATGATATGGAACTAGAAACACATATACATGTACAAATTGAAAACCAACTAGGGTTTCATGAACTACAATTGCATGTTATAACTAGGGTTTAGAAGTCATGAGATGGAAGTAGGGTTTTGTGACCTCTTTACAAGTTATGAGATGGAACTAGAAACACATGTACATGTACAAATTGTAAAACAACTAGGATTTCATGAACTACTATTGAATGCTAGAACTAGGGTTGAGAAGTTATCAGATGGAACTAGGGTTATGTGACCTCTTTACAAATTATGAGATGGAGCTAGAAACACATGTACATGTACAAATTGAAAACCAACTAGGGTTTCATGAACTAAAAATTGCATGTTATAGCTAGGGTTTAGAAGTTATGAGATGGAGCTAGGGTTTTGCTACCTCTTTACAAGTTATGAGATGGAACTAGAAACACATGTACATGTACAAATTGAAAACCAACTAGGGTTTTATGACCTCTTTACAAGCTATGAGATGCATGTACAAATTCAAAATCAACTAGTGTTTAATGAACTACAAACTCCATATTATAACTAGGGTTTATAAGTTATGAGATGGAAGTAGGTTTTTGTGACCTCTTTACAAGTTATGAGATGGAATTAGAAACACATGTACATGTACAAATTGAAAACCAACTAGGGTTTCATGAACTACAATTCCATGTTATAACTAGGGTTTAGAAGTTATGAGATGGAAGTAGGGTTTTGTGACCTATTTACAAGTTGTGAAATGGAACTAGAAACACATGTACATGTACAAATTGAAAACCAACTAGGGTTTCATGAACTACAATGGCATGCTATAACTAGGGTTTAGAATTTATGAGATGGAAGTAGGGTTTTGTGACCTCTTTACAAGTTATGAGATGGAACTAGAAACACATGTACATTTACAAATTGAAAACCAACGAGGGTTTCATGAACTACAATTGAATGCTAGAACTAGCGTTGAGAAGTTATGAGATGGAACTAGGGTTATGTGACCTCTTTACAAGTTATGAGATGGAGCTAGAGAATAGGGTAATTTTTAGTGGTAAAATTCGTCAATTGGCTATTTTTTAGGTTTAAAAAAAATCATTATTTGGTCATTTTTAGTGTCTAATATCACCTATATTTACATAGAATATGTTTTTCTTATCATAATATTCTCAAAATTTACACATTTCAGTGTTAATTTTATGTTTCATATTCAATATTCGCCTACCTATCTATAAAGACGTTTTTTCCAATCCAAAAGAATCTCCTAGAATACTATACATAAGTATAATATTAGAATCCTTAAAAAATACCTTGCTAGAAACACATGTACATGTACAAATTGAAAACCAACTAGGGTTTCATGAACTACAAATTGCTTGCTATAACTAGGGTTTAGAAGTTATGAGATGGAACTAGGGTTTTGCGACCTCTTTACAAGTTATGAGATGGAACTCTAGAAACGCATGTACATGTACAAATTGAAAACCAACTAAGGTTTTATGACATCTTTACAAGTAATGAGATAGAACTAGAAACACGTGTACATGTAAAAATTGAAAACCAACTAGGGTTTAATGAACTGCAAATTGCATGCTATAACTAGGGTTTAGAAGCTATGAGATGGAACTAGGGTTTTTTGGCCTCTTTACAAGTTATGAGATGGAACTATAAACACATGTACATTTACAAATTGAAAACCAACTAGGGTGTCATGAACTACAAATTGCATCCTATAACAAGGGTTGAGAAGTTATGAGATGGAGCTAGGGTTTTGCTACCTCTTTACAAGTTATGAGATGGAACTAGAAACACATGTACATGTACAAATTGAAAACCAACTAGGGTTTTATGAACTCTTTACAAGCTATGAGATGCATGTACAAATTCAAAATCAACTAGGGTTTAATGAACTACAAACTCCATGTTATAACTAGGGTTTATAAGTTATGAGATGGAAGTAGGTTTTTGTAACCTCTTTACAAGTTATGAGATGGAATTAGAAACACATGCACATGTACAAATTGAAAACCAACTAGGGTTTCATGAACTACAATTCCATGTTATAACTAAGGTTTAGAAGTTATGAGATGGAAGTAGGGTTTTGTGACCTATTTACAAGTTGTGAAATGGAACTAGAAACACATGTACATGTACAAATTGAAAACCAACTAGGGTTTCATGAACTAAAATGGCATGCTATAACTAGGGTTTAGAATTTATGAGATGGAAGTAGGGTTTTGTGACCTCTTTACAAGTTATGAGATGGAACTAGAAACACATGTACATTTACAAATTGAAAACCAACAAGCATTTCATGAACTACAATTGAATGCTAGAACTAGGGTTGAGAAGTTATGGGATGGAACTAGGGTTATGTGACCTCTTAACAAGTTATGAGATGGAGCTAGAGAATAGGGTAATTTTTAGTGGCGAAATTTGTCAATTGTCTATTTTATAGGTTTAAAAAAAATCATTATTTGGTCATTTTTAGTGTTTAATATCGCCTATATTTACATAGAATATGTTTTTCTTATCATAATATTGTCAAAATTTACACATTTCAGTGTTAATTTTATGTTTCATATTAAATATTTGCCTACCTATCTATAAAGACGTTTTTTCCAATCCAAAAGAATCTCCTAGAATACTATACATAAGTATAATATTAGAATCCTTAAAAAATACCTTGCTAGAAACACATGTACATGTACAAATTGAAAACCAACTAGGGTTTCATGAACTACAAATTGCATTCTATAACTAGGTTTTAGAAGTTATGAGATGGAACTAGGGTTTTGCGACCTCTTTACAAGTTATGAGATGGAACTCTAGAAACACATGTACATGTACAAATTGAAAACCAACTAGGGTTTTATGACATCTTTACAAGTATTGAGATAGAACTAGAAACACGTGTACATGTAAAAATTGAAAACCAACTAGGGTTTAATGAACTGCAAATTGCATGCTATAACTAGGGTTTAGAAGCTATGAGATGGAACTAGGGTTTTTTGGCCTCTTTACAAGTTATGAGATGGAACTATAAACACATGTACATGTACAAATTGAAAACCAACTAGGGTGTCATGAACTACAAATTGCATCCTATAACAAGGGTTGAGAAGTTATGAGATTAAACTAGGGTCATTAGACCCTTTTACAAGTTATGAGATGGAACTAGAAACACATGTAAATGTACAAATTGAAAACCAACTAGGGTTTCATGAACTACAAATTGCATGCTAGAACTAGGGTTGAGAAGTTATGAGATGTAACTATGGTTTTGTGACCTCTTTACAAGTTATGAGATGGAACAAGAAACACATGTACATGTACAAATTGAAAACCAACTAGGGTTTCATGAACTACAAATTGCATGTTATAACAAGGGTTGAGAAGTTATGAGATGGAACTAGGGTTATTGGACCTCTTTACAAGTTATGACATGGAACTAGAAACACATGTGCATGTACAAATTGAAAACAAACTAGGCTTTCGTGAACTCCAAATTCCATGCTAGAACTAGGGTTCAGAAGTTATGAGATGGAACTAGGGTTTTGTGACCTCTTTACAAGTTATGAGATGGAATTAGAAACACATGTACATGTAAAAATTGAAAACCAACTAGGGTTTCATGAACTACAATTTCATGCTAGAACTAGGGTTGAGAAGTTATGAGATGGAAGTAGGGATTTGTGACCTCTTTACAAGTTATTAGATGGAACTAGAAACACATGTACATGCACAAATTGAAAACCAACTAGGGTTTCATGTACTACAAATTGCATGGTAGAACTAGGGTTGAGAAGTTATGAGATGGAAGTAGGGTTTTGTGACCTCTTTACAAGTTATGAGATGGAACTAGAACCAAATGTACATGTACAAATTGAAAATCAACTAGGGTTTTATGAACTACAATTGAATGCTAGAACTAGGGTACTTTAGAAGTTATGTCATGGAACTAGGGTTATGTGACCTCTTTACAAGTTATGAGATGACACTAGAAACACATGTAGATG
Organism: Pseudotsuga menziesii; assembly: GCA_001517045.1. NCBI lineage: Eukaryota > Viridiplantae > Streptophyta > Pinopsida > Pinales > Pinaceae > Pseudotsuga > Pseudotsuga menziesii. Next base: position 125,890 of record LPNX010843468.1, on the reverse strand, counting down.
TACAAATTGAAAACCACTTAGGGTTTCATGAACTACAAATTGCATGCTATAACAAGGGTTGAGAAGTTATGAGATCGAACTAGGGTTATTGGACCTCTTTACAAGTTATGAGATGGAACTAGAAACACATGTAGATGTACAAATTGAAAACCAACTAGGTTTTCATGAACTACAAATTGCATGCTAGAACTAGGGTTGAGAAGTTATGAGATGGAACTAGGGATTTTTGACCACTTAATAATTTATGAGATGGAACTAGAAACACATGTACATGTACAAATTGAAAATGAACTAGGGTTTCATGAACTACAATTGCATGCTATAACTAGGGTTGAGAAGTTATGAGATGGAACTAGGGTTTTTTTACCTCTTTACAAGTTATGAGATGGAGCTAGAAACACATGTACATGTACAAATTGAAAACCAACTAGGGTTTCATGAACTACAAATTGCATGATAGAACTAGGGTTGAGAAGTTATGAGATGGAACTAGAAACATATGTACATGTAATAGGGTATTGTAGGGTATGATATGGTATGGTATATTAGTATGGTTTGGTATGTTAGTATTGTAGGGTATGATGTTAGCATGGTAGGGTATGGTATGGTATATTAGTATGGCATGGTGTGTTAGTATTGTAGGGCATGGTATGGAATATTAGTATGGTATGGTATGTTAGTATGGTATGATGTTAGTATCATAGGGTATTGTAGGGTATGATGTTAGTATTGTAGGGTATGGTATGGTATATTAGTATGTTATGATGTTAGTGGTATGGCTATGATGTTATGATGTTATTGTAGGGAATTTAGGTTGTTTCTGGTATGGTTATGATGTTAAAAAGTTGAGGATAGCGATAATGTTAAAAAGTTGATGATAGTTGAATTTAGGTAGTTATATGGTATGGTTATGGTTATTGTGTCTAGTTATTATCTCCCATGACTTACTTAATGGTTACTTGATATTAGTTGGATGAGTCATAAATTCTTCCTTAAAATATTGGAAATCTTCAAATAGTCAGTATGATATGTCTTGATAAGGTCTATAATATCATAATATCAGATAGGTGAACCACACATATCATACTATCACATAGGTAAACCACACATATGATAATATCACATAGGTGAACGACACATATCATGTTCCAAAATCAAGTCAACCATATATGTATAAATTTGAACCTTGCTTTATATTATATATGTATACAAATAATGTTACAAAAATTGACATGGCACATGGCCATAATACAAAATTCTGGATCAAACTGTACATCTATGTGTATAGAAACAAAAAGTTACATGTATGTACATCCCCCCTATACATTTATTCTATTTATCCCCCCTTTCACTGCCACTGTCAATGTCTTTTCAGAAGTCTAGCTTTCTTTTCCGGCTGCTCAGTGGTGATCCCCAACAATAAACAAGAGGGACAGGTCGCATTAGCGGAGAATGTAGACAAACCAAAATTTGTAAGTTAGTTTACCAACCTATAAAAATTCTATGTACATTTGTTCAAATTCCAAACCAATATAACATTTTTACTTACCAGACGTGAGTAAGTGACGGTGGTTCGAGGTTCCTCACTAGTAGCGACCCCGATTGGGTGCTCTAGGAGCACCACTTGCTCACTATCAAGCTGCATAAAAAATATATATATGTCAATGTCAAAAATTCAATGGGTGCACAAAATTCCAAATAAAACTATACTACATGGAGGGACAATGAATTTTTCAAAGAAAGCGAGACATACATGTAACCTTGGGGGGGGAGTGGGGAGGTGGGTGAGAGACGACCCCAATTGGGTGCTCTTCAATAACCACTTGCTCACTATCAAGCTACATAAAATAATATATATGTCAATGTCATCATATCAATGGGGGCAACAAGGAAAAAGATACTTGCATGTACAAAAAGCAATATAAGCAAGATAAGAAATATATAAATATACCTCGGGGACATGAAGAGGTGTGTAACTAGTGGGTCAAACAACTATCAACGTGCTAAAATGAATTCTACATGCATTAGCGAAGTAGGTCGCTTGTTGGACAACAAAATCAAAATCACGTTCCTACGTACAAAAGGATAAAGATACAATTAGATAATTTCAAATAATTAAAAAAGTACATGTCGAATCATTAAAAGCATAATTAAAAGAAAGTGATACATAAACATACATGCTGGTGTGTTAGAGGTGGGTCAACCTCAATTTCGATTTGGTTCTCTTCAAGCACTGCTTTCTCACTAGAATCCCACATAAAGTAGCATATGTCAATGTAAGCCTTAATAAAAATAAAACAAGACATATATACTACATGGACAAAAATTGATGTTTTCAAAGAAAATGAAACATACATGTATCTGTAGGGGGAAGAGATGGGTCACCAACAACTTGGCTTTGGTGCTCTTCAAGCGCCACCGGCTCACTAGATGCCTGCATAAAGGAACATATGTCAATGTCAGCAAATAAAAATAAAATGAGAAATATACTACATGGACGGAAAATGATGTTTTCAAAGAAATCGAAACATGCATGTACTTAGGGTGGGGGGGAGAGAGGTGGGTCACCCAAAACCTAGATTTGGTGCTCTTCAAGCACCATTGCCTCAATAGATGCCTGCATAAATTAAAATATGCCAATGTGATATAATACAAATAAATTGAGACACATACAAGATGGACAAAAAATTATTTTTTCAAAGAAAGTGAAACATACATGTACATGGGGGGGGGAGGGGCGAGGTGGGTCCCCAATCAGAAAGGTCATTCTGCTGGCATAGATATCATGCTATGTAACAAAACATAAACATATAATTAGAAAATTTCTAATAATTAAAAGCATTAATGTTGAATTATTAAAAGCATAATTGAAAACATAATTAAAATAGTACCTATGTCTGGGAATCTTCCTTTACATGTGAGGGACATGACTGGGATTCCAAAAACGCATCATGCCCTCCCTACATAAAACATATTGTATCCATATTAGTACGTATTGAATGTTGCAATATCTACTATAAATATGTAAATAATGATGACAAATTAAAAAGTAAAGTTCTTACAGCTAATGGTGAAGCACCAAAACCATGTGCAGCATTGACTGCTGCATCAATGTTATCAATATCAATGGTCGGACTATGTGAATCTGGGGTGTGATGGGACACCATCTGCATATGNAATAGAAATAAATTATGAAACAATTTAAAATTGTGATATAAAACAAAATATAATATGAAAAGAATGAGTTTTACTTACATATCGGAGTAATCCATCATCCCGGAACTCTGAAGTAGGACCATAGCATATGCCTCCACATGATGCGCAAGGGTGTGGAATAACAAGACTCTCTGAACCCTCAACATATCCCATGTGATCTATACCTCTAGTACGGTCTGGAGACGTAATATGTGGATCCTTAGTGTGGGATGGGCCATCTTGAGAAGTGACAACCCCTTGTCGTACATTGCCTTGGAGAAAAGTGCCATTATGGAGCAATGTATCTTCCAAGTCAAATAATGCCTCATGTGTATCATCAATCACAGGACTTGAGGGGGTTTTGGTGTGCATGGAGGGCATGGCACTTGGTTAGGATTAGTCCTAGCCCCTTCCCTATCTTGGGGAATCCCATTACCCACACCCTGAAACTCTAAAATATCAAAATAGTTAACATGTTTCCCCAAGATAAATTTAGCATACAAATTCCTCGGAAAATAGAAAGCCATGTCTCTATCCCCATGAGTGTCTTCATCAAATACCATATACCAGCAATCCATCCAATGTGCTTTCACATTTGGTTCCACGCACCAGTCTATGGAAATGTGTGATCGACTGGTGGGTGGAACCAATCCAGTGCTAGGGTCCCGGAATAATAATAAAATTTGGTCTTTGGTTATCTTTAGTTTTTTTATGTCTTTATAGCTCAAACCATCGGAATAGTATTTCCTCATGGATTCTTTGTATGAGTTAATTTTGTATAGATCTCCTTGGGCATTGGAAATTGTGTTTTTGATGGTGTCCAATGCCTCGGCTAATGATTGTCTCAAATGGTCCCCCCCTCTAAACGAAGAGCTAAGGCACCTCAATGCACCGAAACGAGCCAGAATCTATGAATTCCGATCTTGTTCCCCCATTCGTGTTTGGGTTCGTGTTTGGTTTGTATTTGGGTTTGATTCTTGGTTATTAGTGGGTTCATTTTGCACATTATCTTAAAAATTTATGTTATCTGTCAAGATTAAAACAACAAATTACAAATTGTCTTAATATATCATTCTTTGATTTAATTCAATTTTTTTATTAAATTCGTTTTAACAAATATACAAACTATGAAATTAACAAAAACAAACAAATATTGAAAACAATTGTGGATGATATGAGTACTTACCTGCAATTGGAGCCCAGTTCTGAATTGGCCCTTGGAAACTACCCTCCAAATGCACCTCAGAACCCTCTAACGCAAAATGCTGGTGTGATTTTTTCGTTGCTGCGGTTTTTTGGTGTCCTAATATTGCCTTCACTGTACAAATAAGGAAATGAGGCCCGCGGCCTCAGTTTTTTTTGGGGGGGTTTTATAAATCGTAGTTGCGATATTTAACTCATTAAAAATGCATATGCAATATATCGCACATGCGATATTGATTAACTAACCTTATCCTCGTCTTTGGGCTCAGGTTTTCTGAACATAGCATCAATAGCACATATGCGTTATATATTTACATTTCAGAAGTGCGTTTTGTATTTCTAAAGTGGCACTAAAAAGTGGAACCACCTTCATGCGAGCTCCCATATATATAACGCACATATATATATATATATACAAAGTTTTTTTTAATAAATAAAGATATAAGATCTAAGCGAGGTCTACATACATTTATGAGAATAATATGTGTGTGTGTGTGTGTGTGTGTGAAAAAAAAATAAAGACAACAAAATTTGCTAATTAAAAGTTTATATATATTATTTTATAAACTAAATATATAAATAAAAATTATTTTCTAAACTCAAGTAGGAACTAATAGAAAGCTCCTTGTTATCAAAAACTAATATATATTACATAAAAATAAAACTAAGAGCTATTTTCAAGAAAATATGAAAATGTTAATTTAACTGAAGATAACCATTACCCCTTTTCCAAAGAATATCTATAAAAGCAAGAGCTAAGAGAGGGCATGGGATCTGATCATTATTTTTGAATGGGAGTGGAGAGAATTTCCAAACCCAACACTTAGAGAATACAGAGCCCGACTTCCAAATACTAGGAACCTCATCGTTAGGAGTTCTAGTTTTCTCTTGCATGTTGGAGCTAGCTCGGGGGGATCCAATTAAGAACCAGGAATGGTCTCGAGTCAACGTTGGGAGGAATGTGGCAGTTTCGAGGTCATCTGGTTACCATTCCACAAGTCATAAACAAATTGTTTCTTATTAATTGTGTGTTGAAGTGTGCAGGGTGATAGATCTATTACAAGCTATGCACTGCAGGTAAGAGGTTTACCTTATATCAGATTTTAATGAAATGCTTTCAAATATGTTTACAGGATGAAATTACAGTCATCAAGATTTGTATTGAAAGATGTAAGTCATCCTTCATAAACTTGAATAAATGTTTTTAAATGTTTTACAGTTTAAGATAGAATCTAGGATTTAACTCTTGTAAGGATTATGATAATTTATTTCCAAGAGCTTTTACAAATTTTTTAGGGTTTATTCTATAATCTAGGGTTAATCCCTTATAAATATTATGATAAATCATTTCCAAAACATCATGAACATAGTTGATTTCACACAAAATACTAACGCATAGAGATATTATATCCTAGAACACATAGTTTTTAAATCAAATAACTATTTAGGCATTTTAACATATAGGACAGAGCTATTTTCCAAACAAAGTTTCACTCCAGCAAATAAAGCTCATGTTGGAGCTCTATTTGTAAACCTAGAATAAACACATAGCATCTATTACAATCATTCATGCAGGGTTCACCAATTTAGTCCATTAACAAACTATCATTTTGATAAATGATTACATGCCAACATTAAACCAAATAAAGAACCATAGAAAGATCAAAATCCATTGGAGTTTCCAAATCTACGCTATCAGTGTGTCCAAAATTTCAACATCATTCCTAAAAACTATAGATAAAGTTGGATCTAAGCCTATTTAAAAATTTAGAAATAAATAGATATTTACATCAACCATTCAACAAGCTAAACCAGGGTATCACAATAATCCTCATACCCAACATCGAATCCCATAAGAGCTTCAAGCATTGGCCACGCTTCAAGTTTTAGCATGACAATGCATTAGCACGGCATTAAGCTTGAATAAGAACACAGATTTAGGGATTTGCGCATACCTATGTAGAGAAGAAAGCATTAGATCTTCCACACAAATAGTAAATACCAAACAAATTTCCCATGGTTCCATTGCTAGAAATGGCACCACTAACAACATGCATTGCTCACGGACACGCTTTGCCCAAATAAATTTAAAATAAAAAATTTGAGATTAAGATTTCCTGTAAAACCAAATCAACTACATTTTCCCAAATATTGTTTTAAACAAAAAGAGAAAGAATTTAAAGCACAAATTGTTTCACCTCGACAGCATTAGCTATGGTAATGCACAGGGTACATTCAAAACCAAAAAAATAGAGAGATTATAACCCCATGATTTACATCATCATTAACCCACCTAAACAAACATTAAAACCATACAAAACACTTAAAATTGAATGAATATACAACTCTATATTTCTAGAATTATGTTTAGTTAGGTTCGGTAGTAATTCACCCACATTCGAATTAAAATTACAAATTACTCAAATGCATAAGAATTCTCATAATAATTAAATCCCACCAAATTCTTGAGCACCATTTCATAAATACATTAAACCCCATGAAATTTCCTGAGTATCGTTCCATTTTTAAAAGGCCATGAAAACCACAAACAATGCTTTCCCAGATTTCCCTTCAAAATGCATAACGAAGAACCAAAGGAAAAGGAACGTAAACATGGGCTTACCAAGTATTTCCCAAGAGTTTTCCCTCCCTCCAATCGCAAGCATGTTCCAACAATGTACCTTCCTACCACGAAACTAGGCAAGCGATTAGTAAAACGTTTCAAAGAAAATAGAACAAACATAGACTATCTACATTGAGAAATGCATACTTGCACAACAAATGGAGATGTTGTAAATGCCTCAACCCCACTGATTACACCTTTCCAATAAAACTCCAACAAGGAGCTCACTCCCCTCCACTATTTTCACATGCAAATGAGGGTTTTGAAACTTAGGTAAATATGTTTTAAGCCCATGCCATTATTCAAGGTGACACAATTCCTTCACATGGCATACATTAATGCTACAACCACCTCCCACTAATATTTTGATCTTTACCCACTCCCAATATTTGCTGGGTAAAAGCATGGTAATGTGTCTCACATTTTCACATTTTGCGGCGATGAAATTTATGACTAAAAGTATTTGTTTAGAAATATACAAATCCATCAAGAATTAGATAATGGTGTAATGAAACAAAAGTTTTCATTATGAATTAGCTTTTATATGGTATTTTTTTTAAATTAAAAAAAAAATATTTTTATCTTATTTATTTCATTTTATTTAGAGGCCATTTATTATTATTTCAGGCATCTCATAAGTACTCACAAAACCACGACCCCCCATATCTAACTTCATTTAATTTTTTAATTCCAATTTTTTTGAACAATTTTTTTATACACGCTTTTAAGATTGTTGTACATATTTTTAAATTTTATTTTATGATATATTTTAATTATTATTAAATTTTCAATATAAATAATAATTTTTATGTGTATGTAAAAGCGCAACCCAAAAAAATATCATTTTAAGACATCAAAATCAATGCTTTTTCATATGAATATGTAAATAATATACAAGTGATTGTTAAAACTATTTTTTAAAATTTTTAAATCACATTTTTTATTTTTTATAATAAATATTTTAAATAAATTTATAAAAACAGAACAAATTTTCTTGCCGCAAAGTGAGACACATTACCATGCTTTTACCCTGCTAGCCCCTTTTTTATTTTGATTATGTATTGCACCATGCATTAAAATCCTTAGTTTCAAAGGTTAGAAATTTTGTTTGCTAGATCATGTCATTTCTTTAAAACATACCCTTGACATAGGATCAATACCTCGAACCTACAAACAACGAGTTCTTCATGTATTAGTTCATCGCGAACTAAGTAAGCCCAGGTTTATAGGATACCTTCATACCTTTTTGTTGAGTAGTTATTAACTCCATCCACTCTTTTCCCTTTAGAAGAAGAGGTAAATTAGCCACAACATTTTAACTTAAACCAGACTAGGTTACATGTTAAACATCCATTATAAACAAGTAGGAATTAAGTAGACTCTGAATCACACCAGAAACATCATTAAACAAATAAACGATATAAATATACAAGAAACATCATTATAAAAATAAACGACATTAATAACATCGTAAGAAAATAGAACACCATGTATTAACCTACGAAATAAATCTAGTACATAAATACAAGTATATTTCCTAATCAATTTACACAATCATGAAGTTAATTTTAGATGAACCTTAGACCATAATAGTTTTATTGACCATACAATTTTTTTTACGGAATTAAAGGACATTACAGGTTGGAGCTTAAAACCAAATCGGTTGGATCTGACATGGAGTTTCTATACAAATGAAGATGACAAAGGAAAGGGCTTGAAATCGTCATCGCTAAGTGTATCCTATCGAGAGTGAATCTAAAAAAAGAGAAAGAATGGTTCCATGTATGAGAGATGAAAGAAAACCCCCAAGAAAATTAACTGTACCATATGGGATACCAATGAAAAAGTCATAAATGTTAGACATGTTGTTAAGATCTTCATAGTGAACACCCAATGCATTTTCAGCAAGACATGAGAATTATGCGTAAAGATATGACATGAGTGCGAAGGATCTAACATAGATCTAAGTTCCAAGGAGAGTGGGAGTTCAAAAAAAAAGGCTACAAGGAGGAGTGAGAGATTGGTTATATATATACTATTGGGTGAGGTATGAAGAACAACTGGGTTATCGGTGTTAGGTGCACAAATATTTGAGAAGTATCCTAGTGCATCATTGGTAAGGTAATTAGGTGTAGTGTTACATAGGGACATGGTGCCTTAAGCTTGCTTTCCATGGAAGGAAGAGATTACGAAAGAGATTGGTGATGAGTGGTAGACCAGAGGTAAGGGTGAGATGAAAACATGGTGTAGGGGGTAGAGGCTATCCTATGGTTTATTATGCAAGATGGAGAACAAGAATAGGTAAATGAGGTAAAAACTCCTATAGGAGGAGGGGTTGGAAGCTTGGTATGAGAGAAATGTGTAGCAATAGCTAGGATTGAAAGTCAAAGCCATAGATGTTTTGGGATGTAGTGGCTTATCAAAATAAAATAATATAACAAATGCATGATATGGAAGAAAGAGAAGGTTAGGTGAGTGGAATCATATTGTTTTGAAGTGTGGAGAGAAGGGTGTCCCAGAGCACACGAAAGGTGGAGGATGTAGTTTTGGACACACATGATGAGAGCGGATGTCCAACTAAACTATTGACATATGAAGATAAATAAGCTCTAAAGGAATAGGTTAAGGGAAGAAATATGTGATCTGGATTCCAGGAGGTTGATTTGAGGAAAGAAACAGTACTACATTGAGAAGATGAAAAATGAGGTAGGTGGTGGCTACAATAGAGGTAGGAAAGGATGATAAATGATGAATGGGTACTTCTTGGAATAGAGGAAAATTAAGGTGGATAGGCACAAGAGAAGGAAAACAACTAGGTTTAAAAAAAATTAATTTCACAATATCAACATTACAATCATGTCCTAGAACATGGACCCAATCCCATAACACTGTAGTTATCTCTTTAGGTTCCTCCTCAGTCTCAGTAGACCGTTTTTTTGCCCCTTCTTCCTTACCCAAGGATTTCTTATCCAGTAACTAATTTATGACTAGATTCATATAATTTATCGACTATGGGAATGTGAGTCTTTGAAGTATTTTCATGGTGATATGTAGAAACGTTGTTCATACCCACATTGTTCAGGTTGAAGGCTTTTGCTTCATTTTTTGGGGGATTTTGCGTATCATGTTTATTTTCCAAAGATGGTTTAAAAAGTTTCTTTTATGAAGTGTTGGCCCCTTTATCATTATTTAGATCCACTATTTCATTTTATAGACTTTGAAATAGTTTCATAACACTCCCAATATCCAACATTTTATTCCCAATTGGTTTGTTCAATAATAGAGGTTTCTTGGAAGAGGTTCTTTAAGATTCATTTCTATAAAAGGCTTGACAATATTGGACATCTCCAACTTGATTTTCATAGCTTGATCAAATTTTAATTCCAATGTATCCTTATGGTTAATTTTGACAAACATGGCTAGGTAGGGGTGTAGATTGATTGTATAATATTCCACTAGCACTTCCTCTAGAGGATTAGTAGTGGTAGGAAACGTATTAAGAACTCTGGTGAAACATTGATAGAAATCATTAACCTTTTCCTTCCTATCTATTTTTAGATCCAACAATTAGGGAGGCTAGAGTTCATCCTTCACATAATTTTCGTAGAAATGTCTTCTCAAAGTAATCCCAATTAAAAATTAATTGAGCGAGGAGGATAAAATACCATGTAGATTCCTTACTCTTGAATATATATGGTAACATTTGATAGAACACATCTTCATGGCCCACATTTAGTAAGTTCAAGGAAAAATAAAATATTTGAAAATGGTCATACGTGATTATTCCCTTACATGGATAAAACTTAAGTAAGATGCACTCTAAGTGTTTTGGTAGATCATGAAGGGGTCCAACTAAGTTTAAGAACCTTGTCTCTCCTAGGATGGTGGTCAGTTTACATTATTGTTAAAGTATTGTAACTTCGGAAGATATTCCAATATGTATTGAATAATGTTCATCTTTCGAGAGATGAGTTTGGTCTAGTAATAGTCATTGAAGGAGTCAAGGTAAACCTCCTAATGTAAGTCGTTTCAATAGTACCTAAGTGTCAATATCATAAATGTTACTTTTTGGTGTCTTGCTAGACAAGTCGGTCCAATCAGTTATACAATTCGGCCCTATTAGGTTTAAGGGAAAGTCAACCAAAGAATATAAATAGGGAGGTGCTCCCCTTTATTTTTACTCACTCACTCAAGTTGTTTTGCAAGAGAGAGAAATATTAGTGTGCCAAAAAGGAGAGAGAACCAGTTTTCTTGGTTTTACATTGTTTTTGTTGAGTTCTATACTGAAGAATTTTTGTGGGGTTTTCTCCCTTGTGGTTTCCCCAATAAAAATATTTGTGTTCTTGTGTTATTATGTTTATGTGCTTTTTGTTCTTTCAGTGATATTCTAGTGACAATTTGTTTTAATATACCATCTAAGAAAATTAAGAAAAATTAAAATGGTATCAGAGCCACCTTGAAAGGAATCACTGCACAATTAGGGTTTGTTACTCTGAACAAATCCCTTGACAAATCAATGAGAAAAGAGGGCTCTCTCAACTCATTCCTAAAGAGAGCATCTTTTTGTGAAGACATAATTGAATTCTCAGAAGTTTCAGTTTTTGGACTTGGGCTTCAAATTTCTTGAGACTCCATCATCAATCTCAAGAAAAGAAAGATACAAGATACCTCTCCCTAGGGAGGTGCATCTTCTCTATCACATAGCTTTATCAGCAATTCTAGCTAAAAAATTAGGGTTTATGCATCAAACCCTAGGTCATCTAGAAGGAGGTAAGTCAGAAGATTTTTATTCAAGTAAGTATTATTCCTTCCTATTCCATTTGAAGTTCTCAGTCTATTAAAGATGAAAAAGAATACCAAGCTAGATGAAAATCTTGAACCTGCTAAAAAATTCAGAGCATGGAAGTATAGGATCATGCTCATCCTACAAGAGAATGATCTCGATAGATTTGTAAAGGAGGAAGTATAAGAAATAGAAGAAGATGAAGCCAATTCCAAGTATAAGAAGGATATGATCATAACTAACTCCATTAAAGATAACTTGACTCTTCAAGTATCCTTAAGGGAGAGTCCAAAACAAATTTTTGATGCTCTATCTGGCTTATTTGAAGGAAGAAACATTGATAGGAAGATGAACCTGAGGAATCAACTCAAAATTGTAAGAGCTCAAAAGTCATATACCATGCAATCTTACATTACAAGAGTAGCTCAAATCAAGGATCAGTTAGAATACATTGTTGATATGGTTGAAGAAGAAGAAGTTGTGATTATAGCCTTAAATGGTCTTCCAAGAGATTGGGAATCCTTTATCCAAGGAATCTGTTCAAGAAGGAAACTAACCAAATTCCAAAATTTATGGGAAGAATGTGTTTAAGAAGAAGAAAGGATAGAAGTTAGAGAAGAAAACCTAAATGACATTGAGGATCAATTCTTAACAGATCATACCAAAGGAAAAAGGAAGAGTCATGACCATCCTCATAAGAATTAAGGGTTTAAGTGTTCCAAGAGACTTCTCAAATTTTGAATGCTTCTCTTGCCACAAGTTGGGACACATTGCCATCAATTGTCCCATGAAATCAGAAAGAGTCAAAATATGAAAAAATTATAGGTCCATGCTGTTGAAGATGGTGATAAAGAAGTTGAAGAAGAAGCAAAAAAGGATGAAGACTCCAGTGAAGAATATGTATTGATTTATGCGCTAACAAGATCAATCTCACCAGGAAATGACACATATATAGTAGATAGTGGTGCTTCCAAGAACATGTTAGGTTACGAGGACTCACTCCCATGCCTTGTACAAAAGGAATCTCCACACAAAGTAATGCTTGGAGATGGTTCCCAATACCCTATAAAAGGAATATGATAAGCATCCTATAAGTTGGACTCTGGAAATACTATGAATATGAAAGATGTTATGTATGTCCCAGGACTAAAGAAAACTATTCTTTCCATTTCATCCTTAGACAGGAAAGGCCTCAAAGTTTATTTTGTGGATGGAAAAGTTCTCATGTGGACAAAAGGTAAAACCATAGATGATGCAGTAGAAATTGGAGTTGAAGAAGGAGGACCCTACAAATTGAATCGACATGCAGATTCAACATTAGCAATCAATACCATAGATCCATTTGAGATATGGCACAAAAGGATTGCTCATATTCACTACAAAGCTCTACCAATTGTAAGCAAGGTTGTGACTGGCCTACCAGAAATTCAGATAGAACATGAAGGAGTGTGCAAAGGATGTGCACAAGGAAAGAATACTAAGAATTCTTATCCAAATAGTGACAGTAAAGAAAAAGGGATCTTAGATATCATCCATTCAGACATATGTGGGCTAATGCAACCCACTTCATCAAGAGGGTATTTTTACTATTATTCTTTTATTGATGAATACTCTCGTAAGACTTGGATATAGTTCTTGAAAAAGAAGGATGAATTGTTTGAAAGGTTTAAGGAATTCAAGGCCTTAGTAGAAAACCTATCTGAAAAGAAAATAAATATATTGAGATCAGATAATGGATGAGAGTTCACATCAAATGAATTCAATGAAGATGGGAATAAGAGGGAGCTCACCATTCCCTATAATCCACAACAAAATGGTGTGGAAGAAAGAAAGAATAGATCTATCATGGAAGCTATGAAATATATGATACATGATCAAGATCTACCTATGTACCTGTGGGATGAAGCATCCAGAACAACAGTATATGTACATAATAGAATCTCCCACAGTGCCCTTGGGAACAAAACTCTAGAAGAAATGTTTTCCGAAGAAAATCCTGAATTAAGTCACCTAAATATATTTGGTTTTCTTGTATACATACACATTCCCAAGGAGAAAAGAACAAATTTAGACCCTTCAAGAAAGAATGGATTGTTTTTAGGATATAGTGAGCAATCACAAGCTTATCGAATATATATCCGAAGATACCTCCAAATTTCACTTAGCAGAGATATCACATTTGATGAATATATAACCTTTAGGAAGTCAAAGAAAGATAAGGAAGATGAAGAGGAGCATGAAACTCCCAAAGTTGTTGAAATTCCTAAACTTGTTAGAAACAAAGAAGAAGTTTGGATGCCCGAGGACCATGAAATGAAAGAACCCCATTTACCTGAAGAATTACCCAGTGAAATGATTTCTCGAAAGAGAAAACCTTCCCGGGCTCGTGAAGTAATCGAAGAAGCAAAAGGACACGGTTCCCCAGAAGGAACCATCCTAGAAAGAAAGAATCCAAAGTCATACCCTAGTTATATGGCTTTGATGTGTGACCTAGTTGATAAATATCTAACATGCTTTGAAGAAGCAATAAAACATAAGGAGTGGGTTGGCGCAATGGTCGAGGAATAACAATCCATTATAAAGAATGATGTGTGGGAAGTAGTGTCGAGACCGAAATACAAGTCAATGGTATCCTCGAAATGGATCTTCAAAACTAAACACTTAGCATATGGTACTATATAAAAATACAAGTCAAGGTTTTTAGATCAAGGATTCTCTCAAAAAGAGGGAGTCGACTATGAGGAGACCTTTGCACCAATAGCTAGGTACAAATCAATCAGAACCGTCCTTTCCTTGACATCCAATATGAAGTGGAAACTACATCAAATGGATGTGAAGACATTATTTCTAAATGGATTGATTGAAGAAGACGTATATATCAAACAATCGCAAGGGTTTGAGACTAATGATTAGAAAAATCATGTATGTAGACTAAAGAAAGAATTTTATGGGTCAAATCAAGCACCCAGAGCATGGTATGGAAGGATCGATGTATTTATAATGAGATTAGGCTTTACCAAAAGTAAATCAAACTCCAGTCTCTACTATAATATTGAGGATGATGAGATTATGATACTATTACTATATGTAGATGATATGTTCCTAATAGGAGAAGATAATCCCATCATCGAATGTAAGAAGAAGCTTGTTGCATAGTTTGAGATGAAAGACCTTGGAATGATGCCTTACTTTCTAGGTCTTGAGGTATGGTAGTATCAAAACGATATTTTCCTAAACCAAGGAAATATGCAGTAGAAATCCTGAAAATATTTGGAATGATATATTTCAAGGCTATGAATACTCCGATGACAACAAGTTTGAAGTTATTAAATGGTGATGCTTCGAAATCCGTATGATGCTACCTTATATAGACTTATTATTGGTTCTATGCTGTACTTAACTAATATAAGACTAGATATATGTTTTTTTGTAAACACTCTAATTAATTATATGGTGAATCCTAAACACATTCACCTTATTGGAGGAAAACATGTAATGAGGTATCTAAAGGGAAATTTAGATTATGGGCTCAGATATGCATCTAGTGGCAAGATCAAATTACATGGATAAACAAATTCAGATTGGGAACGAAGTGCCAAAGATAGAAAAGGCACCTCGAGATGTTGTTTTAGTCTGGGATCAGGAATAATCTCTTGGTTCAGTAGAAAGAAGACCAATATTTCTCTTAGTATGGTAGAGGTTGAATACATTGCAATAGGTTTAGCATCTAGCGAAGCAGTATGGCTTCGAAATATGTTAGAAGGACTATTTGATGAAGTGCTAGATTCTATTCATATCCTTTGTGATAATCAGAGTTGTATTAAGATGACAAAAAATCTTGTGTTTCATTTTAAGACAAAGAACATTAAAATAAGATATCATTTCATCTGGGATGTGGTTGAAAAAGGACCTGTAAATCTCAAATATGTTCCTATAGAGGAACAAGTGGTAGATGTGTTAACTAAACCTCTAGCTCATGTAAAGTTTGAATACTTTTGATACAAGCTTGGTGTAGTCTGAAAGGACCTCCCTTGAAAGAGGGAGTGATCGTAGACAGATGTTGGATGCAGTGGTGAGTAGCTCAGTCTAGATGAGGGTAGGCCTAGCTAGGATTGTTTGACCTGAAAGGGTTAGTAAGTTAGATGAGTCATGTTGATCCTAGGGGGATTAGTATGTCTAGATAGGATTGGTTGTCCTGAAAGGGTTACTAGGCCAGAGAAGGATTATTTGGTCCCTATGTAGATCCATCTGTATAACTAGGATTGTTTGGCTTGAAAAGGTTAGTAAGTTAGACAAAATTCCTGGATGGATCTACTAGATAACTCACCGTGATGCTACTTAGAGATAGTTAGAGGGAAAGATGTATCTTCAATATTTATATACTGTTGATTTTTGAGATGATTTCTTTAGTATTATTATACTGATTATTGTTGAGATGTTTGCTGAGATGTTTTAATGATTGGTGAGATGATTGCTTTACTATTGTTATACTGATGATTATTGAGATGTTTGCTTCAGTAGTGATGATGATTTGATTGTTGACATAGTTTCAGTATTGTTATACTCATGGTTGTTGAGTTAGTTCCAGTGTTGTTACACCGATGATTGTTGATGAGTTTGCTTCAGTATTCCTATACTGATGATGATGTTGATGTTCCAACATCTCTATGCTGGTAATGGAGATGATGATCTAGCATTAGATGATTTTGATTTTAGCAATAACATGATAATGAGATTGTTGTTGATATTTTAGTATCTATATACTAATGTTGCATATGATGAAGTTGCAGATGATGTCTCAGTATTCACATACAGATGTTGGAAAATTTTGATTTAGCATTTGCATCGTATTATGGCATAAGATGACTCACTATCCACATACTGATGTTGTACAAGATTATCTAGAATATGATTAAGTATTCATAAACTGACGTGATAGATGATGATTTAGTATCCACATACTGATGTTATATGAATATGACCCAGCAGATGATTCAATATTCACATACTGATGCTACAAAAGAAAAATTAGAAGTTGATAGAAGATGCTCGACTACGTACAGAACATGATTCGGTATTCACATAATGAAGATTACAGAAGATGATCCAACTGATATCAATGATGAAGATGAATGATGATGTTCCAAAAATTCCTATGACATATAGAGACTCACTAGTCAGTTTTATAGTTGTGGTAGTAGTTGCTAATTGTGGTTGAATACCTTCCTTGTTAAGACAAAGTGTTAAAGTATTGTAACTTTAGAAGATATTCAAAAATATATTGAATAAAGTTCCACCTTCGGGAGATGAGTTTGGTCTTGTAAGAGTCACTGAAAGAGTCAATGTAAACCTCTGAATGTATGTCAGATCAATAGTACCCAAGTGTCAATGTAATAAATGTTATTTTTGGTGTCTTGCTAGACAAGTTGTCCCTGTTAGGGTAAAGGTCAAGTCAACTAAGGAATATAAATAGGGAGGCGCCACCTTCATTTGTAATCACTCACTCAAGCTGTTTTGCAAGAGACAAATATTAGTGCACAAGAAAGAAGAGAGAAGCAGTTGTATGGGTTTTGCACTGCTCTGCTTGAGTTCTATACTGAGGAAGTTTACACTGCTCTAGGTTGAGTTCTATTTTTCTGTGCTTGTTTTTCTTTCAGTGATATTCTAGTGACAATTTGTTTTAAGGTATCATCTAGTCAAGTTAAGAAAACTTAACAATTATGAGCCTTATTATATATATGGGGAGGTGAATGTGCAGGTGAAAAAGGAGGAGTTTGAGTATGTTGGGAACTACTATACTTAAGAGATGATGATTGAATCTAATTGAGAGGATCAAGGATTTCTTGCAAAGTCAAATCAACTAGTTATTCAAGGGAATCAACAAAGACTCCCTCTTAGGTTTCTACAACTTTCTTCTTATAAGAACAATGCTTAGGTAACCAAGAGGAAATAATTAACTCATTTATTTATTTAAGATGGGATCTAGTGAAAATATAGAAATGGTTAACCTCTTTTTGAGTTACTACGTATAGGTGCTCAAGGGAATATTCAGGTTTTTCTAGATCGAGGCGGTTGTCCTTAAAATTATCAGTGTCATTCACAATTTCTTCTCCTAGAGGAACTGAATTTCCAGGATGAGATGTGTGTCATGAAGACCTTATGGAATTTCCATGTCGAAATGGATCTCATCACCTAGCCATGCACTATAAACTCTCCTTCTAGCACAAAAATGTTGACACCTAGAAATGTCGTAGCATCAACAGTATGGGTTCTTGCCAATGAAATCACCAATTATACTTCCGATTGTTTGAATAGGGAACTTGTTTGTGTTTCGTCTTAGCTACAATTAACTAGTTTTGTGTTTCAATGGTTGCGGCTAGTTCTACTGTTTAGGGTTTTAGTTTAAGGATGAAATGCAGTATGCCTAAACTATGATGCAGTTCTACTATATCCTACTCTATGATTGATAGAAGGGAATTTAAAGGATGAGATCTATCCAAATAAAATTGAAATATTCATCAATAATAAAGATATTAAGTACGAGACATGTATAGCAATCAAAAAATAATATAAAACCATAGAAATGGTTGTAGCATTACAACATCCTACATTTACAACTTGTAAAAGGAAAAGAAACTATGAGAGTAAATATATAGTAAGATAATTTGATGGTTGTAAGAATAATCAAAGATATAATTAAAACATTCTTTCTACACTTGAGCAAAAATGGAGCAGACAATAGTTCCATGAAAATCCATCGCCAAAACTTAAATCCAACATCCTTTGTATTCACCCCCCTAGAAATAGTTCCTATAAAGAATGAGAAGCAAAGCATCATGTGCCAAAATCCCCTTATGTTTCTCTTCCCCTTAATTTATAACTTCACGAAATAATTGACACGTATCTTTTCATATTCCTCGGGTCAATTGATACTTTTCAACTCCGAGGCTATTTGAGATTTAAAATATTCCATTTCCTTTGAAACGGAAAAGAAAAATAAAATTACATTTCATGGTTGTGACGGGGGTTTTCGTAAAACTTAATAAAGTAGTCCCAAACATCACATTCATAAATAATAACATGTAATTTCCTTGGTTAAAGAAACCATAAATAAACCTCATGGTGGACCATTTTGCTCAATACTGTTTTTAATACCTTCGTGACTATGCTATGGTAGGTTGTCATGAGTTGAGATATATCGATGAGTGTCATGATCTAATTAATCAGGAATTCCTACACACTGGCCTTGGATACATTCTTAACTACTTCAATATATTCATATTTGATGGTCCTAAACTCAACTAGTAGTTGTGTTGGAATATTTTGAAATATTTTTTGCATTGATGAACACATTGATGGTTGGCACTTGGTGACACCATAGAAGACACATGATTGTTCATGTAAAGAAGTTTTGTTGAAGAGAATAAATTGATGAAGAAGTTTAATAAGCAAGCTTAAATATGTATGGTTAGATTTGGAGACATTAAATTTGAAAGGAGTTTTATATCATATAAATGGCCCAAATGAGAACGCAAGATTCATGTTTTGATACCCTATTGTGAGAACTTTCCAGTGATAGGTTTCATGCCAACTAACTCATTTTGGTTGGGGAGATATGACCATTTCTTTGTAATGGGTCATAATTTTAATAGTGGGTTGACCTAACAAGTTTATGGGCCATAATTTAAATATAGGACTATCTAACAACTCTATAATTAAAAGAGGTGATTCATCACTATAAAAAAAAAAGAGAATTGTTCCTCATTTGGGGTGGATATGTGGTGCTTTAAATCCCGTGGGTAAAAAAGGAAATTTTATGAGGAAGCAACAAAGTGGAATTCGTGCAAGAGACTCAATTAGCGAATTCTTCTGATGTATAGAAGTTGATTGAGGAAGCATAGTCTAAGGTGCAACAAAGTATAGTTCATACAAGAATGAAGTTCTTTAATTAGGGGTAATTTATATGCATGTGATACATTTGAATAGTAAGTTAAACTTACTCTACTTTTATGCATGATGAAGAATGTATGACTGGCCTTGTATGTGATCTTGAATGAAGTTTTTGGGGACATTACGATGACTATATAAATAACCTAGAGAGAGAAAGAGAGAGAGAGAGAGAGAGAGAGAGAGAGAGGGAATGGACTGTGTATGTAATTCTAAACCCCAATTTGTAGCAATACAAAGAACTATCTAGGGTTCTCCAAAAGAATATCTTATGCATGTTGGTAGGATATGAAAAATAGTGTAATGATCCATGATAAAAAGGACAACATGATTGTGATATGTGAACAATAAACAAATGACAATGAAGAGTACAGGAAAGTTACAAGTGATAGTTGATTATGGTACATTTTTTAATGCACAACTTATTGTGTGGTTTGAGAAAGTTGTAGTACAAGAGTTGATCATTAGAATAAAATTAATCTAAGATGAGGAATCATATAAACAAGAGGATAGTGACTAGTTGTCAACAAGAGAATAAAGGAAAATGAATTTACAAGAGAGAGAGTAGTTTGTTTCAAAAGTGAAGAAGACTTGTCACATGTGGGTGCTTGTGTATAGGTGGTCAAATCCTCCCTCCTGTTGGACTAAGAGGGAAAGGGAGTTGTAGATACTATTCAGTTATAGCTGAGAAAAAATAGGGTGTTGGAGTCTCCTTCAGTTCAAGATGAAAAAATTGGATATTGGTGTCTCCTCAAATTCATGTAAAAGATCTTAATTTTATCAATATTTTGTATCGAAATTTCATACATATTGTGTACAATTTATTATTGTTGATATTCATACAAATGTTGATGAATGATTAATGTTAGATTTTTATCATTTAAGCAATATGATCTTAGGATCTTATCTGAGAGAATAACATGCACAAAAATAATCACAAGAGACAATAGACACAAGATATTTTCCTTGGGGAAACCATAAAGAAGAAAACCCCACAACTTCCTCAGAGATAGAATGAGCACCAATAGCAGCAGTAAAACCCAAAGATAGAAAATATGATCTCCCATAGATGTTCTCTCTCTCACTTGAGAGAGCTTCTCCTCTCTCACTCATGCGCCCCAGTGAGTGAGTGTGTGTGTGTAGAAATGAGGAGAGCCTCACTTCTATTTATATTCTTTCATTCACTTTATTTCCACTCCATCAAGTTGGCCTCACTTAACAATTACTTATGAGTGCCAACTTGTCTNACAAGAAATACCTGAAAAAATGTGATGATGACATCATCATCACATTTTTTCAGGTATTTCTTGTTTTTGGGGTAGCGGGGTCCATCAAAAGTATGCAGCGTGGGTACTCATTGGATGCAGAATCAAATTCTGCATCCAACGATCTCTCCCGATCGAAATTTGAGTAAAAACACAGGGAGATATGTCGAAAATACGAACACAAAAAGTAGTTTTTTTCTTTCTTCCTCCAAAATTAATCAATATTATTTTATTATTTTAACTATTATTTTATTATTTTAACTATTATTTTATTATTTTCCTTAGGAGGCCCATTTTAGACCCAAAAATTCCTCTAATGAGTCTAATAACCCTAGTGCCCCACAACTGTGGGGACTTTACCCTCCGATCAACAAGGAGGGTCAACCTTAACTCAATTGTGGGGACTATTGCCCTAAATTACAATGGAGGATTAACCTCAATGACTTTACATGACTTGTTTACATTATTGATTCTCCCGATAGGAACATCAGGGTATGACATGACTCAATTACATTACATATACTTCCCGATAGGAACATCGAGGTACAATACATAACATATACAAGTGAATATATTCTGAAGTTACAAATACATTAACACTCTCTCTTAACTAGGAAGGTATTCTCTCGACACAATTTATCAGCACAAGTCTTCTTCTCTGTATCATCTGGATCATCATCAAGTAATCTTCATCTTCAAGTCATCTCCATATTCAAGTCATATTCATCTTCAAGTCATCGACATCGTCATCAAGTCTAGAGCATCACTGGATCATCATCAAGTCTGGATCATCACTTGATCTGGATCATCACTGGATCATCATCAAGTCTAGATCATCACTTGATTTGGATCATCACTGCTGGATCATCATCAAGTCTGGATCATCACTTGATTTGAATCATCATTGTTGGATCATCATCAAGTCTGGATCATCACTTGATCTGAATCATCACTGGGTCATCATCGCTAGTGCTATCTCAATTCTACTTGTCACATGAATTTCTATAGAGCTAGCCCTTTTTCATGCTGGGTATAGGCCTAGCTTCCATGTAGGTCTTCATCAACAGAGCCAACCCTTTTTCATGATGGATGCACATTTGTAGAGCCAGTCCTTTTTCATACTAGATGTATTCCTCTGTAGAGTCATCCCTTTTTCATGTTGTATGTATCATCACAAAGCCAGCCCTTTTTCATGCTAGATGTGTCATCACATATCCAACCCTTTTTCATGTTGGATGTGTCATCATAGAGGCAGCCCTTTTTCATGATGGATGTGTCATCACAGAGCCAGCCCTTTTTCATGCTGGATGTGGCACCAACATAGAGCTAGTCCTTTTTCATACTGGATGTGGCCTCAAAACTTATATCTGACCATGGAAGGAACCAATCTTTCCACCATGTCAGAAAGGAACAACACTTACATCTGACCATGGAAGGAACTAGTCTTGTCACCATGTCAGAAAGGCACATCACTTGCATCTGGCCATGGAAGGAACCAATCCTGTCACCATGTCAAAAAGGCATAGCACTTACATCTGACCATGGAAGGAACCAATCCTGTCACCATGTCAGAAAGGCATAGCACTTACATATGACCATGGAAGGAACCAATCCTATCACCATGTCAAAAAGGCACACAAAATCATCACTTCCCCTTGGAAGGAACCTCGATCTGGAGAACACCAAGATTCTCCCTGAAGTACTCAAACTTCACTTTGGCCATTTCTAGCATAGAATCACATCAGGGCTGATTATGTCCAAGGATAACCTGTGAGCTTCTCCAAGACCGATTACATCTGAGGACAACCTACATGACCGTTTACGTCTCAACCACCTCTGAGCTTCGCCGAGATTTTATGCTTAGACAACCTGTCTCATCGGCTATGCCAGAACTCCCTCTTTCGAGAGATCTCGATATGGATCACATACTCGAGCTTCACTGATTCTTTCTTGGCTATTCTCAATGCCATGCAGGACTCCTTCCTTCTAAACCAAGAGATCATACCTGATCTCATACTGAAGTAGCACCCCAAAGTGCTATTCCTATAAATGGAACTATCTGCCTAATACGAATCCATATAACCCTCCAGGTTAATCTTCTTATTCATATCATACTTGAGCTCATATTCAACTATACCCAACCATCAGGTGAACATGTCTCAATGTATTCATAGCAAAGCAAATATCTAGTCTCGTATTCATCAGGTACATCAAGGAACAAATCATCTGATGATACATTGTGGCATCAATCTACTCTAATGAAGCAACACTCCAAATTCAGGTTTGATGCCATAGGTGTGGTCATGGCCTTGTAGTCTATCATCCTGAACCTCTTCAGGAACTCTACTACATGTTTCCCTTGTCTCAGGGATATTCCATCCACATTCTGCCACACCTCTATTCCTAGAAAGTAGTGCATCATATCCAAGTCCTTCATCTCAAACTCAGTAGCAAGTATACTTCTTGCATATTTAATGAGTTCCTCTTTTTTTTTAGGAACAAGTCATCAACATATAGTTGGAGCATGACTAGTCTTTCGTCTTCAACCTTGAAGTAAAGGTTGGAATCCGCTTTACTCTTAGTAAATCCTAGAGCCATTAGTAAGCTGTCCATCCTGTCGTACCATGTTGAACCTCAGGATATTCTATTGTCACTCCCTCTGAAGAAGAGCATCATACTCCCTTTGTCTTCCGTACTATATGTATTGAAACATTTTGTACTCGAGTGACAAGTCACTTCCTCTGCAACTAATATTCTATGTATCCATCTAGGGTCACTGGATACTAAGATCCTCTATCTTGAGCCATTTTCAAAAAGTTCTTCTCACACCTATCTATGAGCTTGTTATCCTCTATCGTATTTTATCTTCATCCTTATAGCGAAGGTTAAGATCTTCATCAAGCTCCTCATGTATGTGTTATCCCATGGGTGTCTTCTGAGCTTGTACAAGGCCTTCTTTAATTTGCACACATGAGTCTACCTGTCATGTGCCTCAACTCCCATTGTATGCAAATGTCTCTTCGTAGTCTATGCCTTCTTTCTGTGAGAAGCCACGTGCTATGAATCCTTCCTTGTATCCCATGATGTTGCAATCTACTACATGCTAGATTGTGTAGATCCATCTGGAAGACATTACAGACTTCCCTTCAGGTCTTTGACATCGCATTCTAGTCATTATTCTTCATTTTGGATTATTAGAGTGAATCTTTAAATGTTGTCACTTGTTCTTCGGAACAAGTCTCATCCTTATTTTCTTGTAGATGATTGTATGGGATCTTTTCCACAAGTCAAATGCACCAGTTGTATGATTAGAAACATTGTATAATGCATATTCATAATGGTAAATTCTTATGCATAAAGATATAATCATGCAACTATTTTATCCAATACAACATTCATCCATATCTCATGGAAACTTTCTAGATGCCTTCCATCTTTACCAGGACAACATTGAGATTGTGCACTAATCCAATATGTCAGCAAAGAGGTTTCATTCTAGATAAGTAGCAATGGAGAGTTGTATAGCACCATGAGCTACTTACCCATCACATGCATATTAGTAGTATACTGTCATTAATGCAAACATTCTATCATGCATAATACATCAAGTGAATATAAACAAATGCATAACAAAATAATATCATGAAATGACAATAGAATACTTATCTTTATTTGTTTCATGGATGGACTCCTTCTTTCAACTTCATCATCTTCTTCATTCATCATTTCTTATCCAAATGCTTAAGATGGATAAGAGGTTCTTTAAGAATTGAGTTCTGCATATCCCTCATCGCTTAAGGGATCTTGTTTGAATCATGAGTTCTTGATCTTTAGTTGCTCCCATATTCTCTTCTGTTATTATGAGTCGAGCTTCTTCATGTGTGTGCTCTTCCTAGAGTCTGTTGAAAGTAATCACTTCCTTCAGGCACACATTCATCGAATGAATGGATCCCATGATCCTGGGAGTCTATTCAAGGTAGTTATCATAATGTTTGCATTCTCTACTTCTTCATCCAATTCTTCAAGTTGTTCTTTGATTTGAGAGACCCTTGTAAAGTATGGTTGTATGGTCTCTGTATTCTGGATCTCTACATTCTTACACTGGTTTCTTAAAGTCATCTTATGATTTACGTTATTCCCTTCAAATAGCTTGGTAAAGGAATCAAACATCTCTTTCGGTGTCTTTAGGGAATAAACTTGTGGTATAAGGTGATCCACGATTGAATCAGAAATGATCTTCTTGTGTAAGGCTTTTAGCCTCATCTCTTTCTGGAACTGAAACCTCTCTACTTATGTAGGTGTCCAATTCATTTCCTTCAAGAACTAGTGAGATCCTATACTTCCATGCTTGGAAGTTGTCAACCTCACCAAAATTTTCATCAAGCTAGTGTGATTATTCATTTTGAAATGAGAACCTCAACTGTAAATAGAAAAAGATTAGGTCTTATCAATTTGAGGTGTTCATCCTGGTTCTGGAGCTCGCTAATCTAGGGTTTGTTAGAGAAACCCTAATTTTAAAAACTTGGAATATTTCAAATGTAATTGGATATAAAGATAGACCTCTTCAAGGTGAGTTATCCAATGTACTCCTTTTTTGAAAACAGTGGAGGGAAGCTCCCGAAACAGGAAGCCCTAGTTTTCCGATTTCTTTTGCATAAATGCCTGATATTGTTTCTGCGGTATCTATGAAATTACTACTCCTATGTATCTTCAATTTCATACTATGGCAATATCATATGTCTTATTTCCAACACCACAGGTTTCACCAGAATTAGTTTCACCAATTCATACTTATGAGTGTTTTCCAAAGGTGACTTATTTCAGGATTGTTCATCATAGAGAACTTGTACAGATTTCCACGTGTCCATGTTTCATCATCAGGGTCTGAAACTTTTACCAAAGAAGTTACAGTCTCTGCACTTTTTGGAACATCTTGATAAATTTCACTTGGACCTTTGTGGCCCAAGATATAGCAATTCTCCCTAGGTGTCCTATTTAGGGATGAATCGTGGGAGAGGATGAAACCCTAAATTGGAGAAATCATATCTCCTATAATATAGTGAATATAATTCTAAAAATTTTACATAAGGTACATCAGGAATTTATATTCATCCTATAAAATGTTTATCTCTTGAGGCTTCTCCAGTCTCAAGATATAGCGAATGTACCAAAACTACCAGTTTCAATATTTTAGGGTTTTTCAGGCCTGGGGTCAAATTAGGGTTTGAATTTCCCAGAGTTTCACCCAACTGAAAATCTCGACCTAGGTCTCTAAACATATATTTTGATGAGGAGAGTAATCCTATGCCGAGCTCACTCAAAAATTACTTTTCTGTAAAAAACCCTAACTTCCCGCGACAAAAACTAAAAATGCCCGAAATCAAATTATGCTTCGACAAAAAGATGTCCCCTTCAATGGAGAGTTATCCTAGCATCCTTTTGCTGTAGGATTGTGGATAGATACCAAAAAATTAATAAGCCCTATATTTTGCAGCTGCATAATGTCTTCTTCTCAGGTTAGCCCTGATACCATGTTAGATTTTTATCATTTAAGTAATATTATCTTCAGATCTTATCTCAGAGAATAACATGCACATCAATAATCACAAGAGTCAATAGACACAAGATATTTTCCTTGGGGAAACCATAAAGGAGAAAACCCCGCAAATTCCTTAGAGATATAATGAGCACCAATAGAAGCAGTAAAACCCAAAGACACAAAATATGATCTCCCACAGGTGTTGTCTCTTTCTCACTTGAGAGAGCTTCTCCTCTCTCACTCATGCACCCCAGTGAGTGAGTGTGTGTGTGTACAAATGAGGAGAGCCTCACTTCTATTTATATTCTTTCATTCACTTTATTTTCACTCCATCAAGTCAGCCTCACTTAACTATTACTTACTAGGGCCGACTTCTCTAGGAGAGTCTAATAACCCTAGTGCTCCATGACTGTGGAGACCTTACCCTCTGATCAATAAGAAGNCTTACAATGGAGGGTTAACCTCAATGACTTTACATGACTTGTTTACATTATTGATTCTCCCGATAGGAACATCGGGGTATGACATGACTCAATTACATTAAAGATACTTCACGATAGGAACATAGGGGTACAATACATAAGATATACAAGTGAATACGTTTCGAAGTTACAAATACATTAACAATTAAATATGCATAAGAATCGTTGATTAAAAAAAAAATTAATCAAGTGGAAGTACAATGATTTACCCCCCCTCTTAATGTCCTTGGTGTGTCCAACAATTGGTGTCAGAGTCAACTCCTTCACAACAAGTTCAATCAACATGAAGGAGATCCTTGTGAATACACATGGTAAATCAGGAGCTCTCCCCATGATTGAGGTACCAATGTTTAATGGGCCAAAGTTCACAATGTGAAAGGGTAGAATGAAGGAAGATCTCATGATGATAGGATGTGATGTTTGGTACTCAGTTGTCACTAGATACATTCCATCAAATAAATTTAAATCAACATATCAAAAGGATGCATGAAAAAAAACTAAATGGTTATAGAAACCATCCTTGATGGACTAATAGATCCTATAAAGAAAGGACAAGATTGTACATATTAGTGAAAGATATATGGGATAAATTGGAACACCTCTACTAAGGTGAAGGAAAACCAACAAAATATGACTCCATCAAGGGATCAATAAAAGACTCATTTATCTTGAAAGGGAAGAATCCTCCTCTAAAATATATTTGCAATAACTCAGAATGTCATGATACTTTTTGCACTCATATAAGTAAAGAAAAAGTATTTCTAGTTGATCGAGAGGATGTTGATGAGAATGACTCAAGATGAATAAGGTATTGCAGACCTTGAGGATGAACTTACAACATCACTAGAAGAAATTGATACCCTAAAACAAATCAACAAGAGGAAATCTATATAAATCATCAATACCCAAAGGAAAGAGGTAAAATACCATGAAGAGACCATTATTGGCCTAAAATGTCAGGTTGAAAAAGAAAAATAAGAGATAGTTATCATAACAAATCAATTACAAGAAGAACATGAAGTATTCCATAGTAAAAGATCATAGATTCTTTCTCTAAAATAATAACTAAACAAATTTGTTTAAGAAAGTTACAGATTCAAGGATCAGTTAGAAGAAAAGGAAGATGAGATCAAAATACTAAAATATGAAGTATATTCTCTTCAAACGCTATGGAAAATTATGCTATTCAAATAAAGGATAATTATGAAATTATAGAACAAACAAAGAAAAAGAATGCAAGCCAAGAAATAGAGATTTAAGAGGCTAAAATAGTGGATGAAATACTAAAAAACTATTTGAGTGAAAAAACAAAGACATGCTACAAATTAGAATTAGAATCGGAAAATCTTAAGAAGAAGAATGCTAAGGCAGTAGCAAGGCTTAATATTTAGAATAGTTCAACAATAATTAAAGAAATCTTGGCTAATCAAAGGCCAGCAAATGATAAATAAGGAATTGGTGATAATAATTGTAGATCTGGTCGCGATCACAAGATAGACATACAAAACTCACAAAGGAGAAATCATGCTCAATTGTCTATCACGAGGAGAAATCATGATGAAACTAGTTCAGTAGAAAATTACTTGCTAAAAAAAGAAGAGGAGTACAACACATCATAAAGGAATGCTCAAAGGATTACCAATCCAAGAAGACAAGGAACTCTTAGGTATCAAGGTATGTTCTATGTTCATTGTTATGCTAGTTTCAAATTTGGTCATAAGGCTGCAAGTTGCAAAGTCTATAAAATAACAACTCAAAATGTGATGTGCTATTAATGTCATGGGCATGACCATTTTCTAAAAGAATGTTTAAAAACTTGGAGAAACAAATTTGATGTAGATCTTGTACACATAATTAATCATAAATATTCATAAATTATTATTTTATTTATGAAAATAAAAGGGAAATAATTCTCAAGGGTGCAATGGAGGAAAGTTGACCAAATTTAGCTTGCACAAAAAGGTAAAAATAAGAAAGTCGAGGAAAGAAGGAATACAAACAATTAAGGAAATAAAACTTGGAAAGCAAGACTAAAAAAAAAAGATGGCTCAAAGCAGAAAAAGAGATTAAAGTTATGAAAGGGGAATAAAGTAAAAAGAAGGCCAAGGGAATGAACAAGAGTGAAGTATGATAAGGTTGAATATAGATAAAGCAGGATAAAACAGAAAATGTAGGAAAAAGCAGTGAAAAGAATAGCAAAGGAAGGAAAAGATAAGGGAGGAAATAAAAAGAACAATAAAGCAAAAAAAGAAGGAAAAATAGTGAAAATTAGAACAAAAGCGAGAAAAGAATAATCAAAGAAAACAATAAAGAAAAGAAACAAAAGCTAAAGCGTGAAGAAAAAATAGGTAAAACATGAAACTAAGGAAACTTTATCCATCCATGAGGGTGCATTAGCTTTTTTATCTTACTCAAGAAGCCATCATTCAGTCTATAAAAGGAATATTGCACACTCCTATCCCATTTTTTGACAATTTGTTAATTGATCTATGAGCATTGTGCTACTCTAGACATGGGAGATGTGCCCCATGCTTCTAATGTGAGGACACAAACATCTATTTTTCATCATTGAGTTTATTGCAGGTGCTGTGATTAGATCGAGTGAATTTCAATCTAGTGGTAGTGATTGAATAAGCCTTCCAGTTTGAATCTTCATAGTTTTCCTAGTCTCTTCTTATGGAGAATTCTCTCTTCTTCTCTTATATTCTTGAGACAAATTCCTGGTGTAATTCATCCTATGAAGGTTTCCATTGATATTATATCAGATATTTGATATTTATTTTCCTATTGCAAATTAATAAAATTATGATTTATATCCTCTTGTGCGCACCTAGTCTAGATTGCCATGGAATTTGAGCTAGTTTCAGTGTTGAAGTCATAAAAACATAAAGGAAGATCCAAATTCAATTACACCACTTGTTTCTACTCATTAACAAGCTAATGAACACATTCCATCCCTGCTTTTAAAAATTTGAACCATCCTGTCACTATTTGAGTCTTCCTGAAGTCGGACTAGTTGAGCAGTCCCAAAAACATTTCTCACTAGTCTTCGTATTAAATATTCTCAAAACTTTCTTAAACCTACTAGAGTGAACCTCAAAAATCAAGTGACTTATATTTCACGTCTCTCAGCCTCTCATAGTAAAAAGTACAATTCAGTTTTTGATCAAAATCCTAGTTTGAGTCACCTAGTTCATTGTGTGCTAAGTTGGAATGAGTTAGTGTACAAAATCTCTAAGTAGGCCACGATTGAGATGGAAAGGAATCCACTAGGGGTACCGTATTCAATAATATCTTTTTTTCACTATGACATATTTTCCAAGTTTTTCTCATCATAATTGAAAGTTAAGTACACCAAAAAATAAGATAAAGAGTTTGACTAAAATAACAATATTATCCTTAAGTAGTAAAATGAATCATAATATTAATCCTCATTTTTAGACCGTTTAATTCTTGATACAAAGACTTCCACTAAGAAAATAAAGGGGGTTCATCTCTCCTTAATCATATAAAGTTCAATACTATACCAATGTTGGACACTCTATTTCCACAAATATTGAATCAACAGGGTCCTCTTACTTTCTCAAAATAGTGCTTTTGCATTATATTAATAATGCCTTGTTGTTATATCAGGGAGATAATGATATGTTTTGATCCATTTTCTTTCACCATTAAGAAACACAATAAACTCAAAATAGTGCTTTTGCATTATATTAACAATACCTTATTGCCGTATCAGGGAGATAATGATATGTTTTAATCCATTTTCTTTTACAAGTAAGAAACACAATAAATATATGTATAATTATATAGGATTTCAACCCTTTGTTCAAAAAATATATAGATATATGTTTTGCTGTCTTTTGAATAAAAGGACCGTCTCCACCATGATAAAGATTTCTTAGCATTTTTTGAGTGAACGGACACAAAAGCAGGAGAGTTCTATGATTGTTACTACATATATACGATATAATAGAACTATCCAACTCTCCATGAAATGGCTAACCATTTTAGAAGGTGTTGTTCGTAATGACAAGTGATAACGACATGTAATGATACTTATACATTAAACAACTAGGCAGCGTTTTAGCATTTTCTCTGACAGGGAAGCATAATACCCATTAAATAAATGTGATAGGAATCCACAATATTTTAGCTACATGAATAAACAAACCATATTATATTTATTCCATCGGAGCTGGGAAGGTAGTAAGCCTTTCGCGTTAAACAGGTAGTCAATTGATTAGTCATATATTCATCTCAGTACAAAAGGTGGCTCATGAAGGGATGTTCCTTCCACATTTCAGCAGGCAGCCAAAGATATACTTATCACAGATCAAAAGAGTAAGGGTCTACGCCCTCTCAGCCGTTCGACCTATGAAAATTATACATATAAATATTCAATTGGAAAGGGGATCACTGGGCCTATGCCCTTTCCCATTGAGTTCACACTTCAATGTATAACCATTTTCAAGCAAGTCTACGCAGTGCGTCCTCTCCTTGAGTGATTACGCCCATCATGATAAAAAATTACAAGCATGAAACCATTAAATGTCAAACTATATTGAGAGCTCATGCCTGAAATAGATTTGCAATCACAAGCAGAAAATAGTAAATACAGCGCTGGGCAGTACACATTCTCTAATTTACACACTGAACAATATAAAGACCGGCTCTATGTGTTTTTGCAACAAAAACTAAACATATATAACTATTGAAGCAAATATATATGTGTGTGTGGAGTGAGATATATAATACTCATCAGTAACAGGATGAAATTCACACATTGATGTGCATGCATCCAGTTCCCCATTAAGGTATAAGCCCAAGTCTTTTTGTCCTTTAGCCATCAAGTTATTTTCCAAGATGAGCGAGGGATTGTCAGCAGCGACTCATAAACTCTAACGGGAAACTCCTTCCCAACTGTGCCCTGTATATATACTTGCCTTTGTAACTTTATAATAATAATAAAAAAAATCTTTTAAAGCATAAGCTTTTCATAAAATTTTAATTTGACTTTTTATTTTCAAGGAATTCTAATATGAAAATATCTTGCAAGCATTTCTGTTTAACATAAAACAGAAAATGATCAGAGTTTTTTTAAGAATTAGAATAAAATCATAATAACTAACACAATTACTTTAATTTTATTTAACTAATTTTAACTAATTAGTTAATTTTAGCTAATCTTTAACTACTTAGCTTAATTTAGCTAATATTTACTTAATTGATTTATCTAAACTTTAACTTAATTTAATTAATTCATTTTAGCTAAATTTAGCTAATTAACTTAAGATATTTTATCTTCACTTAACTTTAGCTAATGTAACTAGTTAGCTTATCTTAGCTAATTTAACTAATTAACTTAATTTAGTCAACCTTTAACTAATTAGCTTAAGATAATTTACTTAACTTAAATTTAGTTGAGTTTGTTAGTGATTGAGCAAAATTGAATTTTAAAACTTTAAACCACAATAACAGTTCATATAAATCTCATCAATAATCCAACGACATAAATCAAACGATAGAAAACATGATATACCCTCAAAAAACCATCCGTTGATTAGGAGGATAAAAAAACCACCAAACAATCGTAGACTATGATTAGTAAGTGGCAGAGAATGATTACGACACAATAGCATATTTCTTTCACCAAGAGCACCATAGAGTGGAGATCAAATGGAACACCATGTCTAACTTGCCAAGTGCATATCACTTTAATAATAAGTCAAATTAGATTATACAACAAAAATAGATTGGTTGCATGCATCACTAACTTATTAACACTTAGAACACTTATACATCTTCAATCATCCGCTCCCCATTGACCTCGTGGCAAGTTGACACTCCATAATTATCTCCCACAAGAAGTTATGTGTCTTATATTAATTAACTAGCTCTAACTAAGTTGTTAACTGAGTGTATTGAACTAAACTGGATGGAACTTCATGCAACTGAATGGAACTACATACAACTGAACATAAATGAATGTAACTAAATAGAACTAGTGCTTCTCCATGAGTCTCGTATTCAACAACCATTTTCATAAATTAAGGAGTTGATACCTTAATTAACTGAAATTGCTATTCAGAACTAATAATCAACTAATGTCTTATCAATTCAAGTTCACTTGGTGGAAACATGGGCAATTCAAAATCTCTCTCCATCTCTGTGCTTATATTAATTATCTATGCATGGTTAATATTTGTTTTCAAAAATTCTATATCATATCCTACTCATAAAAATTGTTCTAAACCTATGGTCATATGTATTAATCTAGGTCATAGACTCACATGCTAAAGTAAATCACTCTAGGGGTGACTAATCCCTAAAGGCAACTTGTAGCACCTGTTGACCATGACTAGCCATACATCACATAGTATATCCTCAAGACTTAAAATAACATAGGTAATGTGAACTTAATACACCACAAGTTCCATACTTGAGACAACAAGTCTCAGACCTTAACTTAAGGTCATGATCTTAACCACAAGATACTAGAAAAGAAATCTCTCTCAAATTGTACTTGATCAAGGTGCTAGCTTGATACAACGCAAGATCTTTAACTTAACACAATAAGTTAGCGAACTTAATACAACATAAGTTCTGGACTTCACACAACAAGTCTCATTAAGAGGATATGAATCTAATTACAACATATATTACAGACTACATTACAACACAAGTCTCATCGAAATGAATCTTGAAGTTGTACTCTCAACACTCCCTCTCAGCAAGGGATACATTGTCTTACATGCCATGATTATCTCGAAAGTGTGTAAACTTTGTCACAGATAGAGGTTTGTCACAAATTTGCAATCTTCTCATCATTACCTATGTGCTGGAACTCATGACCATGACTTTAATGAAGTAAAAGTTCATTTGAAATGTGTTTTATCATAAAACGCATATAGGGTTTTCTATAAATCTTGACTATTAACACTAATGAATGTAGGCTCGAGTCTTTTATCCTAGTAGGTAGATTCCCAAGCTACACTAATCCTTAGTATATAGTACTATTCGCAAAACACATTGTGCTTCTGTAGTACTCTTAGACATAAATATTGCTTCTCTAGTACTAGTTGCAATACACTTAGATTTTGTAGTACTAGCGTCAAATTACATTGCTTATCTCAAGATAAAATAATAGTTGGATAACACAATCAAATAATAGGTTTTCCATGTATCAAATACAACAAAGAGCCTATTCTAATGCACCTCAAAGGTACTCAAACATATTCATAGTAGGAAGCATAAAATACAACAAGTCTACTAAAAAACCAACCAGTTACTTACACAAAGTACCATCATCTAGATCTAATCAAGAATAAGTTCCTTTAAACTAGAGACCATGGATTTTAAATCCATCACATATAATAGTATACAACAAATATGTAATAACATGTATAAATAAAGACTTATATTTTCTTTCACTCTTCAACATTTGTTGACTTCTTGAATCTTCTACTCTCTAGTGAAATTATCTGTGAGCTTGCCATTCTCTATGATGTTATTCATGTCATGATGACTTTCTCAGTGATCCTTCTCTTTATATTTGCAGCACCCCAACTACCTCTTCGAGAGGTTTTAACTGTTCTCTAAAAGTCTACACTATAAATCATTTCTGATACTTTTGACCATGTCACTGCTCATGTAGATTCTTTCCACGAGCTATCACAATCCTTGGATACCTAAGCCATGTACTATGACTAACTAGTGGGGACTTTATCTGCTACTTCCTATGTAGACACATCAATACTCTCTCTTGTACTAGATGAGTTCTTATGTACTGTACCAATATTTTCTCAAACAGAGGCTTAGTAAGAATGTTGGCAATGTTGCTCATCTATGGATATGTACCATGTATTGAATATAACTAACTAGAATCCTCAAAATATAAATACTAATTTTGAACATGCTCTATCTATAGAAACATATGTGATCTTCATCAATCACTATATAAGTCAGATTTCATATATCTTTAAAACTCTTATTTACTAATCAATACATATTTGAGTCTTCATACACTTGTACTAGGCACATACCACAACACATGCTTTATACATGTCTATGTACAAACTGGAAAGAACATAATGGATCTTGGGACCTGTGACTAACCAAATACATATCAGCTCACTTGAGATCCTCCAAATACAAAATAAGAATTATAAAATTTCATATTTACCTTCATATGTGTGGCCATGGATTTTTAGTCCATCATCTTGAAACTCTTCAGGCTCTTTTACTACACATTTTCCTTACCTAAGGAATTTTTTTGTTTCGTGACTTCCACACCACTAATCATAAGAATTATAACAAGATTCTTGAATACAATTCTTAGCTTCCTTCTGAGTTATGAGCATCATGCAGGTCTCCCTTTTTATAGGAGGTACATCAACTAGTTACATTTGTTCTTCAGGAGCTATAGAGACTAGAAACTCCCTCTCACCATGTGAATGTGAGAATAATAAATTGGGTCCTCCATTACAGATAGTTCATGCTCATCTATTTCTAAAACTCTTCTTGACACATGAATATAAATAAGATAATTTAATTATATTCAAGAGTCTTAACATCTCTCAGAATAGGATTAGGGATTCTATTCTAACTTCTTCCTAATACACAGGAACCTCTCGATCTGCTACCAGAAGCTTCTTGCTTCACAACGTCTCGTTCTCTTTCAAGATCAACCATCAGAATTGATCTTCATTCAATACATGTCATTTTTCTTGGAAGTCGTGACATATATTTTTTCCATACAAGCCAAATTCAATCAAGTTATTAACAACCTTGCATAATCTAGTCATTTCAATAAAATGACAAATACCTCATACTTACATGTAAAAAATTCTAACCAATGTTTTAGTATAACCATATCTAACGAATTTTAATCACATGAATACCTAGATGTATTTGTAGTGGTTTATGTAGTTATGTACATGTTAAATCAATTTTTCAAAGAGTTCAATCATTATGGGGAATATGAAAATATTGGTGCATTATTTAGTGGACAATTTTTTGAAGAGTTCAATCATTATGTTCCTCACATTGAAAATGTGGCTCCACAACAACCATGCAAGATGGTTCAATCTCCTAGTCGAAGTTGTTAGCATGCAATGGATGAAAACGTCACTCTAGCATTTTAAATGGCAACAAATATCGCATCAATGCAAAAGAGAACTCCTAAATGCATACAAGTGTGGATGAGAGTGAATTGACTTCCATGGATATTAAGGTGCCTAAATGCACTATCCTTTGTCATTGTTCCCAAATAATGAAACAATCTTTTGATAAAAAATATGAAGACGGTAAACATCAATTTTTTTTAGCTTTGAGGAGTATGGAAACTATTAGAAGAAATTTAGGCATAAGAACATTGAAGAATATGTTATATTTTTATCATTTAATCAATATGATCTAGGATCTTATCTAAGAAAATAATATGCACAACAATAATCACAATCTAGACAAGAGACACAAAGAGTTATCCTCGGGTAAACCATAAAGGAGAAAACCCCGCAACTCCCTCAGAGATATAATGAGCACCAACAACAAAACTAAAACCCCAAAAAACAAATATGATCTCTGACAGTTGTTCTCTCTCTCACTTGTGTGAGCTCCTCCTCTCTCACTCGTGTGCTACAGTTGAGTGAGTGTGTGTTACAAATAGAGAGTCTCACTCTCTATTTATAATTTTTTTCCACTTGAATTTTACTCTTACAGGACCGACCTCACAAGGATATTTTAATAACCCTAACAACACTCAACTATGGGAACTATTTCCTCGACTTACAAAGGAGGGTTAACCTCAATGACTTTACATGACTTTATTATAGTAATGACTCTCACAATCGGAGGAATAAACATCTCCATGAAGGTACAATGAAATACAATAAGAAATATACAAGTGAATACATTCCAAAGTTACAAATACATCAATACTCCCTCTTAACTAGGAATGTATTCTCTTGACACAGTTCATCAGCACATGTCTTCATCACTGGATCATCATCAAAGGTCCTGCCTTTATCTCAAGAAAATGGTGTTATCTCTAAAATTTACTCATCATAGGAAGTTCTACATAGCCAGCCCTTTTTCATGTTGGATGTATGCCTAGCATCCATGTAGGTATTCATCGATAGAGCCAACCCTTTTTCATGCTAGATGTACGTCTACAGTTCTAGCCTTTTCTCATGCTAGATGTACTTCTACAAAGCCAGCCCTTTTTCATGCTGGATGTAGTTCTCCATCTATAGAGCCAACCCTTTTTCATGATGGATGTAGTTTTACAGAGCCATCCCTTTTTCATGATGGATGCAGGCCTTTCCCTCTGCAAGGTCTTCCTCTACTTAGCCAACCCTTTTTCATGTTGGATGTAGTTGTACAGAGCCATCCCTTTTTCATGCTGGATGTAAACCTTGCCCTCTACAAGGTATTCCTCTATAGAGACAACCCGTTTTCATGTTGGATGAAGTTCTACAGAGCCAACCCTTTTTCATGTTGGATGTATGCCTTTCCCTCTTCAAGGTATTTCTCTACAAAGATAGCCCTTTTTCATGTTGGATGTAGGCCTTTCCCTCTACAAGGTCTTTCTCTACAGAGCGAACCATTTTTCATGCTGGATGTAGGATTTTCCCTATGTAAGGTATTTCTCTATAGATCCATCCCTTTTTCATGATGGATGTAGGCCTTTCCCTCTGCAAGGTGTTTCTCTACATATCTAGCCCTTTTTCATGCTGGATGGAGGTCTTTCCCTCTACAAGGTCTTTCTATTAAGACCATCTTGGAGCAACACCCAGATACACATAACACAACATCCACATTCACCAGCATGGTAGGACACATGTACTACCATCTGGGAAAGGATTCAGCACTTACATGCACTGGCATGGTAGGACACACCAACTACCATACATGAAGGGCTCATGTGTATCACTTCCACTTGGAGGGAATCTCGATTTGAAGAACACCAAGATTATCTTTGAAGTACTCAAACTTCACTCTAGCCGATGACTTGGTTAACACATCATCTATCTACTCATCTGTCATAACATATTGGAGCGTCACTACTCCTCTCTGCACCATATCCTTGATATAGTCATACTTCATCTCGATATGCTTTGACTTTTCATGGAACATCGGGTTCTCTGACAACTTCACACAACTCTAGTTGTTGCAATATATGCAAGTAGCATCTAACTCAAGATCAAACAAATCAGATAGTTTCTTCCTCATCCATACTTCCTCATAACTAACCGAACAAGCTGTGACATACTCAGCTTTCGATGTACTCAGTGCCACGTAGGAATTCTCTCTACTAAACCAAGAGATCACACGTGATCCCATACTGAAGCAACACTCCAAAGTTCTCTTCCTAGCAGTGGCACTGCCTTCCCTTCAGGTACCTCATAATATTCTTTGCAGCAATCAAGTGAACATGTCTCAGATCTGTCAGGAACTGGCTCAATGTGTTCATGGAAAATAAAATATGTGGTATCATGTTTGTCAAGTACATAAATGACCCAAACATTTTGCGATACATCATGGAACCAACTGACTCGAATGAAGCATCACTAAATATCTTCAGGTTTGATGCAAATATAGGTGTGGCCATGGCCTTGCAGTCCATCATCCCAAACCTCTTCAGTATCTCCACCGAATACTTCCCTTGTCCAAGGGATATTCCATCAATATTTTTCCACACCTCCATGCCTAGAAAATAGTGTGTCATACCCAAGTCCTTCATCTTGAACTCGGCATCAATATTCATCTTTGTGTCATCAATCAACCCATCCTTACCTGTCATAAACAGGTCATCTACATAGAGTAGGATTATCACTAGGTTCCCTTCCTCAACCTTGCAATAAAGGTTGGAATCTGTTTTAATCTTGGTAAATCCCAAACTAGTCAAGAAGTTGTCAATTCTGTCATACCACATTCTGGGTTCCTGTTTCAACCCATACAGGGCCTTCTTTAATTTGCACACAAGTTTCCCTATCATGTGTCTCAAATCTGAGTGGCTTCTCCACATACACTTCCTCTTCCACTAAACCATTCAAGAATGCAATCTTGACATCCATCTAATGTATCTTCCATTCCATCACTACAGCTAGAGAAAGTACTAATCTAATGGAAGTGTATCTAGCTACAGGTGCAAAAGTTTCTTCATAATCTATCCCTTCCTCCTGGGAGAAGCCACGTGCTGCAAATCTCACTTTATATTTATCTACGCTGCCATCTGCAGCATGCTTGATCTTGTAGATCCATTTGGAAGTCACAACAGACATCCCTTCTGGTCTCGGGACCACATCCCAGACATCATTCTTCATGATCGACTGGTACTCCTCAATCATAGCATCCTTCCATTCTTCGTTTTCTATCGCTTCTTCATAGTTGGAAGGTTATTTATCAATGATGTCACATAGTAGGGATACATAATTGGACTATGACCTAGTTCTCTTCATTTATCCATGCATTTCTTCTCGAGCCCCATATCTCTCTGCACCTTGGATATCCTCTCATACCAACGCTGGTTTTATCTTGTAAGGATTCTTCTCTTGGGATGAATCTACAGGCTCCTAATATTCTTCCATTTATCGATCTTCTTCTGGAGTTTCTTCATTCATAGTTGTATCTCAGATCCTAGATACTTCTGTTTCTTCAGGGTCTTCAATAGGTCTCTTTCTGGATTTGATGTAAGCTGAGTCTTTGTCAAATGTCACATCCCTTCTCATCTCAATCTTCTTGAATCCTGGGAAATATATTTTGTAAGCCTTCGAGCTTTCACTATATCCCACAAATATACCCTTCTTTCCCAAAGGATCTAACTTCGTCCTCTTTTCTTTTGGAATGTGTTTGTACAACGGACAACCAAAATATTCTGAGATGACTGACTTCTGGTTTCTTTCCGGAGAAGAATTCTTATGGTGTCTTGTTCTCAAGTACTCTATACAGAGTATGGTTCTATACATACACAGTTGTCCTAGCAGCTTCTTCCCATATATGCATAGGAATATCTTGATCATGAAGCATTTCCCTTGTTGCTTCCATAATCATTCTATTCTTCCTTTCTACAACTCCATTTTGTTGTGGATTATATGGAGTGGTCAACTCCCTCTTAATCCCCGACTCTCTACATAATTCCTTGAACTCGTCTGATGGGAAATCTTCACCATTGTATGATCGAAAGGTCTTGATGTTCTTCTCTGTATGGTTCTAGATCAAGGCTTTGAATTCCTTTAACTTACTAAATACTTCATTCTTGATTTTGAAGAAATATATCCATATATTCCTAGAAAATTCGTCAATGAAAGAAACATAATTTACATACCCACTTAATGAACTAGATGACATCAGATCACATACATCAGAGTGGATGATTTGCAAGATTCCTTTTTATTTTCTCTCACTACTTGGAAATGTATTCTTTAAGTTCTTTCCTTTTGTACATCCTTTGCAAATACCTTCATGCTTTGCCTATATTTCTGGAAGACCTTTAACAGTTTTTCTTGCAAGTGGTAGTGCTATATAGTGCACATTTTCAAGCCTTCTATGCCAAAGTTCACTTGGCTCTACTGAGTCATGGACCAAAGCTTGTTTTGGTTGGCCCTTTAATTTGTATAAGCCTCCCTCTTTCTCCCCAATCACTGCTGCATCATCTATAGCCTTTCCCTTTGGCCACATAAGGACTTGGCCATCTACAAATGCAACCCTCATACCTTTTGCATGCAATGCAGATATGGAGAGAAGATTATTCTTTAGTCCTGGTATGAAAAATACATCCTTCATCTTCATAGATTTCCCAGAGTCTAGCTTATAGGAAGTTTCACCACTACCTTTTATGGGATACTGGTAGTCATCCCCAAGTTTCACTTTGTGGGGTGACTCATGTCCGGATAGTTTTACAAAGGATTCTTTAAATCTCGCCATATGTTTGGAATCCCCACTATCTATGAGCCAATCATTGCTTACATGTGTAACAGTTCCTTTGAGGGAAGAAATCAAAACATATTTTTCATCACTTGAAGAATATTTACTTTCTTGTTTAAATCTCTTTCTTGGAGGTTCATCATCCTCTTCAGTGTGAGCATGATATCTTTTTTTGTTGTTCTTCTTCTTTTGAGAGACACCTTTGTTTATGGGACAGTTTCTGGTAATGTGTCCTTTCTCATCACATATATACAGTGTGATACTATATATATCTCTTCTAGGGTTATTCGGGTGTGAATGCTTACCTTTCTTGGGATGATAGTGGTCCCTTCTAATTTTCTTGGTGTGTGCTATGAGAGCTTGATCTTCATTTGCCATGTTTTCTTCTCGAGCTACTATTCAAGCTTCTTTTTGTGAGCATTCCTCCCACAGTCTACCGAAAGTGATTAACTTTATTCTAGCATAAATGCCTTGAAAGAAGGAGTCCCATAACCTAGAGATACCATTCAGGGTGTTCATCAAAATTTCTCCATTCTCTACATCTTCTTCCACAGCTTCAAGATTTTCTTTGATTTGAGAGACCCTTGTAAAGTATGACTGCATGGTCTCTGCATTTTGGATCTTTACATTCTTCAACTAATTTCTCAAAATCATCTTTCAATTTATATTCTTCCATTCAAATAGCTTGGTCAAGAAATCAAACATCTCTTTTGGTGTCTTTAGGGAAGACACATCTGGTATAAGGTGATCCTTGATAGAATTAACAATGATCCTCTTGGCCTTGACCAAGTTCTTCTTATGTAAGGCCTTAGCCTCATCTCCCTCTGGAACTAGAACCTCTCCACTTATGTAGGTGTCCAATTCATTCTCTTCAAGAATAAGTAAAATCCTATACTTATATGCTCGAACGTTATCATATCCTTCAATATTTTCATCAATATTGGTGTGAAGAGACATCTTTAATGAGAACCTCAAATGGAAATACAAAATATTTAGATCTTACCAATTTGATATGCCTGAACTGGATATGGAGCTGATCTTTTGCAAT
This sequence comes from Pseudotsuga menziesii, assembly GCA_001517045.1. Classification (NCBI taxonomy): domain Eukaryota; kingdom Viridiplantae; phylum Streptophyta; class Pinopsida; order Pinales; family Pinaceae; genus Pseudotsuga; species Pseudotsuga menziesii. The sequence continues at coordinate 83,876 of LPNX010843468.1, read as the reverse complement.
GTTGTTTTTCTGGTCTAGGGTCAAATTAGGGTTTGAATTTCCCAGAGTTCTACCCAACCAAAAAATTCTATATTCCAATATCTAAACTCCAATTTTGATGAGGAGAGCAATCTTATGTTGGGATCACTCAAAAATTCCATTTCTTTGAAAAAACCTAATTTCCCGCAGTAGTGACAGGTCAAAAACTGAAAATGCTCGAAATCAGATCTTGCTTTGATAGAAAGATGCACCCATCAACGGAGAGTTATCCTAGCCTCCTTTTTCTAATGATGTATGGAGAGAGACCCAAAAAGTAAGAAGCCCTAGCTTCTACAACTTCATAGTGTCTTCTTCCCAGGTTAGCTCTGATGCCATGTTAGATTTTTTCATTTAATCAATATGATCTAGGATCTTATCTAAGAGAATAACATGCACAACAATAATCATAAGAGACAAGAGACACATAGAGTTTTCCCGAGGGAAACCCTAAAGGAGAAAACCTGACAACTTTCTCAGAGATTGAATGAGCCCCAATAGCAAAAGTAAAACCCAAAAATACAATGATGATCTATGATACTTGTTCTCTCTCTCTCACTTGTGTGAGCTCCTCCTCTCTCACTCATGCGCTACAATTGAGTGAGTGTGTGTTACAAATATAGTGTTTTCCACTTGAATTTTACTCTTATAGGGCCGACCTCACTAGGAGAGTGTAATAACACTAATACCACTTAACTGTGGGGACTATCTCTTCAACTTATAATGGAGGGTTAACCTCAATGACTTTACATGACTTTATTATATTAATGACTCTCTCTATTGGATCAATAAACATCTTCGTCGAGGTACAGTAAAATGCAATAAGAAATATACAAGTGAATACATTCCGAAGTTACAAATACATCAATAGAATATTGAATCAAGTTATCACATTGTGAAATCTCTTGTTGTTTCATTGACATTGATTTGTAAAAACACTTGTTAACATGAGTGTAATGTGGCTCGCCATGTCTTAGTTGAATCAACTATAAGTATATCCACAAGACACCATCGTTTACTTAAATGCACATCACAATTTGTTCCTTTGCATCCAAAGAAACTTAATAAATATTCAGTAAGAAGAGATAGCCTTGATGTAGAGGGACATCCAAAAATTATGGGCATTTAGGGGTACGTTTCCCTGTAAAGACATGAAGTTAGTTGAAGCAGTAAAGGGATTAGTGCACACATTTTGGCACGATAACACTAGGAATTCTTCTAACAAAAAGGATGTGTTAAAACGTCGTAGGGGTTCTAGGAATAATGAACTACATGTTAAACATTATCTTGAATTTACACAAACTCAATTGTTCGAGATGTTTAAAATTTCCCACGTAGAGCTAAGGTTCGGGAAAAAATATTTTGAAAAATGCAAGCCTTGGTATGTTAGAATCAATACCATATGGAACACTTGTTGGTGTAGGTACCACATATAGTTTGATATATATTATCATACATTTACACATATACATCTTTTTTTGCATCCTAACCATGTGCAAGAATTTTCAAGTACAGTACCTCCAATGTCATCCAGAGATTTCATCCATACCATAATGTGTCCGAGGCAAGATGGGAAGACATATTACTTAAAACAATGTGTAGAGGGTTCTTGCAACAAATATGGTGGGATATCATTATGGTCTGATTACATCCATGAGAGTGAAGATCAAACATTCAGGAATGCAACTGTCGAGAAGCAGAACTATAAGTATGAAACATATTGGCTACATGATGGGAAAGAAAGAAAGAATACTAAATTGGTAACTTCATAGGTGACAATGTACATGAAGAATACTCATTTAAATGACTATATTGTTTATGTTGTTTTATGACATTGTTTATTAACATAAATTAATATCCATGTAAATATTTTTATGTTTTTTTATAACATTGGTTATTTTGTTTCCCATCAGGTGAAAGTATGTAAATTTATTTTAGAGTTCCATGGAAAGATTTGATAGTACATTCAACATGTCGATATGGCATGGTGACTAGATGAGCAATTCAAAATATGCCAAGACACCTTCCCTCTCAGAACAATACTATCAGTGGTTGACTTTGCAAAAAATTACACCTTAAAACCACAAAATGAAATACAAAGTCAGTACTATCACTCAAAGCAGGTGAGCATTTTGTTCCATATCACTTATCGACATGGTTCAGACAGCAATGAAGAGAAACGTGTGACATTGAAAGAAAGTGAGTTCTATATAAGTGACGACTAGACCCATGACATCCATTATGTGCAACATTGCTTAAAATTGTTTTATGATCATGTGATAGCTATGGATATACCATTTTGTCATCATTTGATTTGGTCAAATCGTTGTGCTAGTCAGTTCAAGAATGCGTGTGTATTTCAATGGTTGTGTTTGTTGCACATAAAAAATGTTCCACATATATGGAACTACTTTGAAACTAGTCATGGAAAATGAGAGCATGATGGCGTTGGTGCATGCATAAAAACTAACCTTAGAAGGGAAGAGATGAAGTTTACAGGTGCTCTCCTTCGAGATGCTACATATATAGTGAAATGGTGTGCATCTGTGATGGGAGAAAAATCAACAAGGAAAACCTAGTGTGGAGAATATTCTAGGATGTGACAAATGTGGACCAATCCAACACACATTAGGTGAACACAATGCATGGTACTCGACAATTTCATTCAATTAGACGCTCAGACAACTCATCCCTACAAATATGGACAACATTGAAGGATTGTTTTTTGGTTCCTGTAGCATCGATGAATGTGATGATTGTGAGTATATAGATATGGTTGATACATGGGATCGAGTGACACTTGGAACTGATTTGAAGGGGGATAATGAAATAGACTCAATGGAATATGATTAGACATATATTTCTACATACTATGATCACATATCAGATCTCATACAATAAAGTACAAAAAGGTAAATTTGTAGTACCTAAATCACTACAATCCTTTACATTTAAATAAATTTTATTTATGTTACATGCATGGAATTTTTTCATAAATGTATTATTAACTCGACCTATTTCCTTTGAACATGGGTCATATATATGCAGTGGTTCCCGCAAAAATAATGAATGGCGTTTTGACTATTGGTTGGGTCGTTTCTTAGAGGGTAAACAAACCATTCTTGAACCTGTTATAGATGATGAAAATATTGAATTCCCAACTCACTCTATGGTTATAAAAGGGGATTACTTGAAACTAACAAACCAACATAAAAGGAAGGGTGGGTATGTATATCAGGATTATAGACCAGGAGCTAATGTATACCACATCACCAACCTGGTAGTTGGTATAATACTCAAGATGCACACTCTTTCAAACAAAAGTAGGTCACGTGTACGATAATTTCTACCTCATTTAGAGCATGAGAGATTAATGGACACCATCGGCAGCATATATGATCTAGATGTCTTGCTGGAGTGAGTGCATTTTTAGGTGTTACTAGTTTTTCTAGTGTGGCTAGATTGTCAGGTGCATTATTTAAACTTCAAACTATGTTCCTACGAAAAAATTCAATACCATTCACCTATACAATTTCAATACTAACCTGTTATTGATGAATACTATTCACAGGAATCCTACTATTCACAGTATAATGTACAATATAAACATGATCCTACATCTTCAGGTGAGTTATCTATAAATAATGTTTGCACAATTTCATTGGGTTCTCTTTATTTTCTGATGAGAGTACTAATGTTTAGCCATTTTTGTTCATAGGATACAAACATGATCTATGGCACCTTGGAGATGCGACAAACTAACAGTGTCTTTAGACACCACCATATAGAATTTAGAAAATAACATGCTCTAGAATTCTTGCAATTTACTTTTAATGAATATTTTTATATTAATTCACATTTGATAACATTAATAAAAATTTAATTACATTCATGGGTTAACTCTTGGGACTCTTGAATTGGTGGGTCAACTCTGCAAAAACATCCACTGTACGACCATCAGTAGTGTTCCCATATCGGCCATTCCCATACACACCTGGAGGAACCAAGTGTCCCTTAACCACATTTTGAGGTGACTTTCAACTGGAATTAAATCAACAACTAGAGGTCAGATCTATGAATCATTGACCGCTTTGGTCTTATGACATGCGAATACATCTACGGGGCCCTCTCCACTATGTTTGCATGGCTTGGTGACTACAATGTGCATTGATTTCATAAAAAAGGGTTTTGATCAATTTCCTTGAATGCAACTCTTGCATTGGTGGTTCAACTCTAAAAAAAAATCCATCGTGCAACTATTGTTAGTGTTCCCATATTGGCCTTTCCCATACACACCTACAAGATCCAACAACATGCAATTATGCTGCTCTATTTTTTTTTTCGCTTCAGGACCAAAAGTCACAAAGTGTCCCTAAACCACATTTTGAGGCGACTTTCAACTAGACGTAAATAGACAATCGGAGGTCGGATCGAAAAACTGTCAAATCCATTGGTCTCCTGGCATGTGAATACATCTAGGGAGCCCTCTCCAATGTGTTTTCATGGCATGATGACTACAATGTTCATTGATTTCATAAACTAGGGTTTTTCTCAGTTTCCTTGAATGCAACTCTTGCATTGGTGGGTCAACTCTGCAAAAAAATCCATCATGCAATTATTGGTAGTGTTCCCATATTGGCCTTTCTCATACACACCTAGAGGAGCTAACAACATGCAATTATGCTGCTCCATTTTTTTTTTCTCTCCAGAACTAAAAGTCACCAAGTGTCCCTTAACCACATTTTGATGTGACTTTCAACTGGATATAAATCATCAACCGAAGGTCGAATCGACAAACCGTTGATTGTATTGGTCTCTTCACATACGAATACAACTAGGTTGGCCTTTCCACTATGTTTGCATGGCCTGGTGACTACACTGTGCATTGATTTCATAAACTAGGGTTTTTTTGAGTTTCCTTGAATGAAACACTTGCATTGGTAGGTCAACTCTGCAAAAGCCTCCACCGTGAAACTATTGGTAGTGTTCCCATATTGGCCTTTCTCATACACACTTGTAGGATCCAATGGCATGCAATTATGTTGCTTTGTTTGGTTTTTTTCTCTAGGACCAAAAGTCACCAAGTGTCCCTGAAACAGATTTTGATGCAACTTTCAATTGGACATAATCATCAACCGGAGGTCGAATCGAAGAATAGTACACTTGGTTGGTATCCTAGCATGTGAATACATATAGGGGGGCCTCTCCAATGCGTTTTTATGTCCTGGTGACTACATTGTGCATTGATTTCATAAAGTAGGGTTTTTATCAGTTTTGTTGAATGCAACTCTTGCATTAGTGGGTTAACTTGTCAAAAAACTCCACCATATGACTATTGGTGGGTCAACTATTGCATTAGTGACATGCATATGCTACTTAGGTTAGGTGTATGATACCCTAAGTTTCTTGGGAGAGGCTCTTGGACCCCAAAAAATGTTTTGACTTCTTCATATTGTTGTTTTTGTTACATGGATATGGCTATGGTGTCTTGCTTATATTTTAAGATTATGTCTAGACTTAGATGGTATGTGGAAATTGGAGCTTTAAGATGTGTGACATATGATAGGTCATTATTAAACATGTTTCAATAGAAAAAGGGAGGCATGAGTGTGTATCTTGGTTATGATGCTACTTATCACGTGTGAGTGATGTTATATTTGTTCCTTGTTTGAATAAGAATGTTTTGAGAGAATTTCTTATATGATATTTGTATAGTATAAAGTTCCATTTGAAGGAAAAAAGTGCACCATCAATGATTGTAGTTTGTTGTGAGAGGGTGGTCTTTACAAGTGTCTTGTTGATCAAGTGGCACTTGTACATTCCATAGAAACGAAAGATGGGCCATCTGTTTTTTGTGGAGGCATATGTAGAGAATGCATGGTGAGATGCCATGAAGATAGGTTTCTAGGCTTGAAAATGATGAGAGTGTTTTTGAATATAGGGATAAGTTTTTTGGAATAACTTATGTAGAAGGAATTGACCTTGATGATACTCTTTCTTGAAAATTCTCTTAAAAAGAGAGACTTGACCCAGCTGAGGTTAGTGTGTCGATTGTCAAAGGTTTTAAGGTGTGTGAGAGAGGTTATGATGTTAAAAATTTGATTATATCCCTACATGGGTTGTTGATTGTACCATGATATTGGTATTGCATTAAGGATGGATTTCTGAAGTTATTTATCTTTGTTATTTTCATAGATAGAATTCATTTGTCTTGGTCTTGTATGGAGATGTGATTATCTTTGTAGGATGTCCTGAACAAGTTATGGTGTGGTGTCTAGTGATTTTCTCCCATGGTGTTGACTTGAGGGATGATGGATTTTGGAAAGTTGTTGATGATGCATGTTTATAGTCCTTCATATTCACATGTGGTCATCATTATTGGAGGTTTGAGATGTTGTGATCTAGCTAGATGGTAGGTCTAGCGGATTTGCAATGGGATATTACTTGTATTGGTGAAAACAATTTCCTTATAAGAGTGAGTATCAGATTTCGATTGTATGTGACATATTTACATATTAGAGGTGGCTTACTTAATGGTTACTTGATCTTAGTTGGATGAGTCATACATTCTTCCTTGGATATTGGAGATCTTCAAATAGCTAGTAGGATATGTCATGATAAGGTCTATAATATCATAATATAACATAGGTGAACCACACATTAAGTATCATTTTAATTAAACACATACTTAATTAAAGACATAGTTAAGCATATATGAAAGGAATATAATAAACATCATGTTCCCATATCAAGTCAACCATATATATAAATCTGAACCATGCATGATTATATTATCTGTACATATAACGTTTTCAAAAATGGCATGCCATGGACATAATAAAAAATAGTGGATAATAATGTACATTTGTGTGTATACAAACAAAATAGTACATGTATGTATCCCCCCTATACATGAATTCTATGTATCCCCCCTTTCACTACCGCTGTCAGTGGATTTTGAGAAGTCCATCTTTCTTTTTTAGTTGCTTGATGGTGTTCCCCAACACTGAAAAAGTGGATCAGATCTCATTTCCGGAGACTGCACACAAACCATAATTTGTAAGTTAGTTTACCAACCTATAAATATTTTATGTAAATTTGTTTAAATTCCAAGCCAATATATCATTTTTACTTATTTTCCATGTGTAAGTGATAATGGGTCAGGGTGTAACTAGATGTACCATCGATGCCTCACTAACATCCTACAAAAAATAAATGGTACCAACAATTAGATACATGTACAACCATGTATAATATGACAAATTATATAAATAATTGAAAATTTATCTACATCCTACACTGAATTTTTCAAATAAAGCAAGACATACAAGTACCTTTGGCGGAGGGAGGGGGAGGGAGAGGTGGGTGAGCAGCGGCCTCGATTGGGTTCTCTTAAAGAACCACTAGCTCACTATAAGGGTGCATAAAATAATATATTTCAATTTCAACAAATAAATGGGTGCACCAAAAAGATACTTGCATGTACAAAGAAAACTATACTACATGGAGGAACAATGACTTTTTCAAAGAAAGAAAGACATACATGTACTTTGGGGGGGGGAGGTGGGTGCTCTTCAAGCACCAATGGATCACTAGTCTAAAGATGCATAAAATAAGATATATTTCAATGTCACCAAATCAATGGGTGCACCAAAAATATACTTGCATGTACAAAGAAAACTATACTACATGGAGGGTCAATGACTTTTTCAAAGAAAGTGAGACATACATGTACCTGGGGGGGAGGTGGGTGACCAACGGACCCTATTGGGTGCTCTTAAAGCACCACTGGCTCACTAGAAAGCTGCATAAAATAATATATATGTCAATGTCAACAAATCAATGGGTGCACCAAAAAGTATACAAAGAAAAGTATACTACATGGAGGGACAATTAGGGAAACATAGATAAAATATAAGCGAGATATACATATACCCAAGGGATGTGAAGAAGTGGGTCACTAGTGGGTGAAACAATTGACACCGACTTAAAATTATGGGCATATGCATGAGAGAGCAAGGCCGCTCGGTGGACAAATATATCGAACATATGTTCCTACGCAAAAAAAAAAAAACATAAAGATACAATTAGACAATTTCAAATAATTAAAAAAGTACATGTTGAATCATTAAAAGCATAATTAAAATCATATAGGTACTTGCGAATCTTGGTCTATCTATGACGGACCTGTCTCAGATGCTACATACTCATCGTTCCCACCCTGCATAAAATATATTGTATCAATATTAAGATGTATTAAATGTGTCAATCCCTATTATAAATATGTAAATAATGATGATAAATGAAAAAGCAATGTTCTTACAAGTAATGGTGAAGCACCAAATTCATATGCAGCATTTACCGATGCATCCATATCATTAGCATCGACGGATGGAGTATGTGATTCTGGGGTGTCATTGGACACCAGCTATAAATGTGTTCACGTAAATTGTGAGATACTTAAAATGAAAATATTTTATAGAATAATTGAACACTGTGATATAAAAAATAATAAAATATATGTAGAACGAGTTTGAATTACATATTGGAGTAACCCATTGTCGCAGAACTTTGAAGAAGGCCCATAGCATATGTTTCGACAAGTTGTGCAAGGATGCAGCATGACGTGATGCTCTGAACCCTTACATGTCCACTATGATCTCTAGGTCTGGTAGGGTCGGGAGACCTAACTAGATCCTCTCGAGTCTTTGTGTGATGGCCTAGCCCCAGATGTGCCATCCCCAAATGTTCCATCCGCAGATGTGCCAGGCCCAGATGTGCCAGCCCAAGTTGTGCCAATCCCTTAGCTAGCCTACATTTCCCTTGATAGTAGTACTACATCGAAACAATGTAGTTTCCAAATCAAATAATTCCTCCTCAGTTTCATCAATCATAGGACCTATAGGAGGATATAAACGAGGGGGGTTTTGTGTGCGTGGAATTCGTTGCACATTGTTTGGATTAGTATTTGCCTCTTTCCTATCTTAGGGCATCCGATGTCCTACCCACTAGAAATCTAAAATATAAAAGTAATTTACATGTTTACCCAATATAAATTCGGCATACAATTTCCTGAATAAATAGAATGGGATGTCTCTATTCCCATGAAGGCCTTCATTGAAGACCATGCACCAACGATTCATCTAGTTGGCTTTAAAATTTGGATCTATGCATCAGTCTATAGAAATGTGTGGTCGTCTAGTGGGAGGACCCAATCCAATTCTAGGGTCCCAGAATAGTGAAAAAAGTTGTTCTTTTGTTATCTTTAATTCCTTTACATCTTAGTAGCTCATCCTAGTGGAATAGTATCTCCTATGGGAATCCCTCTAGGAGCTAATGTTGTACAATTATCTCTAGGGATTGAAAATTGTATTTATAATGTTATCTAGTGCCTCTCGCGATGACCGTCTTATGTGATACCCCCCTCTAAAAAGTGAACCAAGGTGTCTCAATTCACCCAAAAGAGCAAGAATTTTGGATTTCCTATCGTGTTCATCTCCTAGTAGTTCGGTGTTTGGATTTGGGTTATTGGTGGTTTGGTTTAGGACATTTTCTTCAGGATTTATGTTGTCTGTTAATATAAAAACACCAAATTTTAAAATGAATTAATATTTCATTCTTTGTTTTAATTAAATATTTATTAAATTAATAGAAAAAATCAAAACAATTCTGACCTAATCCAAAATAAATAAATCAAAACATTTCTTTCCTAATCCTACATAAAAAAATTCAAAACAATTCTTTCCTAATCCTCAACGAAAAAATAAAATCATTTCTTACCTTCCATTGCATTCAACCTTATCGATTTCCTCCCTCAAAATGCGCCCTCCAAATCGCCTTCCCGATATTTCTCGCTTTCATTCTATGCGGCATGCAATGCAAAATAAACAAATAGAGGTCGTGGGCTTGTGTTTTTATTTTAGTTTTACATATCATGCTTGTGATATATTGCACTTGCAATTCGCAACTCTTCAAAAACGCAAGTGTGATATATCACAAGTGTGATATAGTCTAACCAGATTTGCTCTGGTTTTAAGCTCGGATTTTTCTGAACCAAACCATCCATAACGCATATGCATTATGGATTTCATTTTCGAACTTGCGTTTTAGATTAATATAATGGCACTAAAAAGTGGAAGCATCTTCATGCACGCGCCATAGTATTATATATTAGTTAATATTATATATTATATATTAGTTCCGATATTATGCAGAAACGATTTTCCCTTTCGTTGAAAACTCGTTCTGTATTTTGTCATTTCTAGTTTGAATATAATTTTTAGATCGATTGGTGGGTAGCCATTAGGAGAGACGCTAACGCTCGTTGTGAGAGGCTCTGCTTTACGTTCGTTGATGAAACCTCTTGGAATGTTATTGGCGAATGACCTACCTGGGAGAAAGACCAAAATCCAAAGATTGCATCTTATTGTTTTATCATAGTTCCACCAGTATCCTATGTTGAAGATGAACACATCTTCATTAGAGCATAGATGTGACATATAAGCCAGAGCATCAATTTTCAATATGGTTCGAACATCAAGAGGAGCTCCTCTAGGAGGGCGACAATGGAAAAATCAAAGTAGAAATGATAACGATTGCGACGAATCCTATCCAACAAAGTGTTTTCATTGAATATGAAGTTCAATTAAACAAGACGTTAAATCCAATCCATCTGATGAATGATGAGAAGAATATGACATAAAAAATAGACGCATAGATAAAACAGTTATTTCAAACTTATGAACGCATCATTTATCAGTGTCGTATACTAGAGTTCACCCTCTCTGGTCATTGAGCATTTTCTCAGCAGTTGGATGCAGAACAATGGCTGACAAAGTGGGTTCAAATGTGATAAATGGGCTTAAATGGGTCGAAGTTAGGGAATAAATACTGTGACATGTGTTGTGATGCCACTCCTTCAGGTTCAATTCCCTTGGAAAAAGGAATAGGTCAATGGGGTTAGTTGATTTAAATGGTAAAGCGTCTTTTGTTTCGATACCTTGACCAAACATAAATTTGGATCATAATTCCAACAAAACTAAAATAACCTAAAACACCAATATAGTAGAGTTAGTCAACTATAAAATCCGTGGATTGTCAAAATATTCATTTTATGGACAAATATGAGGGCTCAAACCTAACACAAATTTATCAAGATGGCTTAGGAGTTGTGACTAATAGTTTGACTTCTAAGAATAAAGGATATTTAATAAGAGACAAACTTAAATGATTTCGATTTATAACTTAAATAGGTAATTTCATTGAATTAGAAAACTTAATTAAAATTAAAATCATAGTGAAACATTGCTATAATAATCATTGTAATGTTGTCTAATTAAAATTTATATCAGGTTAGTCAGGTTAGTGAAAGAAAAGTAGTGTTATGATGTCACAAAACTCAATTTAAAAAAAAAAACAAGTGCCTAACCCAATTTTGTGAAGGGGTCATTGATAACCTACATACTTAAGAGTGAATAGAACATTTCAATGTAATAAGGAAGCATCCAAATTATTACTGAGATTTAGATTTTACAAGGAGGCCAACGAGAAGCTCCATTGGTCAAGACACACCATCTATTGTTCTAAATTTGATAGACATAATGAAAACATGCATGAGGAGAATTGATTATTACCTTCTTGTGAGATCACATGAGAAGTTGCCATCTTCATTTTAGGTAATCACTATCAAGCTTACCAACCTCTTAGAACAAAAATCATTCAATAAAATGTGATACTCCCACCTTTTTATCTTCAATTATGTTTTCTCTCTCTCTCCTCATTTCTCATACCGTTTTATTTCCCATTTCACGTTTTTTATAACATAACTCAATTTTACCTAACAAGGAGAGTCAACTAGACCGTGACAAAAATCAAAATTTCAATATGATGATGGTTAATGTCCCCTTTCACCAAACTTTGGTCTATCGGACCTAAAGAAACGAATTATTTAGTTTATTTTAAAATTGTATTTCTATGTTGACAAATCTTGGAGAGAAGCGTCAAGAGCTATAATTTTGACATGTTAAAAGGCTAAGAAGGTCGGTATTGAAACAAATATTATGAAAGACCTAATGTGGGTGTACGTAGGGCACTCTAAGAGGAAGTGATTTTCATCCTCAATGTTCATATTCTCACAGACATGGCAGATCCTTTCCACCCATCGCGTTTTAGGAACTGCCCAATGACTTGTTTCACTATGAAGCTCATGAGAGTTCGTTATTATCTTGGCTATATATATATATACACGACCTCTAAAAATAACAATGCACATTGAAATGACTAATAAGATTAAATGTTATGCTTCATTAATAGTATTTAATTCTATAAAGTAATAGTATTTTTAAGTAAATTGATTAAGTGCATGTAACCTAAATAAAATGTATGATTTGTTATCTTAACTTAATTGTTATTCTATAAAAGTTTAAAGAGTCTATTGTCTAAGTCTTGTTCAAATCCTTCTTTTTTTATGTCTATTAAACTTATATAAGTTGCAAAGAGCAGGAGGAGATAAGGTTGGCGGCTTCTCGGTCCATTAATTAGCTAGCGAGGACCCAATAGCAGCACGAGACCAGGTCAAGCTAGATCAGTTTCAATAATTGTATCTAGCTTTTTCTATTTAAAATTTACCACCCGGCACTCCCACTGTCCATTCTGAACTTCAACTGCCTTGTCCTCAACCGTCCGGGTGGCCGGTTCAGGGAGTAGAATCTACATCCACATGCTCGATCAAACCCCATGTTTAATTAAAGGACGCCCCTATAGCATGACTTGTTGGAAGAAATATGACATTATGTTACTGCATGAGTGTATGTAAAATGGACAACAAATTGGTTTTCCTGAGTGTATGCAGTAAAATGGAGAACAAATTGGTTTGGTGAACAATGGAGTAAACTCATCTTTTATTTTAGAGTAATTTCATTTTATTCAGTCTATTTAATAATGAGTAACTCTAAGTGAATTCAAGGAGCAGTAAAGGTGATTATAGAGTTGTTTTTTACGTTAAATGGTTGAGTGTGTTAATGTTGGATAAGTGAATTCAAGGAGCATTATAGGAATTCAAGGAGCAGTAAAGGTGATTATAGAGTTGTTTTTTACGTTAAATGGTTGAGTGTGTTAATGTTGGAAGATATAGAATACTTATGGACCTATAGTGGTATCACCTACAAGTACAACCTATTACACAAATCTTCTTGTTTTATAAATTCTAAAGGTTTCCTTTTATTTTTAACTTGGTCCCTCATTACCCACATTTTGTATTCCGAGTTCATAACATCAAATTTGGAAATCAAAAACATTATTCACAGTTGAGTGGAATCCAACAACCCACTCAGTATGAACCTTTGTTTTCCAGTTTAGCCCTCTGGACTAATTTGAGAAGATTACATATTAATAAGCTAACAATTTGAACAAATGGGACAGGGATACCAGAGATACCAAGTTTGAGACAACATAAGAAGAAAATCAAGTAGCACCAGCAGATTTAAAATCAAACAGCCCGAACAAAATTTAAGTGATTATATAGTTAATAATATGTTAACAAAGACTTGGATTAGAGTCATTAGACTTGGAATGATTTTGTAGTGCATTATGCTGGTAATAACATAAATATTTGGATGGCAACTAAGCCAAAGGAGGTTCTGGGAGTGGGTTTTTGCATCAAAGATGCATTGGACAGTCTAGTAAAAGAGAGATGTGTAACTTCTTCCATGTTCATCCTAGAATTGACACATGTCTTTTATAAAAAATAATAAAATATTATTAAAAATAACTTTAATTTAATTTAATTTATTTAGAATTGCATATATATATAAAACAACATAAATTAGATAAATTAAAACCATAAACATTGAATTAAACATTTCCACTCTAAAAAAAACTTGATACTTATGGTGAATGAGCAAAAAATATATGGTAACCAGTTTGAATCATTCTTGTGGCAATAACTGTAGCATTTTAATAGACGGGTGAATGAGCTCAGGGGTGTTATGACGGTTCAGGTTATAACATAGAAGATTCTCCCTTGGGGTAACCTAGTTTGGAATAGATCTTTATACGTAAGTTAAACTCAACTCAACTGTGAGCGTTTCATGAAGTAACTTTTTGATTTAATTGAGATGTTCCTTTGGAGGAAATGGTTACAACTTCTCACCATTTGTCAGATGTTTTCTATCCTTAAAAAACATTTTCTCATTTGCTTATAGGTTGCTGTATTACATGTTCCTGTAGAGACAACAAACATGACGCCCATGAAAGCTCTAGGTACATACGGGTACTACATTTTATGAAATTGTTGCACCCCATTCTAGAAAGCAAACGCTTCTCTTGTCGTTGTCAGCATCATGCACGCAGTTGAAAGCAATACCGGTACTACATGCTACTTTAGACAACACAATTATATGCGATTGATGGAGTCACTCAACCAGTACATAAAAAAACAAAATAGCCAACTTGGTCTCTACGCTTCACTTTTGTGCATAAAATAATACAGAAAACTTTCATGATTTTATTTTATTTTTTAAATTAGGAATTTTTATACTAGGAATATTGTCTATGCTGGTTTTATTTGTAATATTTTGCTGGTTTTATATGCAATATTTTGAATCTTTAAATCAAGAAAAATGTTAAAGGATTTATAGTTTTGTTATAGAACAGAACTTTGATAAATTTTGTAAGTATAAAATGTTTGTTGATTTTTTCTTTTAAATATTTAAATTTTTGAAGACTCTATATAGTCTTTGGACAATTTTTGGTGATTTTTAGACTAAGAAAATTATCCCTTCGAATTCGGGCTAATTAGTTTTAAAATAAAACTTAAATTGACAAATTTTATTTGGATAAAACGGTCCAAAAATATCCCATGAGTTAAATCTCGCTCCTAAAATTTTCCCTACCTTGTAGGAAAGAATTATACTAGCTTAGCAAATTACATAACCAATTTTTATAAGATTGATAGCAAGTGTTGGAAATCTAATATTAAGTTTAAAATATATTAAAAATTATGAGATGTCCAAGAAATTGCTTGGAAGATGCAATCAAATATTCCATCAAAATATATATAAAATCTTAATAAAAATTATGCATTCATGTTTTTTTACATACCTAAGTATCCTAACAAGATTGCTTGGAGGATGAAATCAAATATTCCATATATATATATATACTCATTCATGCTTATCTACATATCTAAGTATCCTAACAATAGTATGATAGATGTGATGTTTGTTTTTAGTTAACTCATGATCTCCTCTCACCCTAGACGTTTAGGAGAAAATTGTGGGTAACATTGAGAAATGCCATGGATATTTATTATTGATAGACTTATCAATGTTTTCTGAATTTATTGCTATTGTTACTTTTTTATTTTTAAGTAACTATATCAGTCATCAAAAAGATAAATGTTTTTTATACATGAGTGAGTTTCGAACTTATTTTTATGTCGAGGCCTAAAAAGAATTGATCATAAGTCTACTCTGTTACAAAGATTGCATAAATCTGGACTAACCTGTCCTCATTACCACTTGAATATGTGTCTACTCCGTTACAAAGATTGCATAAATCCTGAGTGTCTATTAAGACTTGAGACTTGAGTATATGAGTTAATAAATGCCTCAAACCATTTTTAGATGACCACGAAAGAATTGATATCCTGTATTTCATCGCTATTCGCTATTAGTTTATATTTTAAATGAATTTCTAAATTCAAAGATAGAAAATGGTCATTATTGAAATCATGGCCTGTTGTTCACTTGTAATCAATCTATATATATTACCTTGAAATACAAAAAGCATGTTTTTTTTCAAATATATATATATGATGGTAAAAAACATGCAAAATGTAAATATTTTTACGATATCCATACGTAGGTATCGTAATAGAAAGGTAACGAGAAAAAAAGACCAACGAAGTCTTAAATGTCTCTAATTCTCTTTTCAAAAGGAAAAGAGAAAAAGCTTCCATTTTGTATAGATATATATAAAAAATTCTTTCTTACAAGAAGTGCACATGGTGGATCTATAACCATGATGGCATGCTCAATCATCTCACAATAAAAATAAGGAATTCTGTAATTTATTTCAGAACAGTTCCTTGCCGCTACCGAAAAATAGGAAGGGATTAAATTGGGAGATGTGAAACTGGGTATAAATTTTGTGAAACTTGCACTTTCGACAACTTAGAATGTCGCGTATAGAAAGCCACTTACATAGATTGGATAAATATCCATTAAAATGCATAGTGGCAAATTCTATATGGTAAATAAGAAAGATTATCATCATAATCATATTGGGCAAACTCTACACCCGTAAGCAATAACAATGTAATGGTAACAATACTGTAAATTCCTAGATTATTGGGTAAACTCTAAACATCTAAGTAATAATAATGTAATGGTAATAATAAATAAATTAGTAAACATACATTTTTTAAAGATATTTAGGTTTATAGACGTTTTTATTTGAGATTTGTGGTGGACTATTGTCTATGTTTTTCTGATAAAACAAGTGTATTACCAAGATTAATTTTATGGCAGTCTTTAAAAGTAATAAACAATTATAAAAAAGAGAATATAAAAAATAATTGGTAGCTAACTAATAAATGAATAACTGGTAGCAATGCATAGATAGCTTATAATTAATTTAAATAAATAACCAATTTTTGATGGTAGATCATTAGAAAAATGTAAAATAAAAAAATAATATAAAAATTAAATAAAATGTCAGTGATACTCACATAATCCAGCCATAAACTATATAAGTCTTTAGTATAAAAGTAAAATACAATTTATCAGGTTTTTTTACAAACAAGACCAGGTTTTTTTACAAACAAGACCAGTGCTGATCGCAAGATCTAGGTAAAATAGATTTGATCCAGATCACACGGGGCAGCAAGATCGAAATTGTACAGATCGTCATGCGCCCAAGCTGTATCTTGGCCCGCTCCACTTTTCCACTCAGTTTCGAATGGTCCATTTCCAATCCCTCCTCCTAACGTAGTAATTGCATTTTCCTTGTTAGCTTCTTCAATACCAGCCAATTCATTTCTCTCTAACCTGCTACTAATATTCATACAGGTTGGGGTACCCATATTTACATCGTAACTCAAATTTAGATGATGGCTTGAATGATTCTTACGCTCAATCTGGCTAAACTGACAAGCAGGCCAGCTAAATTGGGAGCGGAGATCAAGTGGGGGGAATGACTGATGGGTAGTATTTTCATACAAGCTCCCGTTTCTTTTCAGGATACTAATTCCCGCCTCGTAACTGTTATCAATTTCTGGTTTGACGACCTGAGAGCGATCGGTTGCATTCGAATAGGGATTAGTAGCGCTCCATGTGTTTGAGTCGTCGACCATTATATGATTTTCATCATTCCCCGCTTTTCTTTTCGATGAGTCGCTTTCAAAAAGAGCAGGGATATTGATTCCGCCAGTTGAGCCAAGAGAGAAATCGGCAAAAGGGGGCGCGTCTTGAGGGGTTAGTGTAGTCATGTATGACTCTATTAGTAATTGATCGCATGTCGATGGTTTTGCATGCAGGTTCGGAGATATAAAAGCTGGAGGACTAGAGAAGCTTTCACTGGTATATTGGATAGAACTAGCATTAATCAACTGGTTAGGGTAAGAAATCTGGTGGTTCTTGCTTGGATCTGAATCAATCGAAAACTCAAGATCACTTTGATTCTGTAAATGTTCATGTCTTAATTCCATTTCTCCCTGAACACGCAACGGATTTTGCCCCGTTCTTACTACATTGAAGGAGTTATTGGATGGCTGGAAACCATCAGGCATGACATCAAAGTACAGCTGGGAAGAATAAGACGACGTAAAAGGATTCTGAGCAGGAACAGACACCGAATTATTGATAGACTCTGAGGGGATCATATCAGATTTGGTATTGCTCGAGAAGGAGGACAGTTGGTTTATTAACTTGAGCTTCTTGCTGATACAAGAGTTCCAGTAATTCTTCACGTCGTTGTCTGTCCGTCCCGGAAACTGTGCAGCAATTAGAGACCACCTGCCAAACATGAAATTCATTTTTTTTTGTTTCCTTGGCAAACTTATCCATACAACAATTTTACCGAAAACAATCAATCATACCATTTTATTTACAGAACCGATTATTTCATTGACAAGAAGATTAATTGTACTTGTTCCTACAACATTTTCAAACAAGTTTTAACAACCAATCAACATGGTCGGATGCCGTTATCTCATTCCCAAATTGCATGTAGGGATATGTAGAGAGAGAGGAGCAAGAATGAAACATGAAAAGAAACAAATTAGAGTGGACAGGTGGTGTAATATTGGAGAAAAACAAAACCTGTTTCCGAAAATGGATTGTAAGCTTATAATCAACCTCTCTTCTTGGTATGAAAATGGCCCGGGTAAAAGTCCAGGGCGTAAGTAGTTAATCCATCTTAGCCTGCAACTCTTTCCGGATCTTTGTAGACCTGAATGCATGTGCAATACATAGAATTCTATTGAATATAACAGAGTAAAAATTAAGAAGAGAATGAACTCTATTGAATATAATATAGAGTAAAAATGAAGAAGAAAATGATTGAAATAAGATATCGACATATACCAGCCTGCCTGGCGACATAACTCCAGCCGCCCAGGTTGCCGTTTTTCCTAATGTAATTTATGAGTTTCTCATCTTCCTCGCGTGACCAGAGGCCCTTTCTCAAAATTGGTTTAGAGGGAGTTGCAGGGACGCCAGCTTCCACTACCCCTTGTCCTTGTGTGTAACCCATTTTCTCGTGTTCTGTCTTGCCTACCGCAAATGTCCGAGTTTCTCTTCTGCCTTGCCGAGCGCAAATCTCCGAGTTTAGGTGAAAGCAAATGTGGTACGCTTCGTTGCATCCACTGTCCTCGTTCCGTAGTGTCGGACGTTCAATAATTACGATGGGAGCACTTCACCAAACAGTCTCCCAAACAGCTGGTTCATGATGATAATGTTTATAGAATTGCAATAGTAATAAATTAAAAAAACAAAATCAATATATATTTTGAATTTTGAATGTAATGATTTTATTTCATTACTAGCAACAATTATTATTAATAAGATTAATTTGTAAAGAAATATGTGATATATTTATAATATTTAAAAAAAAATGTTTTTAATTAATATATTAATTTGTTCTTTGATAGTGTTTAAAAGTTTTTCTGATGTTATTTATAGAATAAAAAGTTTTATGATGTTATTTATAGAATAAAAAGTTTAATAGGTTTTGCATGGTTTCATGCAATGAAGTTCTATTTATATCTTTAAAATACAACTACACATTCATCTAATAATTTTTTATTAGTGTATCTAATAGTTATGTAATATAACAGTAATTTCCAATTTTGATCCTCCACAAATTAAAAAACATAGATGGTAGTCTACTCCAAAATTCGAAAATATTAGGAGTTCCAACCATTTTATTAGGAGTTCGAGTGTAATAGGACTGCACATTAGCTAGACTCCTAAATGCCAAATGTACTTGGACTAAAACTTAAGCAATTAGAGTTGAAGTTAAGCTAATAATTGTAAAATCATTGGAGTTAAGCTAATAGTTGTATTTAATTGTTAAAATAAAAGTTAATATATCATTAATTGCACTTTCCGTAAAAGTAGTGATTGGAGTTGAAGTTAAGTTAATGGTTGTATCATCAATAGAGTTAATGTCATAGTTGTATCTATTAGCTGAATAGTTGTATCTAATAATTGAATAATTGAATAGTTGAAGTTGAAGTTTAATTTTTCCAACTATCACAAAGTGTTAACTTTTTTAAATTAATAATTATGAATTTTAGAGGACACCCATAAAATCAATATGAACAGTACCATTATTGTAAGTAGATGAAAAAATATAAATGGTAATTCACACCAAAATTCTAAAATATATAACTTATCAAAATAAATAACAACTTTTATTAATTTTTTATTTCATTTAAAAAATATAAATTAATTAAATCTCGGAAAATCACTGCTAATAAGAAAACCAAACCGACAAACAAATATCGATGAGAGGACCCACAGACATATATTCTTCAATTAGCTACCACGTCGATATCGTGTTCGGTCTGCGTCCCTCTGCTTTTCCATTTTGAATTTAGCCACAGAAAAGAAAAATTCCAAGATACCAACCACAAAATGCCAACTATAGCCCGACGAACTAATAAGACATGAAAATTTTAATCGATCGTACCAGAACAAGCGGCATAAATTTATTTTGACCTTTTGTTTCTTATTTAGAATACCTAACATGTGATTCAAAACCGGAGATGAACACCAAAATGTATACTTGAAAACGTCCTTTGAGCAGAATGAGATGATATGATGCAAAATGGCTTTGAGGAGACTGAGATGATGTGATGCATGAGGTAATACAAACTTATGGTTAAACACTTTAATTAGTGTTTCTATTCTAATGTTTAAGCATAGTTTATCAAATTCAAGTTTGTTAAATTCATGTTATCAGAACTGGTTCCATTTAACCACTATGAATATTAAATCCCTCCAAACACATGAATCACAAATGTGTAAAAACTGTGAAATACAAATTTGAAGAAAAGCAAAACCATGAATCACCCACCCAACTATCTACTATTTCCATGCGAACTAGCCCACATTACAAGCTAACCACACTCACAAGGCACAAACACATAGACACTTGA
This sequence comes from Pseudotsuga menziesii, assembly GCA_001517045.1. NCBI lineage: Eukaryota > Viridiplantae > Streptophyta > Pinopsida > Pinales > Pinaceae > Pseudotsuga > Pseudotsuga menziesii. Next base: position 63,199 of record LPNX010843468.1, on the reverse strand, counting down.
TTGATAGATGCATGTTGGCAAAAAGTTTGAAATCTCATTTTCTTTACGCCTTGGTACTCCATACGATATAGATTTTACATTTTCCTTATACTATATAGATTTTACAATTTCCTTATATGTTCATACGATGGTTACATTGCAAAAATATGATTTCAGTAAAGCTGTTTGGAGAACGAGATCTGAATAAGCTTTTTGGAATTTGGTATACCAAAGAAAAAACTTTTAGAACTTTTTCAATTTTTGTTGGAATATTTGGAATGTTAGAAACAAGGCCTTATTTGAGAATGTGAACCAAAATGTTAACAAGGCCTTATTTGAGATTGTGAACCAAAATGTTAACTTATGCACTACAAGAAGCATTACTGTTTTTAAATAATTGGATGAAGTAAAGGAAAATATTTCTTAGAAATTGGCCTATAAGCCTGTTTTTAATTATTTTTCAGCTGATTGTTTCTTCGACGGTTCTACGAACTAAGGGAAATGTGGTTGTGGAATGGTGTTGAAACTAAATGACCAACACTATTTCTATTTATGGATGGGAGATAAAGTTGGGAGTAACATTAAACCAGAACTTCTTGATCTCTCGGGGATCCTCTTTTTTGCTAGCAAATTGTAATACCCCCTAAATTAATAATTTGTTTTTCTGTTGGAAAATACCTTGATTATTATTTTATTATTCTTTGACACGAAAGCCAAGAATAAAACATTTTTGTAATAAAACATTCCCTATTTAATAAAATATGCTGAATAGGAACAAAAGTGGATATAGATGTTGAAGAGTGTTTGCTTACCCACAAGAAGAAAATGACAAGTGGCAAAGACCACCGAGTGAGAACTCAAGATATTGGAGGCATCATCCTCAAAAATCACGTCTGCACTCCTAGTTGAGTTGGTAAAGAGCATGAGGCTCATAAATGACCAAGTCCTAGGAAAAATACTATTTGATAGTATGTCCATGACAAGAGGAGGCTAGCATTGGATGGGGATTAACATATGTGTAATGCAAGAGATGATGCATTAAGATATTTTTCTCTTATGGTTTAGGGAACATGCTCGAGGGTTCTAGAGCAAGTAATTTTGCTACTCTGGGAGTTGGTTCGGAGGAACAACTTCTCCACTTTTGTTTTCCCAGCCTTGGTGCCAAGTTCCTACTCTATTTTTCTTATGACTAATTCTAGTTACAATAGGATGTGTATGTGAAATGTCTATGTATAGCTACATCTTCAGGTAGTAAGATTATGCATTTCTATAGAACAGATATCCGTGTTTCTATGAAGTATATTAGATCCATACAATGATATTGTTGTAGTGATTTATAACTCGTTCTGAGCATAAGTTGTTAGAATTGGTTGTTACAGATATAGTTTCGAATCCAATACTTGAATAATTTAGAACTCACAATTATGTATATAATTGATTGAATCCTCTATTTCTTTTTAAAATGTATCATGTATTCCTGCATTTAACTGCCATTGTCTGTTCGTATTGTTTTTGCTCAACCTAATTATGCTTATTGAAATGTGGACTGGATCTGTAATGTTGTTATAGCATAGATTTGTATTATGCATATGTTGCAGTTGAAAATTCCTTTCTTTTTACACAAAGGAAACCTTAAATTTTTCTATCTGAATTCCTAATCAACTTAGCCTAGTTAGGGCTTGACTGTTAAAATTATGAATAAGAAGATGGAATCAAAGAAGGGTTAAGCATCAAGTTAATCATCAGATTGATTTAGCTTACAGTAAATCAAAACCTCAAATCAAACCAGAAAACCTTGAATCCGCAAAATTAAACATTGATCCATAAATATTAGAAGATCAACAGTCCATATCTAATACGCATCTAGATCGATGGTTCACAAAAGTTTTTGAAGTCCAATTTTCTGCATCAAATCAGATCAACGGTTAGGATTAAATCCATAAGGATCAACGATGCATAAATCATATGCAGAATGCAGAAGAGGAAAGTCAAGAATTAAGTTAACAGAACTTGAAGTTTCCAAAGTCCGATTTTCGCATAAAAAAGATCGACGGTCCACATCGATTTTGCTGGGAGAGGTTGGGGGTTGTGAAAAACTTTTTATGTGCGTGAAATCTTTATGGAATGCGCTTCATAGTTTTTGAATTCCCCTGTTGATTTGGTGGGGACATTGGTGAAATGATCAACAAGCCTTTTCGTTGATTGAACTACCAAGTTGATTAACAATAGAGAGCAGGCGCCAAATTTTTATCCAAAGGAATTTGTTATAGGATTGAGTCCTCTTGAGTGAATAAGACATCGATAAGCAAAGAAGTAGATCAACGACCGAGATTGCATTTGCAAGGATGATAAACAAGTGTTAATAGTCATGGAAATTTCCTTATGGAATCCACAAAGAAGTAGATTGACGGTCAAGATTTTATCCGCAAAGAAGATCAACGATTGATATTGGTTATGAAGGTTTCATTGTGGAATCCGCAAAGAATCAGATCAATGGCTAAGACTTAAGCCGGAAGAAATCAATGGCTTGGAAGGCATAAATCTAAGTTAACAAAAATTAGTGTTTTCTGCACCTCGGAGTCTGCCTGCGGAAGGCGGGAGGTAGAAAATGGAAAAGATATTAACGAAAAAAGTTGTTTTTCTAATTTCCAAGATCTGCAGTGAAAAGAGAAAAGGAGAAATTCGAAAGGGGGAAGGTAGAAAGGTAAAGTGTTCGGTATGTGGGTTTTCTGATTTCTAAGGTCTGCGGTGGAAGGTGAAAAGGTGAAAGGAGAAAATCTGAAATACCAAGTGATCGATGCATAGAGTTTTCTAATTTCCAAGGTCTGTAACGGAAAGAGGAAAGGAGAAAGTTAGAAGATGAAAATTCAAAAGACCAAGTGATTGTTTCATGAAGTTTCTAGCTTATGAGGTCCACAACGGAAAGAAAAAATGCGGATGTCAAAAGGCAAAAAGTTAAAATACAAGGTGGTCGTTTCATTGAGTTCTGAGTTCTAGATTCCACAGTGGAAGGAAAAAGAGCAGAAGACAGAAGGAAGAAAGTGGTTTGAAGGACTCCGTCAAACATAGTATTTCTGGTTTCCATGATTTGAAAAGGAAAGAATAATGAAGAATGCAGAACGTGGAATCGGAACAGCGGGAAGGTTCTTGCGGAAGAACAGTAACTTAGTTTTTTGGGGTTTTTCTTTTTGATTTTTTTTATAAGTTTTTAAGGAGATGATAATCATTTCATATGACTAGGTTTATGCTTAAAACTCTCTATTTTGTTTGTAATTCCTCATATCAATTAGGTATTTCATTATTTTGTCTGAAGATATATGGTTCTAGACTTTTTTTATGTTTGAAATTTGAGGTATGTTACAAGTGGTATCAGAGCACAGTTTCAGCACTAGGCCTGAATAGGCTCAACACACTATTGATTTAGAAAACAACAAAATAAAACATGTTTATTTTGTCTTGAAAATTCTCTTATATCTAGCAAAGAGAAGTACAAATATATTTTGCAGGAAATATGGCAGATGCGGGAATGTATGCAAAAGAGGAATGCCGCTCGAAACAACCTTTAAATAATGAAGGGGGTAATCTAAGGGATGGAGAGATCTGGGTAGATCTAAATGAAAGTCAAGAAAATAAATATGAATTAAAAAGGAATGCGGATGAGCTAAGGTCTGAATTAAGAAAGGTTAAGGAGGATAACGAGCAAATTCTGAAGGCTCAAGAAGAACTGAACACTATCTTGTTATCAAAAAACCATAATGAAGAAAAATATCAAAAATGAGGATTTTGATCAAGAAGTTTCAAAAAATGCCCCATACAATAAACGTAAGAGTAGGAAGCTGGAATTTTCCAGACATAACCCCAACACTTCAGGTGAAGAGTCAGTTAAACATCACAGAAAATCTCAAGAGTCAAGCAAAAGCAGTGATGAAAATAAAAGGAAGAAAAAGTACAGACCCTATGAGGAAAACTCTGAGGAGTTCAAGAAAATCAAACAACCCATGCTTAATGAGGAAATCGAGAAGGGAGAGGAGGCAGAGGCCTGGCTGCTCGGAATGAAAAAATACTTCCAAATATATAATTACTTAGAAGAGTTGAAAACAAAAATGGCCATTTATAATCTAACCGGAAAGGAAGATCTATGGTGGCAAGACATAAAGAATGTTAAGGATTTTAAAGAAAGGTATGTAACCTCAAAAAATAAAAAATAAAAATTTAAAAGAAAATATTTATCTCAACTGTATTATGAAGAAAAATCCAAGGAGTTTTATGAACTAAGGTTAGGGGCCATGACCATATGAAAGAACTCAATAGTAAGTTCATAATATTAGTTCGCTATGTCCCCTACATAATTGATGAGAAGCCCAAGATATAGTGGTTCCTTAGCTTATTTCCCCTCATGTTTAAAGAACGATTTGAATATGACAATCCAAAGACACTAGAGGAAGTGATAAGGAAGGCCAACTTCTGTTATGACCAAAAGAAGAATAAAAGAGAAAGTATACCAACTTGGAAAAATCGAATGCCAAATAATTTTGATTCTAAAAGAAAAAAAAATAAGTTCCATAAAAACATGGGAAATAATCATAGAATGTATTAGGGTAATATTTACAAATGTTTTAAACCTCAAGACTCTGCAGTACCCTCAACTGTTTCTAATAAAAACCCAGCACAAAAAGAACTCTTAAAATGTTGGGAGTGTGGATAGAAACACTAATTTAAATACCGTCCAGCAAGGAAACAAAAGTTTAATGTTCATTCTATCCAGAAATCAGTTACAGTTGGGGAAATGGCCATGAGGATGCCCAAAATCTGCGCCGCAGTGAAAAAATCGGCAGGCAGACCACCATACTTCCATGGTTGAAATTGAAGGTATGATAAACAATCAACCTATCTCTATCTTAATTGATCCAGGCATAAGCCCGAGTTATATTTAACCTAAAGTAGTTGATTTATGCAATTTGGTACATGAAAAGTTTGATAAGCCATGGCTACTACAGTTATCCATAGGTACAAAAAGAAAGGTTACTAACATTGTTAGAAATTGTAAGATAATGTTGAATGATTTCCTTGCGCATGTGAATGTAAATATATTTCCTTTAGGATCTTATGATCTGTTAATAAGAATGGATTGGCTTGAAGAGCATAAAGTTTTGCTAAACTATTTTGATAAAACATTTACATGTACTGAGAATAATGGAAATATTATAAAAGTGAAAGGAATTCCTAGGAAGGAAACCATCAGAGAAATCTCTCCTGTGCAAATGAAGAGATGAGTAAGAAAATGATGCAAAGTATTCGTAGTATACATAATGCATAAGGAAATCAATATGAATCCTAAACTATAAGACATACATGTTTTAAAGGAGTTTGAAGATATATTTCCTGAAGAAGTCCCTGCACTTTCTCCAAAAAGGGATATAGACTTCAAAATCGATCTGATACTTGGAGCGGTACCAGCATCTAAAGCTCCATACCGAATGAACATAATCAAACTCACAAATTATTTATAGATTACATGCAACTAAATAAAATGACTATTAAAAACCGATACCCACTTCCTGAAATAAATGATATGTTTGATCAGTTCCATGGAGGAACTATCTCTTCAAAGATAGATTTAAGGTCCAGTTATCATCGAGTGCGAATAAAAGATGAAGATATTTTTAAAACAACATTTAGGACTTGTTACAGTCACTAAGAGTTTGTCGTAATGCCCTTTGGGTTAACAAATGCACCTACTATGTTCATGTGTTTAATTAACAACATGTTAAGTAACTATCTGGGTAAATTTGTGGTTGTCTTCATTGACAACATATTAATCTACTCTAAAAATGAACACGAACACAAAGAACATTTGAGAATAGTTTTGCAGGTATTAAGAGAACAACAAATTTATTCAAAGTTCAGTAAGACTGACTTTTTCAAAGACAAGATTCAGTATCTTGGACACGTAGTGTCCAAGGATGGAATCTCAGTCGACTCAGATAAGGTAAAATCCATCATGGAATGTTCAGCTCCTAAAAGTGTATCTGACATTAGATCATTTATGGGAATTACTAGATACTACAAGAATTTCATAAAAGTCTTTTCTTAGATTTCCTACCCCATAACTTCCTTACGAAAGAAAGAAAAAATATTTGAGTGGACTAAAAAGTGCAAGGAAATTTTTAACCAATCAAAAAACCTATTAAACACCACCTCGATCTTAAAAATTGTTGATCCATTCAAGGTTTTTGTCGTATGTACGGATGCTTGCAATGAAGGGTTAGGCGGAGTTTTTACTAGAAGACAAATATGTTGTAGCTTATGAATCCAGAAAACTAAAAGATCATGAGAATAATTATGTGACACGTGATCTAGAACTTGCTTCTATAATCCACTCCTTAAAAATGTGGTGACATTACTTAATTGAGAGAAAGTTTTTACTTATGTCAGACAACATAAGCCTTAAATTTTTATTTGATCAACACAATTTGAATGAAAGACAAGCCAGATGGTTGTCCTTTCTAAATGAGTATGATTTCGAAATAAAGCACATAAAGGGAAAATAAAATAAAGTAGAAGATGCTTTAAGTCAACATGTGAATTTACTGTGTGCAAGTGGCAACTATGAATCTGATATGGGAAATCATATTTTAAGTACTGGAAATTCTAATGGTGAATATTAGAATTTAAAAGAAAACACTACTAAAAATGAACAAGAACAAGTAAAAACAAACTTTAGCCTAAACCAACAAGGACTATTGTTGTATAAAAACATGTTGTATATACCTAACATAAGAGAAATTAAATTGTCATTAATGGATGAACTACATAAAAGACAATAGTCGGGGCAACCGGGATATTAGAAAATGATTACCATGATCAAAAAGAACTTTTTTTGGCCAAACATGAAGAAGGAAGTGGCTGAATACTTAGCTTGCTTCCCTAAATGTCAACAAGTTAAAGAAGAGCATCAACATCCTGCAGGATTGTTACAGCCACTAACCATTCCAAAATGGAAGTGGGAGACCATCAGTATGGATTTCATCACCGAATTTCCCAAAAAATTCATACAACATGATTGCATCATGGTTCATTAGAAGAAATTTCAATTTAAAATGGGCCTTCCAAAAATAATACAAATTCCATGTAATCATGTTTTAGCCAATCAAAATGCTTTAAAATTCAAAAAGGGAGCACCTCTTAAACAATTTTTTAATATAAATTTAGGGATAGGTATCATAAAAAAAACTACTTTTTTTGTTTGTATTTTCGACATATATCCCTGTGTTTTTACTCAAATTTCGATCGGGAGAGCTCCTTGGGTGCAGAATTAAATTCCGCATCCAACGATTACTCAATCAACATACTTTTGACAGGCCCGCTACCCCAAAAACAAGAAATACCTGAAGAAACATGATGGTGACATCATCATCACGATTTTTTCAAGTATTTCTTGTTTTTGGGGTAGCAGGACCGTCCAAAAGTATGCCAAGTGGGTACTTCTTGGATGCGGAATTTAATTCCGCATCCAATGAGCTCTCCTGATCAAAATTTGAGTAAAAACACAGGGAGATATGTCGAAAATATGAACAAAAAAATAGTTTTTTCTTTTCTTCCTCCAAAATTAATAAATATTATTTTATTAATATTGTAGACATATTCATGAAATAAATATTCAGGTTACATGCCATGTCGAAGGTAATATTCTCAGATAGAGACGCAAAGTTTACAGGTAACTTCTAGAAAGCCTTATTCAAAGACTTGGGTACTTAGTTAAGTATCAGTACTACATTTCATCCACAATAGATGGGCATACTGAAAGGGTAAACCAGGTTTGAGAGGACATGCTAAGAATGTATGTTGTCAACAAACCAGGTAAGTGGGAAGACTACCTACACTTAGTTGAATTTTCTTATAACAACAATTTCCAAGTTTTTGCAGGTATGAGTCCATTTGAAATTTTATATGGGAATAAGTGTAATACTCCAATTTCATGGAGCAACCTTGTTGAGAGATTAATGTTAGTACTTGATTTATTAGAAGATATGGAACTAACCGTAAAACATGTACATCAAGACTTGAATTCTACCCAAGACAGACATAAAATTTATGCTGACTTAAAAAGAACTCCTAGAAAGTTCCATGTGAGTGATCATGTATAGATAAAGGTAAAGCCCAAGAAAAGTACCTTGAGAATGGGAAATTATAAGAAATCGGCACCCAAGTATTGTGGGTCATTTGAAATTCTAGCTAAAGTGGGGCCGGTTGCATACAAGTTATCCCTACCACCCAATATTAAAATACATAATGTGTTTCACTTTTATATATTTAAAAGATATATTCATGATCTTTCTCATGTGATTGACTGGAGTGTAATCCAGGTGGAACCAAAGGGAGAGTTCCAAGTGGGTTCGGAGCGCATTCTCGATAGGAGAGAACTTTTACTCCGAAACTGTACCATCAGAAAGGTAAAGGTGCAATGGAAGCAACTTAGTCTGGAAGAAGCTACATGGGATATGGAAAGTAATATGCAGGAGGCATATCTAGACTTATTGCAAGCGGATGACATGGAAGAAGAAAAACAAAAGTTATAACACTGAGGATGGTGTTTTCTTTTAAGGGGAGGTGTATGTAATACCCCCTAAATTAATAACTTTTTTTTGTTGTTGGAGAATACCTTGATTATTATTTTATTATTCTTTGATGGGAAAGTCAAGAATAAAACATTTTTGTAATAAAACATTCCCTATTTAATAAAATATGTTGAAGGGGAGCAAAAGTAGATATAACTGTTAAAGAGTGTTTGCTGACCCACAAGAGGAAAATGACAAGTGGAAAATACCACCGAGTGAGAACTCAAGATGCAAGAGACATCATCCCCAAAAATCAGGTCTACACTCATAGTTGAGTTGCTAAAGAGAAGGAGGCTCATAAATGACCAAGTGCTAGGAAAAATACTATTTAATAGTATGTCCATGAGCAGCAGGAGGCTAGCATTGGATGAGGATTAACATATGTGTAATGCAAGAGATGACGCATTAAGATATTTTTCTCTTTTGGTTCAACGAACAAGCTCAGGGTTTCTGGAGTAAGTAATTTGGCTACTCTGGGAGTTGGTTGGGAGAAACAACTTCTCAACCTTTTTTTTCCTAGCATTAGTGCTAGGTCCCTTCTCTATTTTTCTTATGACAAATTCTAGTTATAGTAGGATGTGTATGTGAAATGCTTATGTACAACTACATCTCTAGGTAGTACAATTATGCATTTCTGTAGAACAGATATCCATGTTTCTCTGAAGTATATTGGATTTGTACAATGATATTACTGTAGTGATTTATAAATCGTTATGAGCATAAGTTGATAGAATTTCATGTTACAGATATAGTTTCGAATCCAATACTTAAAGAATTTAGAACTCATGATTCTATATATAATTGATTAAATCCTCTATTTCTTTTTAAAATGTAAAGTGTATTCCTTCATTTAACTGACATTGTTTGTTTGTATGTTTACGCTCAACCTAATTATGATTATTAGAATGTGGGTTGGATATGTAATGTTGTTATAGCGTAGATCTGTATTATGATTTTGTCACAGTTGAAAATTCCTTTCTTTTTACACAGAGGAAACCTTAAATTATGCTATTTAAATCCCTAATCAACTTACCGCAGTTTGGGATTAACTGTTAAAATTATGAATAAGAAGACGTAATCAAAGAAGGGTTAAACATCAAGTTAATCTTTAGATCGGTTTAGCTTATAGTAAATCAAAACCTCAAATCAAACTAGAAACCCTCGAATCTGCAAAGTTAAATGTTGATCCACAAATATTAAGAGATCAACGGTCCAGATCTAATTTGCATCTAGATCAACCGTTCAAAGAAGTTTTCAAAGTCTGATTTTCCACATCAAATCAAATGAACGATTAGGATTAAAGCCGCAAGGATCAATGGTGCAGAAAGCAGACTCAGAATGCAGAATCTGAAAGTCAAGAATTAATCTAACGAAACTTGAATTTTTTGAAGTTCGATTTCCGCATCAAATAGATCGATGGTCCACACCGATTTCGCTGGGAGAGGTTGCAGGTTGTAAAAAAAATTTGATGTGCGAAATTTTTATGGAATGCACTTCATAGTTTTTGAATTCCACAGTTGATTTGGTGGGGACACTAATCGGACGATCAACAATTATTTTCGATGATTCAACTAGCAAGTTGATTAACAATAGAGAGCGGGCACAAAAATTTTATCCACAGGAATTTGTTACAGGTTTGAGTTTGCCTAAGTGAGTTAAATGTTGATTCGAAAAGAAGTAGATCAATGACCGAGATTGCATCCGCAAGGAAGATCAACGACTGTTAATAGTCATGGGGGTTTTGTTGTGGAATCCACAGAGAAGTAGATCGACGGTCGAGATTTCATCCGCAAAGAAGATCAACGACCGATATTGGTTACGAAGGTTTCATTGTAGAATCCACAAAGAATCAGATCGATGGCCAGGACTTAAGCCGCAATAAATCAATGACGCAGAAGGTATAAAAGCCAAGTTAACGAAAATTAGTGTTTTACGCACCCTAGAGTCCATCTGCGGAAGGAGGGAGACAGAAAATGGGAAAAAGATTACGGAAAAAAAGTTATTTTCTTTCCGATTTATGAGATTCACAATGGAAGGAGGAAAGGTGGAACTTGGAAGGTAGAAGTTAGAAAAGAAAAGTGTTCATTTTGTGGTTTTTTCTGATTTTCAAGGTCCACAACGGAAGTCGAAAGGGAGAAAGCCGAAAGACCAAGTGATCGTTGCATGTAGTTTTCTGATTTTCGAGATCCGCAATGGAAGACGGAAAGGCGAAAGTCCAAAGGAGGAAAGTCAAAATACCAAGATATCGTTTCATGAAGTTTCTGACTTCTAAGGTTCGCAGCGGAAGGCAGAAAGGAAGAAGTCGAAAGGCGGAAAGTCAAAAGACAAGGGGGTTGTTTCGTTGAGTTCTAATTTCTAGATTCTAGAGCGAAAGACAGAAGGGCAGAAGGTAGAAGACGGAAAGTGGTTCGAAGGACTCCACCGCACCATGTGTTTCTGGTTCTCGAATTTTGTAGCTGAAAGAATAATGCGGAATGCAGAAATGCAGAATCGAAACTGCGGAATGGTTCTTGCGGAAGAACAATAACTTATCTTTTTTGAGTTTTTCTTTTGGAAAAGTTTTTTTAAGTTTCTATGGAGATAATAAGCATTTCATATGACTAGGGTTATGTTGAAAACTCTTTATTTTTGTTTGTAATGCCTCATAACAGTTAGGTATTTTATTATTTTGTATGAAGATATATGGTTATAGAATTTGTTTTTATGTTTTAAGTTTGAGGCATGTTACACAAATGTGGCATAGACTTCTTATCTATATATAGATATTTCAAGGTTATAATTGAGTGGGATGAAGACAATTTCAATTTGCAAGCGATCCACTTAAAAAGTTATGTAGAAGAACAAATTTGCTTATTAATTCCTTCAATGAGTTTTTTTTCACATTTCAAGGATTTTCAACAAAGAAACGAAATTGAACGCTAATTATGATTTTGATACTTTATACTTTCAAGAAGTGCAAGATAGTAAAATCTAGATCACAGAAGTTATTTTTTGCAAGTATTTCTTTGGGGGGTACTACTAAGATAAATAAATGGATGTTTCTTTCTTTTATGAACTGTTCCAGAAAACTACAACTATGTTTAGACTTTTGTTGAAATGTATGATATTTTTTTATTCAATTTAAATATATATATATAAAAAATTCGCTTGGAAAAAAAAATTGTATATATGTTAATTAAATGCATGGAAGATAAGATGGTCCATCATAACAATATACTTTATGAAGAGCGTAGTTGAGGAAATGCTATTACATACGACAACATCATTTGCTGCACATCTGGACGTCTATTTTGGTCCTGCAAAACGTAATGTTTGTTCGACAAATTCACCTTAAGATCAAGCTCTATGTTTTGCAAGACCTAACTCTATTAAGTAAAGGTAAAGTTAAACTATAATAGTTCCATATGTTTACCATACATTAGGTTGTGATCTATATTTAAAATATATCACATTGACAAATTATGTTATAAAAAAACGAAATGTTTATATCATAACAGTTTTAATAGCATGACATCTTAAAAAAACAATTAATTTTTATTTTTTCATCATAAAATTACTTTTATTGCTTTTAAATATTTCTCATGCACGTGAATAGCACCAGAAAACTTAAATTTGGAATTTCTGAATTTTATAAATATATATATATATATATATATATTAAAACCTTTTAAAAAATGGAATATTTTTTTAATATTAATAACAATTCCAAAGACCATGAAGAAGAAACTCTGGAAAAGGAACATAAAAATTTAGACATGCCTTTGATGGAGAACATCATGAAGGTGAGATTCCGTTTCTTAGTGCAAAGGGCTACATTTAATTTATCATTATTATTAAGGAATAAATTTTCAATATATGAATCAATTGTTATATCTTTATATTTATTTTTGTAAAACTTTTTATTAAATTTGTTTTTCACATCAGCACTCAATTTAATTAGTTTGCACGCAAAACAAAATCATATCTTAGTTTTGCATTCAAACCATTCAAAGAAATATAATCCAATCTTTAGTTTATAACATATAGAAGACATTGTATGGTGAATTAATGTTAACGCTAAGGTTAACACACGGGGACTTCACTTAGTGAACCTCTCACATAGCATGTGTGATCGTGGGATATTAAAGAATACCCTTAATTTCTAGAGATATTGAACCAAAATCCTTTTGTTGAAACCCCCTCCCAATACTTAAAACCTCCTCCCCACCCCTTTTTATACCTCAATCCTTATAAACCACCCTACCCACCCCCACCTTAAACCCCTCACCCCCCCCAATACTTGCAATATATTGGTTCAATTTTTGATAATTTTAAAACCCACAATATGAACTAACATGATAGGATATTGGTCAACAAGTGAAGCCCCCATGGGTTAACATTACCTCTACAACACTAAATGTTGGGATAATGTTTGGATATCGTACCCTTCATTCAAGATACACATCACCTCTTCAATTTATAAGTGGTTTTTCTTATTGTGGTTGTTGACAAGTTGGCCATCTGCATAAAATTATGTCATTGAACCTCCAAACACTACACTTACAAAGAGAAATCGATGCATCATGCAAATTTTTTCAAGCCAACTATTACCTTGGTTGTAGGTCCAACGTCCATGTTCCTCTTCGCTAGTTGCAAACCCCCTTTTGAACTACGTTTCATTAAACAGTAGATGCAGGCTCTCCCAGCTCCAAAATTTGGGAAAACAAATTATGCATGTGACCAATCTAGAAACTGGATTGCAGTGAAGACAGGCTGTGACCTTCTCTACAAATACCGCAAAGAGCCTAAAAGAGTAGTTGCATTACATGAAAAACATACCTCTGTCTGCCAACATTTTGGGCATAACATGCATCACCATTTCCTATGTACATGTGAAGAACTCCATGTATGCTTGAGTATACTACATTATGAATACTATATTATGAGTTTGTCTTATAACTTTGTTATGACATATTACATCAGTGTTGTTGCATTCAAATATGTCGCTCATTTCATTGGAGTAGACGGCTTCGATTCATTAATGGAGCTAAAGCTTATATCAAAAGGCAATGTGTTCTCACCCATATTTTCGTGCATGTCCATGCTCTTTCTTCAAAGCACTATATAATGTCCCTCCACAACCAAAACTCATCCAAGGGCACTAGAAAGCAACGATATAAACATTTATTTAAATATTATGTTGCAGAAATATGAAGGATTTACCATGCACGATGGACCCTTAAAGAATACTGTTTTTTACAATTTTGCAAATTTATTAGAAGATATCTCTACTCTACTCACTCACTCAAATTTATTAGGAGATAGCCTATTATGGATCTATAAATGTCTCTCATCCATATACAAGATTTTGAATTTGTCTGATTTTGGCAAAATAAGGCTTATTTCAAGGATTTTGGCAAAATATAGGGCTATTTTCACAAAAAATTATTTGATCTTTGGCACAAATATTTAATGTATGAGAAAATCACTACATTGATTCTAACTAAAAATTTTGTTTATTTGTATTCAAAATTACAAGATAAGAAAGAGCTTTCTTTTCTGAACCAGTTTCTTTTTTTATTTGCTTCTAAACTTGAAACCTAGATTATGCCAAACTCTCTCTTAGAAAATACAGGTTAAAACCGAGGAAATTATTTGAGAAATCACAAAAAAAATAAACAAAGGTCACTAAAATATGCTAGAAACTGTTGGGGAATCCAGTATGCACATCAAAATCATGGTTCAATAGCACATGGAATGAAGGTATAACTAGGGCTACATTGGAAGAGGAAAAATTTCCTGCAGGGGCTAGAATAATTTGACCAAAACCTACTTCAACTACATCGAATGAATTTCCCCCTTCTCCCCTTGGCCTTATGACTTGCTGATGAACCAACACTTCATATCCTATCGGACCAAGAACTCTCCTATAATAACTAAGGACAACATTTAGAAGAATGGTATGGAGAAATGAGTCATCGCTAGAGTCCTTGCGTGGTCGGGAGATCAAGTTCAACAAGATACGAATGTAGGCCAACCACCTAGATCTTAAAAGTGGCAAATATTGATAATGTAATGGGTTAAGACATGCCCGTATTCTTGGCTCTTTGGAACATAGAAATCCCACGAGAAGTCGAACTAGCTCCAATACCTTGGCATAGATAGATCCAAAGCTGGAGAAGCAATTCCCCATAGGGGATTCACTCAATGAACTTGTTACATAGCATGTTCATTTGTAGGATATTAAAGAATATCCTTATTTTCATTAAAAAATTTAGAAATGTCTCCTAAAATTGTATTGTTGAACCTCCCTCCCAATATACCTTCCCAATTTAAAAAACCCCTAGCTTCACCAGATATTGTAGGTATCCTTTTTTATCAACCCATTTTTAATCACCCCTTCATATCATATTTTCAAGTTGTAATAAACAAGATCCATAACACATATTATTATAAGAAAATAATCTGCTAAACAAAATAATATTATAAAGTTAATAATGATCTTACCAAGATTGTAGGGGAAACTGATCAATTTGTAGCGTTGGATAGCAGAAGACCCAACAAAGTAGTAATGGGCAAGGGAGAATGCGTAAAAGGAAACCAATTCAAGAGATCAATGTAGAAAAGGATGTAAACTACTGATAGTCCAATAGTTGGTGAAATGCTTAGAAAATATGAGAATTGTAGATTTTTCACGCCACATCCTTCCAATCTACCAATTTTATATCATGTAAATACAAGTATAACCATACAAAGATCATGTTTTCTATAATCTTAATAAATTAAACTGCATAAAAATTCAAAATTGAAACCCTTTCATGAATGGATTTCCTTAACTTCCTATCAAAACAAACACCATTTATGTTTGAAACCAAATGAACATAGAAATATTCCTTTTACTTTCCAATAACACCATATTATCATGTGCATAGCTTGGATTTGGGTTCATTCACAAGATTTAATGAATTTCCTCAACTTCCTCTACATATATTCTTGCAATCAAGGTGATTAACAACATTTAGTTACCTTTTCTTGGGTTATATCTGGTTTTTTTTCATTTGTGTTGTAGAGGGAAATATATCTAGTTTTAAGTTTCAAGCATGCAATAATTAAAAATATACACAGGTGGTGAAACATATATGATACCATTTCATGGTAATGATAACACATAGGGTATGTAAATAAGGATTTAGATTTTCACCTATGTTCATGCCAGTTCCAATGCAATATTAAGACAGATGCCTTGCATATAAGAATTGAAATTATGATTATGAATGGTCCAAATACAACTCAATCTAACAACTATTTCTAATTGGAAATATGAAAATGTTAAATAATAATACAAAAATTTGAAAGAAATAATTATAGTAAAGAAAGATTGATCTAACTTTTCTTTGTTCCAGTGAGCCAATAAAAAATTATCTAACTTTTCTTGGTTCTAGTGAGTGGAGAAACATTGGTCTAACTTTTATTGGTTCCAATGAGACAAGAAAGATTGATCTCACTAAACCTAGAATTTTAAGTTAGGGTTTTAGAAAATAATTTTGTAGGCTTGGCAGAAGGAAATTTTATAGCTTGATGCAAATGGAAACCTTCCAACAAGTTGTTACATGACACACTAAGATAATCATCTACCCAATCAACAATTCTCTTGACTCATCATTCATTCAAGATCAAGGCCTTGAACCATACCATAATTCCTTGCTCGAAACGATAGAATTGAACTTGTACCTATTGTGCATAGAAACTATTGATTATAAAAGTACCAATAAAAGTAGTCTTTCCAGAGACAGAAATAATGAAGAAAACCAATTTTGCAGGAATGAACATTAATCTAGGTTCTTGCAAAAAAAGGATATAAAAACCAAAGGTCTCAATTGACTTGTGTTAGAATAATCAACCCATCGTTACCTAAACTTGACATTAATTAAATCTTTTATGTCTTATTCCTAGATTCCCTCTGTATGCTAGTTGACTTCCACATGTTTCTAGAAGTCAATACTTGCTGAACTGGGTCATGGAGTGCTTTGGAATCATCCTGGAAACATATTTAGCAAGTGTATTTTTATTCCTAGTTCCTAAAAGCGCATTTCTTTTTTTTTTTAAAGCTGCCTTGCTTTACAGCAGTTTTAAGGCATACAGGAAAAACTAGTCTAGGGGAACTTGCCTTGATTTTTTACCACATCATCCTCCTTCCTTTTATCCAAAAAAAGCATGAATGATTTGTCTTTCCATCACTTATTAGATTTCCCACTTGCTTCAGCTAATTCGTGAGGATATTCATAGATTTAGAAAGTCCTTTTTGCACCTATGGGGGATTTAACTTGATTTAGTAAGCCTGCTTTTTGACCAATTTGAATAGAAACCTAGTGATTTCGAACCTCTCATGCAAGTATATATTTTAGCATCCTATTACTTCATATGGTTGGCTTATGTACACTTATTCAATACAAGATTAAGTTATGCTCCAATTTTAGTCTCCTTCGTTTGAATTTTGCATGTTTGATTAGCAATTTTGTGAGTGTAATTGATCTATCACTTGGGTTCAATTTCCAAATGGTGTCAGAGCCTTTGTATATCAATTTCTCTCATTCCAAAATGTTATTGCAGGTTCGACATCACTAACTGGGAGTGCATTCTGCTGCCTAAAGGGCACATGAGCTGAGATATGGACCAATCTCAAAGGATCATCTTGACTCCATTCAATTTCTTTAGATGAGAAGCTGAGATGGAGATATTGTTGAGAGATAATTGTCTCTATAGGGTTACCATGCCTACTGAGGTAGATCCCAATGCAACTGTAGAGAAAATCAAATGGCACAATAGGAGGGATGACGCCTATGGTCTTTTGTGTCTGAGTATTTCAAGAGACCTCCTCTTTCATATTGATTCATTGAAATATCCTAATTACATGTGGGAGAATCTTGAAGAGATTTTTTGGAAAGACATATGATATGAGAGGAAATCAAATCGAGAATTAATTGATCTCCTTGAGTCCCAGTAGCTTCGAATCATTGCAGCTCTATTTTACCAAGTTTAAGGCCCTTGTATTGCAGTTAAAACAATGTGGGATTTAAAAGAAGGAGGAGAAACTACTTTTGACCATTCTCTCAAATCTTGGTCCTGACTATTCAGTGTTTGTTTCGACCTTCTATGCCACTAAATTGACAGCTCGAACCTGGAAGATGCCTAATCTTGTTGAGTTCATGGAATCTCTCACCTAGGAGCAAGATAAATTGGTGATGGTGGGCACCATCAAACATTCCAAATATCAATATTTGGTTGCTGGAGATTCGAAGGTGGATTCAAAAAGCAAGGAAAAAGATAAAAAGCCACCTGATCAAAAGAGAGACAAGGAAAAGTCTCAAGAGGAGTGCTCGGCCTCCAAGAAGAACCCCCAGAAGAAGAAGAACAAAGGAGAAATGAGCAAGTGTGCATATTGCAGTAAGGGCTATCATCCTGAGAGCTCTTGTATGAAAATGGAAATTGAGATGTTGACCCAACTCCCGGAGAATAACAACATCTCCCTTCCTAATTGCTCAAAGAAGAGGGAAGGAGGATCAAATTCAAAAGACAAGGAGAGAGTACATGCCCTAGTCACTAGCACGTCAAGCTCACCTAGCTTCATCATTGATTCTGGAGTTTCTAGACATATGGTTTCTAAAAGGGAGATCTTTTCTTCTCTTGACATGTTGAAAGGTCCACTAATTGTTTTGGGAGATAACTCTCTGACTAACAGTATGGAAAAGGGTAGAATTTAACTTGACCATGGTAATTTCAATAATGTGTTGTATGTTCCATGTCTTGCCTCTAATTTCTTGTCGGTGTATCAAATGACTCACACTGGGTCTCCAAAGAAATTCATCTTCTCCTGCAATGAAGTTGAAATCATAGATATTTCGAATGGTAAATTCATAGCAAAAGGTGTTGTTGATCACACTTCAAAGGTATACAAGTTTTCCAATTTTCTACCCTACTCAAACCTCTCTACTCTTCTTACTCATGCTAACGAAGCCAACAAGCTTTGGCATGAAATATTTGGCCATCTTAACTACAAGTATCTTTCTGATTTGAGTGACAAAGATATCGTCATAGGGTTACCAAAGATCAAGTTTTCTAAGGGAGTCTGTCAAGGTTGTATCCTAGGAAAACACCCACACCACAAGTATGAGAGAGCTAGTCATGAGAGAATCTCTACACCTCTTGAGTTGATCCACAGTGACATTGCTGGTCCATTCCTTCATATGTCAATGAGTCATGCCAAATATGCACTCACCTTCATAGATGACTTTTCCAAGTATTGTTGGGTTTACTTCCTAAAGCATAAGTCTGAAGTTTTTGACCTCTTCAAAATATTTAGAGACTTGGTTGAAAACGAGTTTGGGAGGAAACTCAAGATCCTCAGACCTGAAAATGGTGATGAGTATGTCAAGTCTGAGTTCATCCAGTATTTCCAAGATGCAAGTATCCAGATGAAACATTCTACTCCTTACACACCATAGCAAAATGGTGTTTCTCAGAGAAAGAACAGATCACTGAAGGAGATGGCAACTTGCGCGATGGAGGCTAAATATTTTCCACCAAAGTTTTGGGCCAAGGCTATAAACTGTGCATCCTATATCTAGAATAGGGTGCCACAAATGAATCTTGATGGTATGACACCTTTCAAATCTTGGAGTGGGAACAAGCCATATGTGACCCATTTCAAGATTTTTGGCATAAAGGCTTGGGCTAGAATTCCAACTAAAAAGAGGAAGGCTTTGCAAACCCAAATCCAAGAGTTTTTATTTGTTGGGTATTCTGAAGATTCAAAAGGGTACAAGTTGATCCACTTCAGAACTAACAAATATTTCATTGAAATAAGTTTTCAGTTCGAAGAAGAGCCTTGAGCAACAGTTGAAGTTAGAGAGTCGTCTTCACCACCATAGGCATTGATTGTAAGTGAAGAGACTAATGAGTTTGTTGATTCTGATATGTCTGATAATGATGAATTAGTTGTAGATCCTAACAGCCCTACAATACGAAAGTGGGAAACAAGGACCATTCATGTAGTTAGGCAACTAGCTGGAAATCCTAATGACACTATGAGGACTAGATCTTAATTTGAGAGTGCTCTATGTGTGAAAGATCCACTTTTTGCTAAGAAGTGTTATTTGATGATAGAATCTGATCCATAGAAATATCAATAGGCAACACATGAGCCAACATGGAAAACATCCATGAAAGAAGAATTCAGCTCGCTCCAGAATGACAACACATGGGATCTAGTTGATCTCCCCCTAGGGAGAAAGCTAGTGAAGTGTAAGTGGGTCTTTAAAACTAAGGTTTATGCTGATGGTTCACCTTTGAAATATAATTCAATATTGGTAGCCAAGGGCTACTCTCAGGTACATGTTATTGATTACAATGAGACCTTTGCACCAGTGGCAAAGATGGACTCCATAAGGCTAGCTCTAGCCATTGCAGCTTCGAAGCAATGGGAGGTACATCACATGGATGTGAAGCATGCCTTTCTAAATGGATATATGAATGAAGAGATTTATATGCAACAACCATAAGGTTTTATATATAATCCATTTTTAGTGTGCAGGTTAAAGAAATCATTGTATGGACTCAAGCAAGCCCCCAGGGCTTGGTATGCCAATATTGATGGCTTTTTGCTGTCACTGAGTTTTGTTCGATGCAATTCTAATCCTAATGTATATTTGAAGCTGATTCATGGTCATTTAATTCTTATTGTTCTCTATGTAGATGACCTATTTATTATAGGAATTTCAAAGAAATAGATTTCCTCCTTAAAGGATGCAATGAACCATGCCTTTTCTATCACAGATTTGGGATTGTTGAGCCAATTCTTGGGTCTTGAAATTGCTCAATCCCAACATGGAATCAAGGTCCACCAGTCCAAGTATGCTTCATATTTCCTCACCAAGTTCGGCATGAAATATTGCAAGCCAAGCAAGACTCCATTCCTTTCAGGAGTTAAGCTTGAGAAAGCATGTTCTTCTCCTATGGTAATAAATACACTATATATGCAGTTGATTGGGTGTTTTCTTTATCTTACACATGCTCAGCCTGAATTATCTAATGCAGTTAGTGTGGCTTCGATATACATGGATCAAACTCATGAGATCCATTGGAGAGCAGCCAAGAGGATCCTAAACTTTGTTCAGGGAACAAAGACTCATGGGATTTTCTACAAAGCAAACTCTGACTTAGAGCTAGTTGGATTTACTGACATTGATTGGGAAAGTGACAACACAGATCAAAATTCTACCTCATGATATGTGTTCATTCTTGCAGAAGGACCAATTAACTGTTCAAGTAAGAAGTAGAGTGCCATAGCACTCTCATCTATAGAGGCATAGTATAGAGGAGTTGTAAATGCAGCTACTCAATGTTTATTGTTGCAGGGGATACTTGGAGAATGTGGTTTCAAATCAGAGTTTTAAACAGTCATCTATTGTGACAATCAAAGAACTATTTGAATCTCCACTAATCCAATTCAAAGATGAATAGCCAACCACATTGAGATCCATATGCACTATATCAAGGAGCTTGTGCAAGATGGTACCATTTCTCCACTCTATTGCGCATCTTCAGAACAAGTAGAAGATATCTTCACCAAAGTATTCTGTGAGAAGACCTTTAGTAATCTCAAATCGCTGATAGGGATTTCTGATCATGTGGTGAAGAATGATTGATAACAATATTTCAAAAATTTTGTTTCCTGTCCATGTTTAAGGGAGGATTGTCCCACTGGGTTTTTCCCTCTTTCCTTGGTTGTATGGACATGCAATATGTAAAAGGGTGACTAAGCCTTGTTGTTAGGACCTATAATTTTCTAATATTTACTTGTAAAGTTAGGATTTAGGGGGGGGTGTTAGAATAATCAACCCATAGTTACCCATATTTGACATTAATTAAATCTTTTTTGTCTTATTCCTAGATCCATGGATTCCCTCTCTATGCTAGTTGATTTCCACATGTTCCTAGAAGTCAATACTTGCTAAACTGTTTCATGGAGCGCTTTGGAATAATTCTGGAAACATATTTAGCAAGTCTGTTTTTATTCCTATTTCCTAAAAGCGCGTATCTTCTTTTTTTGAAAGTTGCCTTGCTTTACAGCATTTTTAAGGCATAAAGGAAAAGCTAGTCTAGGGGAACTTGCCTTGTTTTTTGACCACATCACCCTCCTTCCTTTTCTCCAAAAAAAAGAATGAATGAGTCGTCTTTCCATCACTTATTAGCTTTCCCACTTTCTTTAGCTAATTCTTGAGGACATTCATAGATTTGGAAAGTCGTTTTTGCACCTATGGGGGATTTGACTTGATTTAGTAAGCCTTCTTTTTAACCAATTCAAATAGAAACCTAGTGCTTTTGAATATCTCATGTAATTATATATTTGAGAAGCCTATTGCTTCATATGGTTGGCTTATGTACAATTATTCAATACAGGATTAATAGTATGCTCCAATTTCAGTCTCCATAGTGTGAATTTTAAATATTTGATTAGCAATTTTGTGAGTGTAATTGATCTATCACTTGGGTTCAATTTCCACAACTTGTTCTTTTACAAGCATGAATGTATAAATATCAACATCATGTGTACCCCTGGTCTTAGTTTCATATAAATAGAAATTTCTAGAAACAATAGTCCAAAGTTCTATGAATGGATGTTGAAATAACTTTGATTAATGTGTATATATGGATCAACATACAATGTATTTATTGAAGGAGTCTTAGTGGACATTAACCCCCTAGTAGTGAAATCACAACTAGGGGTTAACAAGACTTAACTTAGTTGAAAGAGGAAACCAAAGCCTTAATCCATAATGAAATATATTAAGTATATAGATCCGAACATGACACCTAAAATCACCACACATGATTTCCTAAGGTTATTATTCACCTACAAGTAAAACTGGTTGGGGAAGGAAAACTCGGGTTCTAGTCCCTAATAAAAAAATTTAGGCATCGAAGTCCATGACTGACAATTAAAAGAATCGTATGTGACTTCCCAATTATAAGAGTATTTTTAAGTGCTAAGATGTGCATCATTATGGGGCTTTTAGAGTCTCTAGGTCCTAAACATGGTTGAAGGAGAATACTCATGGTGCAAGCTATAAAAGAAGCTTCAAGGAATCCACATCCATGAATGCTAGCGCAAAGCACTAAACATGATACATCAATAGTATCAATGATCTCTGAGAGGGGATAGTGATGCCCTTAAAAGGTTGCTACTACTAGGTATGGGTCTCGAAGCTCTGCACATGGTTTAAGGAGGAATCCAACTGCAATAATTTCATAGGACCATAAAGTGGACAAATGCCTAATAATTTCATACGACCATCAAATGGAAAAATTCCTAATAATTTCATAGGACCATAAAATGGACAAATGCCTAAAAAAATCCTATTGAACTATATATTCTTTAAACTTTTCTCACAATAATGTAACAAGGAAAAGTGAAATTTTTGAATCCGACTTGGTATTTGTAGGTTAAAATCCCCATCTAAAATCTCAATAGTATAGTAAGTGGAGGACTAACATTCAAAATGGGAATATGAATAAATTGAAGTAAGGTCATCATAGAGTTTATAGAGAATTGGAAATAATATTTTAATTTACACAACTCTTAACTCTCATTTGACAAACTTAAAAATTGGAGACTCTTTATTTGATTCTAATGTCATGTCATTAATAATTCTAGGGCATGTTACTTGGATATCTTCCATTTTAGTGTTGTATTTATGATCAAGTCATTAATAATTCTAGGGCATGTTACTTGGATGACTTCCATTTTAGTGTTGTTTTTATGATCTTCTAGTTCAAGGTGTTTTTTTTCATTATCAATCAATAATAGCATATACGTAACATATCTACGATATATGAACACCTACATTTTGTGTGAAGTTCCACTTCCTCATTTTTGGTTATGCTACTTGCATTGAGTAATGAGAATATCTAGGTTTATCAAGTACAATAATAATATTAACATAAACTAATATAGATCATTCTTAATCTTGATATTTTAAGCATCTATAGGTTTATAGGTTAGCATTGTTTTGATTCCTATAGGTGTTTAATAAATCCATCTTAACTCTAAATTTATCATGTCTTGTGAATTTTATTTCCATTCTTAAGAAAAATTAAATTTAATCTTAAAAATTAAAACTAATTTTAAATCAATTCTTATTTAAATTACTATTTAAAATAATATTTTCAATCATATATTTTAATTATATTAAAATATTTTTTTTTTAATGTTTCAAATAAATTATATTATAATATTTTTTTTCTCAATTTTAAATGCAAATCCAATTGAGTGGCTAACAAAATTTATTAAATGTATATTTTTTATAATTTCAATAATTTATAACTTGGGTAACAATAATTTATTTAATTTCTTAAATGGTAATCATCAAAAACAAATTGGATTTTGGATTTTTTATTTATAAAATGTATATTTTTTATAATTTCAATAATTTATGGTAACAATAATTTATTTAATTTCTTAAATGGTAATTATTCAAAAAAAATTGGATTTTTTATTTTGCTAGTTTAGAAAATTTATTTACTAAATTTGATTTCTCAAATCTTAATTAAACATTTTCTTTTTATTTTTGGATTTTTGTTTTTCTAGTTTAAAAAGATTAAATAGCTTTCTAAAATTATTAATATATGATTTTAGAAACTCAAAAAAAATATTTAGAATATCTTGTTCTTAAATCATAATTATGCTTTTTTTTTTAAATTTGTTTCTCACAATTCAGAAATATTTTTTGAATATCCAATTTTTAAATTATAATAATGTATTTTTTTTAGATTTTTGTTTCTCCTAATTTCCTAGTTTAGATTTTTGTTTCTCCCAATTTAAAAAGATTAAATAGCTTTCTAAATTATTATTATACAACTTTAAATTGTCATAATGCATTTTCTTTAGATTTTTGTTCCTCCTAGTTTAGAAAGATTAAATAGTTTTCTAATTTATTAGAGTTAGTGAGCATGTGGTTTGTCCAAATCTCTGTCTGATAGCTCAAATGATAGGGCGGTCCTTAACTTTGTTTCATAGTTCAAATGATAGAGCCAAAGCTAACGGTGTTGGAAAAAGAAATTTTATGGAGATGTTGAGATTGAAGTTATTGTGTGTTTTTTTAAACTGAATTTTATCGAAAAAAGTGTAAGATCTCAAATTAAAACTGGTTCATGGTAAAAATTTATGATTTAAAAAAATTGAATTTATTTATTATGATTAATTATTAACATTTGTGACCTTCGCGTGAAGGAATGAAAACCAGACCTCAAGTAGAGAAATGAAAACCAGAACTGAAAAGGTGAATTAAGAATTGGAAAAGTGAAGTAAGAATTTTTGAACGATTCAACACTAGAAAAGACAACCAGGTAGGGATGATTTTAAGGAACCATACTTATTTAAAAGTGTATAAATGTTGGTGAATATTACCAATTCTTAAAACGCCAACTATAAAATGATTGGCGATATTTTTCAAAAAATATTTTAATTTCCAAGGATTTTATATCGTTTATATAATAATTTGGCGACTTTTAGGGTGAAAAATTTTACCCCATCAAAATTGGGCGAAACGGGGCTTCAAAAAATGCAAAATGGCGAATCTTTTTTGGGAGAAAAACATGGAAAAATAGCCCATTGGGCTAAAATTCGACCCTAAAATTATCCCTGCAACCAGGGATCAATGAATGGGTTGAAAAATAAAAAAGTATACTGTGTTGGTAGCTTTCTTCAATAAGTTGGCATGTTAGAGGTTTACTCTGTGATTTTAGGTATTTTTTGAATGCTATGAGTCTTTGAGTCTAGAATTCATGTGAAGGACTGAACTTATTTGAAAACTCGAATTAATATAAATCACGTATTCTCTATGTAGGTCAAGGCATGTAATAATGACTTTAAAAGAGTATAATGAAATCAAGAGATTAGTAGAAGAATCTCAAAGGCCTATAAGGCCAAGAGATTGGATGAAGGAAAATTAAATCAACAAATTTTAATACTGTAAACTAATAAAAAGGAACATTGGTTTGGGTGATTTAAAAAAGGAAAGTATTCTTTAAATAAAACACTTTATTTCTTTAAATTAATCAATAACAATTTAATAAGCTTTATATATATATATCTTTAACATATTATTTTTATGATAGAGAACATTAACAATCTTGAAGACAGAAATAAAACTTTTAGTGCAATAGAAAGAGACAAATGTTAAACATACCTATAAGTTTACCCAACTCCATACTCGAAATAGAGACATTCCAAGAAATAACCAACTGAAAGTATACGTTCAATCAACGAAAAAAGAGAGAGTTAATATGTTGTCTCTTAATAAACATTAAGCGTGTATATAATTGTTATAAAGAATGAGCTCAAGTGTTTTTCCACCAAGATTTTATTTGCGGCCTCAGTGGCTTTTTGATAAATGGACGAGCCCAGCGTTGGGGAAAATGGAGGAGCCGAGCATTTACAATTCTTGGGTATCAAAACATTCAAGAAACAAATTAGTTGATTGTACACTATATGTAGTATATATGCAGGAATCATCCCAACCATACTTTTGACAGTATATTCATCCCATTTGCAAAACAAATGCATGAGTTAACCATTAACCGTGTGGAAATTGAACATATAGAGATTTAATATTAGTGAAAACAATAGAAAATTACTAAAGATATAATAGATATAAAAAGCATACCTGAAAGAGAATACCCAAATTGGTTCACATAAGTCGATCCAAAAGATGAGTAACTCTGTATAGAAATGTAACTCCATGTTATTGAATAAAATATTGCCACAACAAGGTATATAAAGGCCAAATAGAATACAACAAACTAAGAATTTCTCGAATGAGTATCCTTTTTGTAGTGAAAAGCTCGGAGCGGAAAAACCCTCCATGCTCATTTGAACAAATTCTATCTAGAAAGTTCTCAAGGGTGACTTGTGTTGCAAGATTTTACGAGAGATGATAATAAATTAATGCAGAGTACGAATTCACAGATGGCTATCTACCATGCCACACGCTAAATTAATGCGGATTATGGCTAGTAGTTCAAGGTTTCCATCAATTCTTCTATGTAAACAATAGTGATGTACCAGATATTCAAAGCATAAATCATGGAGGAAATCCACTTACCGCCAAAATTACATTGCATACCCAAAAGAGCACTTTTTGCTAGTAATTACATTGTAAGCTTATGCAATTCATAAAAGTAACATAGTATTGGCCCTTGGATCTTGGATGCATATTTTTTATCAAGAAGAAAAATATTGTTCCTTTCTATTCATGAGAATCAAAGGTAACAAATACACGGTTGAAGCAACTATAAAAAATTCATCGAGCTGAAGCAATACCAACAAAAAACAAGCAGTAAAGAGACAAGTATATCACTCATCACACATGCATGAGATCATCATAAAGACATTAAATATTCCGCACATCACTAGGGAGCACCGTAGGAGTCCTAATAAAGTATCCAAGGAGGTTCTTAAGGGGAGAAGGGGACCCCTTAGACTAATAAAAAATAGTGCAATATGTGTATATATAGATACAACATCGAAAAAACAAGGCTCGAAATGTAGTAAATAATAATCCATAGTATTGGAAATGAGTAAAGACAAATAGTGGGACATACTCATCCATTAAAATAACTGGACAGTAGTGCTCCCAATCATCTTTCCATCAAAACATCCCATACCGGTGAGAGTACCCATGTTAAGAGAAAGAGCTTCCTTGGATAATGAGTCAACACTTGAATTATACTCCTTATATATGTGCGAGAAATTTAAAGAGAGAAAGGAATATTTCAGCGCATCAATATGATCACACCAGTGAACCAGGTCCAACACATTAAGTTTAGCCACCGATCTAGCTCAATTTATGACCACCTATGAGTCCCCCCAAATAATGAGTGTGGGTAGGCCAAATCAACAAAAACATAAATGAGAGACCAAAGGGCTATTAGTTCAGCATGAATAATGGTGCTAGGACCTATGCCCAAATTTTCCTTAAGAAAATGGGAAGAACTGATATGAAGAATGAACCCCGAGACACCCCCACTAGAAGTGGTTGTACCATACAAAAATTCCAAGGGATAGGTGACCAAAGGAGTAGTGCCAATTCAATGAGGCCTGGAGTGAATTTCCTATACAGGATAAGAGTGTACAAGATCCATGATCCATTTGCAGACCGAGTCCACCCTAGGATTGACATCATAAAAAATATCTCTGTTATGGGTGTTCCATATACACCATATATAGAAGAAAGGTAAATACAGAAGATCATGTGCCTGATAAATACAAAAATTGAGGTTGGACATCACATCTCGATCATTCCATATGAGTTCCTTCTAATATCTGGATCAAAGAGTCAATCTAACAAAACAAGAAAGTGTATAGGATGTGAAAACGTGGTTAACAATTTCCTGTTAAGATTTACAAAGAAAATCGATAGTGAGGACCAATACAACCACACTTGGTTAAGTTATCCCAAGTAAAAATCTTGTTTTTCACACAGACCCATATAAAACACTTGATTTTGAGTGGAAACGTCTAGGACCAGAGCTGCTTGTGAAGCCACCCCAAAGTGTAATCGGAAAGACCCAAGGAAATATAATGGTAGGAAAGTCGAGAAGTAGCTTTCCCACTGTGATTGTTCTGCATCCAAAATATACAGTCCTTGGACTATTTGAGTCTGATTCCCCCACCATAGAGTCCCTAGATATATATATCCCATTCATCCTTCCAGGAACCCCCCAGTTCAAGGTCATCTGTGGATAGTCAGTAGTGGTGAGAGATGGAGCAAGTGGTATAATAGATTGACAAAGGCAATCAATGCCATAGTATTTCAAGTAATCATGAAGACCCTCAGAGAGAATAAATTCCGAGGTCATACCAGCAAAGGGATCAGAGCCCAGTATGGTAGAGGATCCATCCCCCACAATTCGTCCAATACACCTACAGATCCAAGGAAGAACACGTATGAACCCATTCCAGATATAGGATGTGTTATGAACAACAAAACTGGAATGTCGAAGCCAAGAATCCCAAGACACACCTTTTAAGTACTTATATTGGAAATTCTGGTGCCAAAGACCTTTACTCATCATCATCGACCACAAACTCTTCATTCTCATGGAAAGACTGAACAACCCCAACTGTTTAATATTCCAACACCCATCTCTCAAGGGCCCGATAGAGTTTTCTAATCAACCAGATGGATCTTGTGATTATTAGAGGAGACCCCCCATAGAAAGGAAAAAATGAATTTCCCGAGTTTGTTAAGAATAGCAGAAAGGATTCTGGCAGGTGAGAACCAGTAGACATGGATATCTGCTAATACAGATATGATCAATACCAACCTGCCACCCAAAAGAGAGGAATTTATGAGTCCAGTGCCCCAACTTTTGCTTGAAGATCCCGGTGATACAACGACAATCATTTACCACGTACCTAAAGGGATTTAACCAAAAACGAAGGTATTTGAACCCCTTATCAATCAAATCCATTCTATAGGGAAATAAATCAATAATATTCCTACCCAAATCATAAGTGATATGACTAGTTAGAAATTAAGACTTCTCCCGACTAATACTCATACCCGAGGCCAAGCAGAAAAGATCAAGTATGTTTTTGTATGCAATCCATTCCTCCACAGAAGCCGACGAAAATAGAATAACATCATCAATGAAAAGTAGATGTGTAAAAGCAAGAGTGGACGAGATCTTGATACTAGTAATCATACCATCATATTTTGCTTTCCTAATCATACAGTTAAGATCTTCAATAACTAGCAAGAATAAGAGAGGTGAGAGGGGACATCCCTTCCTAATACCTCTAGAGGCACCAAAAAAGCCAGAGGGGGAGCCAATAATAAGAACAGAGAAATTTACTGAGGATACACAATGCAGGATCCACTTGACAGTAGGTAATTGGAGACCAATTAAGAGAAGGATGAGGCATAGAAAGGTCCAATTAACCTGGTAAAAGCATTTAAGAGATCGAGCTTTAGTACTAAGGCTTCCAAATTTTTGGTTTTAACAGAATGTATATTTTCCTTGATAATCCCAATAGGATCCTAGATCAATCTATTGATTAGGAAACCAAATTGTTCATGGGAAATAGCCTTGGGATAAAATTGGCTTTAGTCTGGTCAAGATAATCTTAGTGATCAGTTTGTATACAAGACTACAGAGAGAAATATGCCTTAGTATAGCTCAATAGCCCTTAGTATATCCAATTTTACTAGATCAAAGAAAAATAGAAAGAACTCAACTTACCGTCCATCCGAGCTAGGACTGCGATATTTTTTTAAACATTTTAATGTAGTCTCGATTTCACCCAACAAAACCTTGACCTCCATGATCTCCACATATTCAGGGGAGAGAAAAGAGGGATAGTGTTGTATAACTGTCAATTGGTCTGTAATCCTGGCACTCTCATCAAAATTGAAGAGGGAGGAGAAGTGCTTGAACCCCAAGTCTTTTAGCTGATCCAGTCCATTGACAGAGTCACCAAGATCATCAACTAGCTCCCAACTATTATTATGATTCGTTCTGGCTGAGCAAAAATTGTGGAAATACTTTGTGTTACCATCCCCTTCCCTTATCCATAATTCCCTTCTCACAAGTCTCCAAGTCAGGGATTCATTATGTAATATTTTATCACAGCGTAGTTTGTTCTTAGCGACCCTGTCGAGAATCAACAGAGGAAAAATCCCAGAGAGCTGGGAAGAGAAAATTAGTTTATCCTCCTTATCCAGTTCTTCCAACTCATGGAGATGTAAAACCTTTTGATACTTTTCCTAGCCTTTGAACTCACCTTTAAGTTTATTTAGTTTGTGCATCAAGCATGACAAGTCATCAAAATCCAAGGGGGAGACCTCAGTAGTGCAGGAGGAGTGTACAAGGGCCGAGGACTCATCCGAAAGGAGGCATGCCCTGTTAAACTTGAAATGGAATTTCCTCAAGTGATTGACATTTTCCCACTCAAACAAGACCGGGAAGTGATTACCTCAATTCCATTAATCATCCTACATCCTGATTGAGTATTCCTTCTCCATGAAACTCAATACTTCATGCCCTTATCTCCTGATTTTCCCTCTACCTCCCCTACACCACTTCTCCATGAAATGTAATAAAGTATACCCTAAAAATTTGTATTGTAATATAAAATAATTAAGCCCCCTTGGCCCCTTAATACAGGGAAATATATTTCCTCATTTATGTATCATAGTTTATTCCTCAATATGAATGGACATGATAGGATATTTCCTACCAATTGACCCCCCCCCCCCTGTGCAATTCCCATGCCTTAATCCTCAATGGAATCTTATAAAATTAACTAATTCGACTTAATCATCAATTCAATCTTATAAAAAAAACTAAATGGCCTTAATCCTCAATGCAAGATTATTAAACAATTTATGGGAAATTTAATCCTTGGAATTCTTAAGTTTAGTCATTAATTTATGGTCCATGGATGTAATTTATACAATGCCTTTAACGATCTTAAAAAAAAAAACTGAAACTGGATTTATTGTTGATTTTAATTCTGATCTCTTTAGCTTCAATTTGAGAGTTTGATTGTGCAACCTGTTACACCAAACTAGGGCTACCTACGAAGTCTGTAGTGTATCGTGAAAGAACTTGACAGGGATGAGTACTTCCTTGCAGGCTAGCTTCGCAATTGGGATAGGTAGGATTTTTGGCTGGATCGGCCTCCTAGGGAAGTTACATAAGCTTCTTCGCGTCTTGTGTTTTTGTTTCAGTGTAGCTCTTAGGTAGCGAGATGGAAGAAATCTCCTTAAATTCAAATAATCCAAAATAGCAAAGCGCCATGGAGCTAAATAATAGTTGCTTGATACTTTTTGATGTATGGAGCAATGGCCTCCACCGATGGGCCAAAAGTCTTTAACATTTCTCCTTATTGTAAACAAAAATACATGATCGATGTCCTCCATAAACGACCATGTGGATTCCAACTTTTGCGCATGGCTTAAACATTCCCTTAAGGGATTTTTATGTGCCATGATATATCGCAATGATCATAAATATCACTGTTGTTTTGTTAAATTCCTCATATCCTACTTTATACTTTCCATCCTATAACCATTTGCTTTAAAACTCTGTTTTCATGTAGATCGATTTACTAATTATATCATATAAAAATAGATTGATCAGTAAGACCCATTCTCAATGTTATTTACAGACTATGGTATGGGGAGTTATCATAAGGGTAAATTTATCATAGTGACAATGCTAATATACAACTCCATATTTTGATTCTTTGCATCTCATTTGGTCATTTTCCCTTTTGTTTTCTCCATAAATTTACACTGGTGTATGCTCGAGATGTCTTAGTATGCCTAGAAAATATGATAAGTAGGCATAATTAATTTGAGTCTTCTATAATTTAAATTTGACATGCCTATGTATGTTCCTTCTTTTGTAAGCCCCATATCCATATAAGCACCTACACCTAGTACCATTCTGCGTTAACTTATATATAAGGGGCACCTATATATTGAATGCTACCTGCATAAGTAACTACGCCCATATGTCTCCAAACCGATTGATTAGTCCACCCATCAAAAAATCTCTACCTTCTATCTTAGGTATAAGTTAATGCATAAAGTTATTTAAACATATAACTATTTAAACATATACATAAGGCAGGGATTATCTTCCTTAGTAGCCTCCCTACTTTATCAAGATCACATCTATACTAACACTTGTGTCACACAATTTCTTCTAAATATTTAATGAACAAGAAGGAAATCTACATTACAAAAATTCCCTTCGATAAACAAAACAAAAGCTGTAACACATTATTTGGTGAAGCCAAGGAACTATTGAATAAGCCTATGATAAGAAAAATAGAAGCGGCAATGACATACTATTAAAAAGAAGAGGCACCTGACTAATAAATAAATCCTTTATGCGTTCCCAAATATATCCTTGAGGCGGGGCATTGAATTTTTTCAATGAAGTAGCCCATGTGCTAAACTAGACATTTATTTAGTCTATTCAGTGGATCCTTGGTAGATTAATGACACAATCAAAACACGAAGAAATAATGAAATATCCATATCAAGGTATTGGAAAGTTGTTGGTGGACCCAACAGCATAGTGGAGATATAGATGTGTTTCGTGGCCACAATAACATCATGGATATCCCTTGTAACACCCCATATTTTGACTAGGCGTGTTTATTAGTCAGACATATTGCACTGTATTTTCTTATTATCCATTGGACTCATCTAGATTGAGTAAACTATGTTTTCTGCATGTTAGAACCGATTATATGTTTCTTCTATGTTTACGATGTTACTATGCTTATGATGATACTATGATTGTGATATTGTGATTATGTTTATGCAATTACTATGCTGTAGTTACCATGAGATTCCTTTCCTTCATAATGACATTGTTTGGTTAATGGCCGTCCTTGATGAAATGTGATTTATATGATGTGGTACATGGATACCAATCCATGATGTGAACGATTTAATGATTTTATGTGTTGAAAGGAAATGGTTTTGATAATATGAGCCAATTGATTTCTGAATCAAGATATTGTTCTGAATGTATGTTTGCAAAGTACTAATCTGCAGGACACATGGGCTATGTAATAATCAGATACTTGATATGAAGTGTGGTTTAGTACCTATTTTACAAAGAGCCTTATTTACCAAATTTATGATATGATGATACATAAAAATAATCTTGATAGCAACAAATAATGATTTGATAAGGTATAGACCTAATATGTTGAGAGGGATGGATGTATTACCCACCCTATGTTATTATGATACACGAGGTCATGGGAGGGCCGTGATGAGACACACTCCCTAAGTTGTTGTGATGAAGATGGTTGGATGCCTTCTAGGAGAGGTTAGGTCTATTGTTCAACTGATACAATCTCTCCCAATTTCTTATGTGGTTAGGTCGGTAAAGCCGACATCCACTTCTATACTAGAAGAGGAAGGATTGGGTTGTTATGTGTTAGTTAGTACTTGTGAGGTTTGGGTATTCCTTGATACTAAATTAGTGGTAGTAGGTACCCTTCCTTGTACTTCATTAATTGAGATAATGTAAACCTACAATAAGATAAGGATATGAAATCATAAAAAGGATTNTATATATATATATATATATATATATATATATATATATATATATTCTTTCTCTTTCTGCATGGGGAATTATTATTATTAGTTAGCATGTATACATAGGTGGGATGGTGTTTGTTTATAGTACATATCTCACTTGTGCATACACTGGCCACACATGCACACTTTGCATATGTATGCTAATATCGATAGGAAAATATTTCACATATTCAATAATTGGGTAAGTTGTAGCAGGTAAATTTGTTAATTATGCATTAATTCAATTCATACAATGACTGTTAAGTTATTGGATATGTGTAAAACAAGTAAATTCAGCTATTATATAATTATATGTAAACATTGTAATAATCAATTAAGATAAGTGTCATCAATATGAAGTGTTGTTGATAAACATTAAGCTTGGAAAATGGTACTATTTAACTATTAATCGTGATTAATTAAACTTTTAAACCTACTTTGTTTATTGATAAAAGTGTATTATATTAGTGTTATAATACTTAGGAGTTAAACAAATAAATGTTGCTATTATTACTTACCTCCAATATTATTATTATTCTTAATTATGATAATAATTAATTAGTAATATAATTATTATTATTATATTTATTATTAAACTAAAATTACTAATAATAATTTGTCCATTCCGAAAATCATGAGTGAAAGTGCTGAATTGTGCCATTACTAAGTTAAAATTTATAAAGGCGATTTCCCAAAGGATATTATTTATTTATTGAAAGTATTTTTAATTTATTAATTTATGAAGGTATTATTAATGTACTGAATGAACCAAGTAAGTTAATATAGGGCTCATTTAAATATGTATATATTGATTAAGTACTGCCATGTCAGACAGATGATTTAAGTAAATAGTAATGATTGAAGTAAATAGTAATCATGTCGATCCAAAATGGTGGTTTGATTAAATTATAAATCTGATTGACATAAAGATGAGAAATTTTATTCCTGGACTATTTAAACCTTAATTCCAAATAATAATATCATTTGTCAAACCTGGGTTGAATGAGTAATAGATACGTAATCATCCTCATCATGATTAAGTCAATATTTCTATTTTATCCTAAAAATATTAAAGAAGAAAAGGTGGTAATTTTATAGTATTTAACTTGACCCGTAAGTGAATAAAACTAGCAATTGCCCCCAAAAGGGGAAATAATACGCCAATAGGTTGTTGTCAGAGGGTGAAATGGTTGAAAAGAGGAAACTAAAATCAAATTGGTGTTTTGAGAAAATGACCCCCCAAAAGTGCATGGACTAATGTAATATCCCGAATTTTGGACCTACCATTTATAGGCATGAGCCTATTAATCATGATGATTATATTGATTTTTTATTTCATATTGGGACAAAGACCCCATTGCATATGAACATGATTATTTCTTTTATATATTGGGCGTAAGCCAATTGTTGATGATACATATGGATATATATGCTGGTTGTGTTGGGCGTGGACCCTGAAGCACATGATTGATGAAATGTTCTGTGTTGGGCATGGACCCTGAAGCACATGATCGATGAGATGTTTTGTGTTGAGAGAGAGGCTCTGGAGCACATCAGTACTTACATTTGTTTTTGCATAAATCTCTATAACACATGAAAATATAATTGGAAATGTTGGGCATAATCTTTGGAGCATTCCATGTTGATGTTGAGCATAAGCTCTGGAGCATCGGATCTTTGGCCATTGTATCCCTAGGTGTATTGTACAAGTACATCCTAGAATTTAGTGTTGAGTGAACACTCTGGAATTGCACTATGTTTGTAACTCCCTGCTATAGTCATTGAGTATGGGCTCTGGTAAGCATAAGGGGTTACTGAAAAGAATTTAATAACTTCCGAGTGAAAACGAATCGAGAAAAAAAATATTGT
The DNA here is from genome assembly GCA_001517045.1 of Pseudotsuga menziesii. Taxonomy (NCBI): domain Eukaryota; kingdom Viridiplantae; phylum Streptophyta; class Pinopsida; order Pinales; family Pinaceae; genus Pseudotsuga; species Pseudotsuga menziesii. The sequence continues at coordinate 27,579 of LPNX010843468.1, read as the reverse complement.
TCATCATCATACTTATTTATAAGTGATTAAATGAAATTTCAAATTTCTGTATTCTCATCAAAGTACTCAAGAGCTACCACATTACATGAGGGAAATCCAACATGCAAGGATGTTTAGAGTTGCCTAGCCTAGTAGACCTAAGCCATCTATATACTTGACCTTCGTAAGGAAGTGTCGTTAAGTCTAGGGATAATGATACATGATGCTCGAAGACAAATTTTAACAAGTATTTTAATATTATGTATTTTATACATAGTATGTATAAAGAATTAATTATGATTAATTATATAATTAATAAAGAAATAAGAGAAGCTCCACCAATTATTATTTATTATTTAATAAATAGTGAAATAACTATGAAAGACTAACTAGGAACTAGTTAAAAGTACCTTGGTTAAGAATTGAAAATTACCCCAGTAAAGAAAAAGGGTTAAATCAAGAAATCAAGAATTTCTTGATTTATTTGCCCCTTTGACTAAAAAGTATGCCTATAAAGACTCAAGCCAAGCAAAGGATTGGGGTTGTGATTTTTCTCTTGGAGAATCAATATTCTGCCTGTTTTTGCTCTCAAGTGTTTTCTTGGAGGACTTTCTCCTGCAAGGAAAAGAGGACTAATTTGGAATCTGAATACCATATAGGAAACCCTACCTTAGGAGCTCTAAGCTACTTGCATGTTAGATTCTATATCGGGGGGATCCAGATTAGAACCAGGAACGGTTCCGGGTCATGGTTGGGAGGAACGTGGTAGTTCCTAAGTGATTTGGTCATCAAATTCAGAGGTTAGATCTATCTTAAATTGATAATGCTGGTTATTTAAAAAGTGTGCAGGTGCAACCATTAAAGGAGCTTCAGGAAGATGAATCACAGGTACGAATTCTTAGTATGTTAAAATTCATTTCTAGGGTAAATGCAGGCTGCTCTATGTAAAAGCTCCTATATATTTGACTAACCCTAGGTAATTGATGTTCTACCTAGATTTTGCTAGGGTCTTTATTTCTCTTCAATATTCCTAGGATTGGAAATATTATCATACGCTGTATATAGCTAGGTTCCCATCTTTAAAAAATTTGTTCTGTATTCATTTCATATTTAGAAATTTATACTGTAGACTAGGTAAATCTAGATCTGATATTTAATTGTTCACCTATTATTATATCTCTACTGACATATTACATTTGTCAGTAGAGACATGTGTTTCAAATTATAGTATATTTAACCATAGGAATAATTTTAAAGAAATAAAAATACTATATAAATAACCTAGGGTATTACTTACAACCAAAGCTATTCTTTTTTAAGATAACTATATATACATATAAATAAACTATCAGGTTTTAATCTCTATAAAAATTATCTATGCATTCATTTCCAAATTTAACTAATCCATCTAAGACCTTTCAAGGTCTGTAATCATATAACAAATTACATTAAAAATATTCCACATAAATAAAACAACATTAGTAATAATGAGAGGGATATCATGACCATCCATGTGGTCCTTATCGAGACTCTGCTATAAAACCTACAGTGTTAACATCCATATTAAAACACCCTAATTCACATAAATTATATCTTTAAAAATCCATATAATATCCATCTTTACATAACCGTAAATCGAGTTACATAATTCAACATCCCAACATAAATCCATCTAAAAGTTTCATCAAGTAACATTTCATACGAATATATGTTAATAAACAAAGGTCATATTAAATAAACAAAGGTCGTGGTATTCGACCCTCATAGGTTACAACTTCATTTTATAAACATAATTAAAATCCACGATAAGAACCATAACATAAATCATCACCATAATCAAAACGCATAACCAAAGCCATAAAGAATTTTCCTATTACCATTTCCATTATTTCATAACCAAAATAAACACTACAGAGAGCTAAATGGCCTAAGTATCTAGTCACAACATAACGCCTTAATTTTAGAAATAAACCAACTATGTATTCAAGCCTGAAGGTGAAATCGATTTCCCTACAACATTAAACCCCAACCAAAACAACCAGGTCAAAACGTAGCTCTGCCATAGGATTGAAGGTAATCAAGCATAAGCTTGATTTGCAGGGTTACCGTGGCCATGATTGTAATGCATGGAGCCATTGGAGTCGTAGCCACGCCGCCCTCCATCCCTTCTGGCACCTACAAGTAACAACAAAATGGGGATGAGGAGTATGCTAGCTTAACAAACCATAAATCAAACTAATGTGTAGGATTAAGAGTTCACGCAGGCTTACCTTCACAAGAAGGAGGTCGCCTCCATGTAAATATTTTGGATTATCAAATCCAAATATCTGATCTCAAACCATTAAATAACCTGCCAATAAAAGAACATAGGAAATGTTAAAAAGAATTTATGGTAAGAATAATACATAACACGAAATGATATTAAAGACATCTAAAAATGACGAATTTAAGACCATAATGAAGAATAATCAATGTACAAGAAATTTATCCGTAATGGATAATTTGACAATAATGACACTTACCAAGTTTGAAAAACCAAGTCGATAGGCAACGTAATAAGTAGAAGTAGGTTATCGGTGACCAAGGCTGTCAACACACTACACATCTAATCTCCTCACAAGTAATGAACTGTGTAAACAAAAGAGAAAGGTGCCTTAGTTCAATTGAAATAAGTAATCCTGCATAACCAAGACATACCTTACCTCTCAGATCATCATGGGAGAACTAGTCCCGCCACATCACCACTTTATTCCATCAACAAAGTTAAGTTAGTTTTACTTAATAAACATAGTACACATGTGCAGAAGTAAATCAACGAACTATACAATTCACTAACTCACCGACAGTAATAACTAAGATGTACAAATAGTTTAAATAACAAAATTAAGACATAAGAATTAAATGAACTAATAATCACTGAATGGATAGGAGATTAACAAGACAGTAACAATAGTTTCTGAAGAGATTGAAAGTTATGTAGCGCATGTTATTCCGCAGGAGTAATAATGATTCTCTTTGGGTAGTTTTCTACTAGCCTATAAATTTTTTATTTTTATTTTCATATTTTGGGGAAACTACAAGTGGTATCAGAGCCCATTTTTAGTACTAAGAGACTTATGGGTGCACCAGGCATTCACGCAAAGAAAATAAAGTATGATAAGTAAATTTTTTTACTAACAGAAATTTTTGCTGCTGTTAAAATTTTTGTGTTACATGAAAATTTTCACAGTGTTGTTCAATTTATGAACACTGAGAGAAAATAGTCGAAAATAAGAAATGGCCACCCCCACACCGGAAGTGAACTTGGTGGTCGAACTACACTCTGATGTGCTGAAAAATTTTCTTAGTCTTCAAGCTGAACTGAAGAGTTTCACAGAAGACAGCCTAAATGAAAGAAATGAACAACAAGCTATAAATGAAGCATTATTGTGTAACATGACAGGAGGGAGCCCGCAAGGTAAACCTACCTAGTCCACCAACAGATCCAAAAGATAACCGTACCATGAGCGAGCCAACATCCCAAGAGAAGCAAAAAAAGAAGGTACCCATGAAGCAACTAAAGGATATCATCACAGTCCTGCTAGTGATGACTCACTTTCTCCCTGGAGAAAGAGGCAAAGAAGTGATGAAAGTCTTCAGGGGGATTTTTGAAAAATAAGAGCCCCGACCTATGAAGGTGAAGTAAATATGGGAGAAAAGGCTGAAGAATGGTTGCTACGAATGAATAAGTATTTTCAGGTTCATCACTATTCAACTATGATGTAGGCTAGGCTTTCCATCTACAACATGAATGGTAAGGCAGTAAAATGGTGGTGAGATTTAAAGCACATTAAGAAAGATGAGCTGCGAGAAATAAACTGGGAAAACTTTCGAAATATTTTCCAAGAAAATTACATGTCGAAAACATTCTTTGACTGCAAGGTAAGAAAGTTCCATGAACTGTGCATGGGATCCATGACTATGGACGCATTTATAAACACATTTATGGATTTGCTACATTATGTACCATATATCAAAGAAGAGAAGGTGAAGATCCAACAGTTCCTAGGATGTATCCTCCCATTTTTCAGGACAGGATTGAATTCGACATGTGAAATATGCCGGATACTACACTACACAAGGCCAGACTCTGTTATGAGCATGGGTATTTATGGCAAGAAAACCAGAACCGAAATAGAGAAAAGTCTAGAAATTTTTCTGATAACCGCAAGCCTAGGTCAAACCTGCAGCCTTATAGAAAGAAAAATAACAGCTTTCAAGCGAACAGGAACTTTAATAAACCAGGTATGAAACCTTATGTACCATCTCCTAATGGTAATAAGCAAGTGGCAAGTGGAGCCAATGCTACCCCTTTAGCGATCAAGTGCTAGAAATGCAATGGGCCGCATTATGCCTGAGATTGTAATAACAAGAACAATGGAGTCTTGCATAACCTGCAAGAAGAACCTACCATTGAGGATGAAGCGAGAACCCCACGAATCTATGCAGCATTAGATGGCTGACAGGCGGACCATCAAGCTACCATGGTCGAGATTGAATGTAAGATCTTTAACACCTTTTCTTCAATACTTATTGATCTTAGTGCTTACCGGAGCTATTTTGCACCTAAGATTGTTGATTTATGCAAGTTAGGAAAAGTAAAGCATGATAAAACTTGGCTGGTACAGTTAGCCACCGGTACGAAACGAAAGGTTTTAGAAATTGTTAAAGAATGTGAAGTAAACCTGAATGGTTTCCTTACTAAGGTAAACCTGAACATCCTACCTTTAGGACTGTACGATATTCTTATCAGCATGGATTGGTTGGAACAACATCATGTCATGCTCGATTGTATGCACAAGTCTATCTTGTGTACTGATAGCTAAGGGAACCAAGTGAAGGTTCAAGGCATCCCCAAGAGATTTTCTGTAAGACAAATATATGCCTTACAAGCAAAGAAGTGTGTTAGGAAGTGCTGCAAGTTATTTGCAGTGAACATCTGAGATGTAGAGTTCAATAGAGAACAATGCATAGAAGACTTCCATGTTCTTGAAAAGTTCAAGGATGTGTTTCCTGTGGAAATCCCTGTATTACCTCAAAAACAAGAACTAGACTTTTCCATCGAAATGACCCCAGGATCAGTTCTATCCTCGAAAGCCCCTTATCGCATGAGTGCACCAGAATTGGTGGAACTCAAACTGCAGTTGTAGGAGTTAATAGAGAAAGGGCATATCTAACCCAGTGTATCCCCTTGGGGAGCACTGATTTTGTTCATATATAAGAAGGATGGTACGATGTGGATGTGCATTGATTACCGTCAGTTGAACAAAATGACTATAAAGAACCACTACCACTCCCCACGATCGACGATTTGTTCGATCATGTGGGAGGAGCCAAAATATTTTTGAAGATTGACCTGCGATCTAGGTACCATCAGGTACGGATCTGAGACAAAGATATTCTGAAGACCACTTTTCGTACGAGGTACGGGCACTAAGAGTTTGTAGTGATGCCATTCGGGTTGACCAATGCACTCGCAAAATTTATGTGTATGATGAACAACATATTCAGTAAGTATTTAAATAAGTTTGTACTAGTCTTTATTGATGACATTATGGTTTATTCCAAGAGTAAAGAGGAACACGAAGAACACCTTTGCATAGTACTTCAAGTGTTGAGAGAACACCATCTCTACGCTAAGTTTAGTAAATGTGATTTTTACAAACCACAAATACAGTACCTAGGTCACATCATATCCCACGCAGGGATAGCTGTGGACCAGAAAAATATTCGAGCCATAAAGGATTGGCCTACCCTGACTAGTTTCACTGACATTAGGTCATTTTTGGGTTTAGCTGGGTATTATCGAAAGTTCATTGAGAAATTCTAGAGAATTGCTTGCCCCATGATGGCTTTGGAGAAGAAAGCAAACAAGTTCTTATGGACTGACAAGTATGAAGAATTTTTTCAAAATCTTAAGCATCTTTTGATGATCGCACTAGTGTTGCGAATTGTGGATCCCGGCGGGGATTTCGTTGTATGCATGGATGCAAGCAAGGAAGGACTTGGAGGATTCATCTTGCAAAACGACCATGCAATCTATTATGAATTGTAGAAATTAAAAGAGCATGGGTAGAATTATCCCACGCACGATCTTGAGCTAGCAGCTATTATCCACGCTTTGAAGAAGTGGAGGCACTACCTCATGGGAAGGAAGTTCCTTCTAAAGACTCACAATATGAGTCTAAAATATTTATTCCATCAACCCGATATGAATGCGAGGCAAGCCAGATGGTAGGATTTCATGAGTGAGTATCACTTTGAACTAAAGCATATTAAGGGCAAAGAGAACAAAGTTGCCTATGCTTTGAGTCGATGAACTCATATGATATATGAGGTGACCCTCAATCAAACTGATGCAGATTTGCATGAGAAGATTAGAACTACCAACAAGGTTGACCCATTCTATGTGGAAAACCTCAAGAATATCTAGGAGGATTAGTTGTTTCAACAACAGAAGGAATACAAGGTGGATGACTCCATACTACTATGGTCCAAGGATAGATTGTATGTTCCAGATGGAGGGGACATTCGGTCCAGCATCCTCACAAAACTTCATAGGGCACCCTACTCGGGGCAACTGGGATATCAAAAGATGATATCTACCGTCAAGAGACACTTTTTATTTCCCAAGTTAAAGGGCGACATTGCAATGTTTATTGAAAAATGTCAAGAATGCCAGCTAGTTAAATCCAAACACCAGCATCCTTCAGGATTGCTACAACCATTTCCCATTATGGAATGGAAATGGGAGGTTATCAATATGGAATTTATTACTAGCTTACTGAAAAGAAAGAAGCAAAATGATTCCATATTCGTAGTCATTGATAAGCTGTCAAAGGAAGCACCCTTCATTCCTGTGAAATTGACCTAGAAGGCTGTGAACATTCCCGATATCTTCCTAAAAGAGATATTTAGATTGCATGGGATACCCAAAGCAATTATCTCAGATTGAGATGTTAAGTTTATAGGAAACGTTTGGAGATATTTATTCTCTAGATTAGAGACGTAGATGAACTTTAGCACTTCTTATTACCCACAGACGGACGGGAAGACTGAAAGAGTAAACCAAATTGTGGAAGAAATGCTTCGAATGTATGTCATGAACAACCCCATGAAGTGGGAGGATTATCTGCACCTTACAGAGTTTGCATATAAAAACGGGTATTAGGATTCCGCCAAGATGAGTTCTTTTGAGGTACTCTATGGAAGGAAGTGTAGGACCCCATTTACTTGGGACAATCTAGTGGCTTGGCTCATGTTATGGATTGACCTGTTATTGGACTTGGAACAGTTAGTTACCAAGGTCCAGGGAAACCTTAAAGAGGCACAAGACCATGATAAAAGTTATGCAGGTAAGAAAAGAAAAGAAAAATATTATCAAGTATGTGAGCATGTCTACGTGAAATTAAAAGAAAAATGGAGCTCGTTGGGCTTGGGTAGGTGTGGTAAGTTGGCATCTAGGTTTTGTGGACCTTTTGAAATTTTGGCCAAGAAAGGACCAGTGGCTTATGAATTAGCATTACCTATGCATGTAAGAGTTCATAATTTTTTCCATGCATCTTTATTAAAGAAATATGTTTATGACACTAACCATGTCATTTATTTGTCCTTATTACAGGTGGAACCTGAGGGGGAATTCGCCCCTGATCCTTTGCATATATTGGACAAGATAGAAGTGCAGCTTTGAAAGCGCACTGTAGTCCAATTGAAAGTGCAGTGGAAGAAATTTGAGGTAGATGAAGCTACTTGGGAGAATGAGGCCACCATGAGAAAGGATTACCTCGCCTTGTTTCATGATATCATTCAAAGTCCCTAGAACAACAGGGACGGTGTTGTACTAAGCAGGGAGGGATGTAATATCCTGAATTTTGGACCTAGTATTTATAGGCATGAGCCTATTAATCATGATGATTATATTGATGTTTTATTTTTATATTGGGTCAAAGACCCCACTACATATGAAGATGATGATTTGTTTTGTATATTGGGCGTAAGCCAATTGTTGATGATACATATGGATGTATATGCTGGTTATGTTGGGCGTGGACCTTGAAGCACATGATTGATGAAATGTTTTGTGTTGGGTGTGGACCCTGAAGCACATGATCAATGAGATGTTTTGTGTTGAGTGAGAGGCTCTGGAGCACATGAGTAATTACATTTATGTTGAGCATAAAGCTATGGAACACATGAAAATATAATTGGAAATGTTGGGCATAAGCTCTAGAGCATTCCATGTTGATGTTGAGCATAAACTCTAGAGCATTGAATCTTTGGCCATTGTATCCCTAGGTGTATCGTACAAGTACATACTAGTATTTAGTGTTGAGCGAACGCTCTGGAATTGCACTATGTTTGTAACTCCCTGCTATAGGCGTTGAGTATGGGGTCTGGTAAGCGTTAGGGGTTACTGAAAAGAATTTAATAACTTCCGAGTGAAAATGACTCGAGAAAAAAATATTGATCATCATCATACTTATTTATAAGTGATTAAATGAAATTTTGAATTTCTGTATTCTCATGAAAGTACTGAAGAGCTACCACGTTACACGAGGGAAATACAACATGCAAGGTGTTTAGAGTTGCCTAGCCTAGTAGACCTAAGCCATCTATCTACTTGACCTTCATAAGGAAGTGTCATTAAGTCTAGGGATCATGATACATGATGCCCGAAGACAAATGTTATCAAGTATTTTAATACTATGTATTTTATACATAGTATGTATAAAAAATTAATTATGATTAATTATATAATTAATAAAGAAAGAAGAGAAGCTCCACCAATTATTATTTATTATTTAATAAATAGTGAAATAACTATGAAAGACTAACTAGGAAATAGTTAAAAGTTCGTGGGTTAAGAATTGAAAATTACCGCAGTAGATAAAAAAGGGTTAAATCAAGAAATCAAGGATTTCTTGATTTAACTGCCCCTTTGACTGAAAATTATGCCTATAAAGAATCAAGCCAAGCAAAGGCTTGGGTTTGTGATTTTTCTCTTGGAGAATCATTATTCTGCTTGTTTTTTCTCTCAAGTGTTTCCTTGGAGGACTTTCTCCTGCAAGGAAAAGAGGATTGATTTACAATCTGAATACCGGATAGGAAACCCTACCTTAGGAGATCTAAACTACTTGCATGTTTGAGTCCAACTCGGGGGGATTCACTACAACAAAAACAGGATTTAACATCTCTTTTTGCATCCTTTTTTGCATCTATACCATCTTTCATTGTATTTTTCTTCATTTTTTTGGACAAAATGGCACAATTTTACGGGTTGCTGCTATTTTAGGTGTTTTTTGCGTCCTTTTTCTAAATCTGGCAAAAATTGCAGTGTAATTTGCACCAGGTTTTGCACCTAGTTATGCACCAGGTTTTATGACAGGTTTTGAGCCTAGTTTTGCACCTAATTTTGCACCTAGTTTGTTGTGCCCCCTTTTACACCCATGTTTACCTCAACTTTTACGCCCTTGTTTTCATCCACTTTTGCATCCTTTTTTACATCCACTTTTGCATCCACTTCTACTTCTTTTTTTTCATCCCTTCATGCGCCAAGTTTTGCATCAAAGTTTACATCCTGTTTTGAGTCTAGTTTTGCATCTCGTTTTGTTTCAGCTATTTTTGCATCCACTTTTGCAGCCATTTTTTCGTCCACTTTTGCACCCATGTTTTCATCCCTTTTTGCATCCCATTTTGCATCCATGTTTACATCTTTTTTTGCATCTACTATTGCATCCACGTTTGCATCCACTTTTTCCGCATCCCAATTCCCACCCATTTTTGTGCTTACTTTTACACCCAATTTTTCTTCAACTTTTGCATCCACATTTGCATATTTTTTTGCATCCAATTTTACATCAGTTATTGCATCCCTTTTTGCATCTATTTTTGCATCCACTTTTGCATCGAGTTTTGCGTTGGGTGTTACGACTATTTTTGCATCTAGTTTTGCATCTACTTTTGTTGCATCCACTTTCACATCCAATTTTGTATCCAATTTTACATCCATGGTTGTATCCACTTTTGCGCCACTTTTTTCATCATGTTTTGCTTCCATGATTGCATCATTTTTTGCATCCACTTTTGCATCACCTTTTGCATCCGTTTTTGGTACACCCCATTATACGCCCACTTTTGTGCCTACTTTTGTTGCATCCATGTTTGCATCCTTTTTTGCATCCATGTTTTTATCCACTTTTGCATCCAGTTTTACACCTACATGTTGAAGATGAAAATGAGGATATTGTTTATGATATTGATGATGATGATAATGTTGTTGATAACGAGGAGAATGGTGACAATGATGACGATGATGATGATGAGGACAATGACAATGATGACATTGCCGATGATTATGATGGCAATGAAATGAATGGTGATGATCGTGATGATGACAATGACAATAATGATGAGTACAGTCAAAATGATGATGTTGATCATCTTAAAAAATAAGTTGTTATTTGTCATGCATAAATCGTGTGTGTCCTCCATGACCCTTTTCCACTAATCACATATTTTGGGTAGATGCTATTTCTTATGCCAAAGGTAATGATGAATAACTGATGAAAATGTCAATAATCATGATGATGATGTCAAGGACAATGGTGATGTTGATGACATGGATGATGATTATGCCAATGATGATGACTATTGTGATAATCATGATGACAATGAAAAAGATGTCGATGATGATCATCATCATCATTTCCATCATTGTCTTCATTAAAAACATCATCACTCTCATTGTCATCTAGTTCATCATCATCATCATCATTTAAAGCATATGGGATATGTTTACCATTTAAAGCATGCATAACAAGTGGGATTATTCTAAAACACTCCACCAAAATACAAAATTCAAACCACAAGGGAAACATAATATTGAAATTGTTCCAATTTTCTTTCTCCCAACAAAACATGCTTCATTTTAGGGAATTATTTTAAAATCCATACATTCATAGTCCATCCATACTATACCTGTAATAAATGTAAATATAATACTTAACCCAATTTATAAAATAGGTAAATATTTTATAAATACCCTTATGATATATAAACTTCTTTCACCTTAATAATGGTAAAATATGTAAATATAATAATAACATATAATTAATATAAATATGTTGCTATAGTTCATATGTTAAAAGATTTAATATAAATAAATATATATAGTTCATATGTTATGGGATTTAATATAATTAAATATATACACATATTATTTACTTATACATTATACAAATTAAAATATAGATTAAAACCTATGAAGTTTCATAGGGAGGTGAAGCAAAACATGAAGGATTTTTCAAATATAAATCTATGTACAACTACCCATTTCCCAATGGGGCTTCTGCTAAATCAATCTATGGATTCAGGGTTATGAGTATCAATTTGGTCTGTCTGGTTTGTCCCCAATTCGGCCATGAGAATTTCTGAGGGCTCCCAGTTGGAAATGTGGGTATCTTGATTCTTGGGCCAGGACATTCAAAGCCTGGTTTTTGGGGATGGATCAAAGTAAACTAGGAGCTCTACCACTGTTGATGCCTCTACTGTCTCTGTCTTAGATGCTTCTCTCTCATATACTATATAAGATATACCTATGCTGGTGGTGCTACTGATGCTAGGTCACCAAAATTTAGATCACTATCTCGCGATTGGATTTTGTATTACTACAAATTGACATTTATAGCTATGTTTTATGAGAGAGATTCACACAGATGGACTAATTAGGACTAGCCAGGACAAGACCCAGCTAGGAGATCTAATTTGAGTAGCCATACCTCAAACTCTATGAGGGTACATAAATTACGGGGAGAAGGGGCCAAATCCATACGATCGTTGGATGCTGAGAACAAACCGGGTGAGCCTGCTCTGTTATAGGGACTAATGGATTGGGAACGCAACACTGCAAATATTTGGATTTATAACAAGAGGTTATCGAACTGCCTATTACTCAAGTACTAGTCATGATAATGCTTTCTCATGGAGCCTCTGGATGGCCTCCCATCTTCCAGTTTCCACATTCTATTAAAGAAATCAATGCATTTCCTTCAATAGGATCATTGAATATGGAGAGAATTTGGGATTGAATCAAAATATCGAAGATGGTAAGAATTGGGTATTGAATCAGTTCATGTGGCTTCTTTATAATTTTATGTCAGGTAGCGTGATTTCTAAGAACAAATGCAAAGGATTCTCCATCGTTGTTGTATTTTCCTATTTATTTGTTACGCCTTGTGTAGAATATTCTACAACCATATTTTGCTTATAGGAAAAATGAAAATGTTATGGCCTAAGACTATGTCTTTTGACCTTTCCATTGCTTAAGTTACAAAAAATATCCATGGTTAACAAAAATTAATAAAATAGGTACTATATCTTTCTCACATGCCAATATTCCCTTTGTAGGGCTTTGTGGTGGCCTAAGGCCCCACACATAGTTCATGAGCCCTAAGGAAAAATGTTTTGGCCTAATAACTCTTTTCACATCAAATCATGGACTTTTTTTCTCATTAGTTTTAAAAATAAAGGAAAATACAACTTTAAGAAGAAGAGATGAAATCCTATGTCGTTGGGAGGGAGGGGATTAAACTCCCTATTGGTTATACATAAACACGCCAAAGAAGAAATTATATTTCAATGGGAGGGTAGAGATGTTAAATGAGTTGGGTTGATATAAATGGGTTGGGTCGAGATTGAGCATCATCAAAATTGTTAAACTCCATCGCAATATTCACTTGCAATCGGTGTTCCATTATTTATTCTATGGATTGTGACCAGCTGATTCCATCATGAGCCCATTCATCCATTTTCTAAGGAGCCACATAAAATATTGCCATTGTAAAATATTAATCGATAATTTAACTGGTAACAAATTGTTAGAGGCATTGACACTATTGTGGCATCTGGGAATTAATGGTGTTATAGAAATTGTCGATGGGGAGGACTAGAAGGGATAATTCTTATTCAAGGTATGCTAGGAATAATAATAAGGGTTATGTTGGGAATTATTGATGTTATGGAAATTGTGGATGAGGAGGACTGGGAGGGTATAATTCTTGTTTAGAGTATGCCAGACAGAAATAATAATAAGGGTTATGTTTGATGTTGCCATCATAGTTTTACGACATGGCACCGGTTAAAATACGAGGAGGAAAAACAGTTGCCTGTAGACAATGGAGGCTCCTGCTGCCTCCAGACAATGGAGGCTCAAAGATCTTGTGCTTGCCAAGGTTAAATCATTTCTGGCATGGCCTGCTAAGGTACGCTAGTCTATTTTTCATCCCCATTTGTTTTCCCTTATTTGATGTATGTGATGCATGTTGTTGTTATTTGCATTTTCCACATCAAATTATATACTTCTTATGCCCTGTTTTAATACCCAATTATTGTCCAAGGGTTTGTGTGAATGTTTACAGATTCTCATACATTTCCACTGCGCATATTTCTTTCTCTAATTTCTGTAGTGGGAGTGCATTAGCTTCTATCATCTTTCTTTACAAGTCATATTTCTTTATATTTTCTGCAGTGGGAGTACATTTGCTTCTATTAGCTTTCTTTACATTATAGTTTTGCAGAGCATGGGTTTTTCGCTTCTATCGTATACTTATTATAGCTTGCTAGGGCTTTTAAATTCAATGGTCACAAGGCTGTTAAAATGTACCCAGTATCACAACCACTGTTGCAATTTTCCCAGCACATTGCCCAGCATCAAGCAGGGTCGATTGCCCAGCATCAAGTAGTGTTGATTGCCAAATATGTGCATTATATTATTAGTCCTCCTCATCCACAATTTCCATAACACCATTAATTCGCAATGTAACCATTATTATTATTAAAAGCATAAAATATTATCATTAATTCCCTATTAGTCCTCCTCATCCACAATTTCCATAACACCATTAATTCCCAACGTAACCATTATTATTATTAAAAGCATAAAATATTATTAAACATTGTATATTGCCCATTTTTTTTTCCAATATTTTCTTCTTAATTCTACAATTTCTAACGTAACCATTATAATTTCTTAATAATTTTTTTTTTTAATTTTATTAATTTCTAAAGTAACCATTATTATTATTAAAAGCATAAATTATTATTAAACATTGTATATTGCCCATTTTTTTTTCCAATATTTTCTTCTTAATCCTATAATTGCAAAAACCGGTTGCTGCGTGAGGGTTCTCTGAAACCCTACACGAGAAATTTGCCCAGCACATTGCCTAGCATCAAGCAGGGTCAATTACCCAATATGTGCCTATATTTTCTTCTTAATCCTATAATTGCAAAACCTGGTTCCTGCACGAGGGTTCTTTGAAAGAACGAGAAATCAAACCCTATATCAGATATTAGTGTTTAAACCCAAGCGATGGATGCAAGTTTGTGTTTTTTTTTGTGTTTAAACCCAAGCGATGGATGCAAGTTTTTTATTTTTTTTTGTTTAAACACAAGCAATGGATGCAATTTTTTGTTTTTTAAGGTCGATGTTTTCGGTGGATGCAGGACCTAGGACCCCAATAATTTGTATCCAGGATGAGATTGCAAGAGTGCCAATCAAAGCCGCCAGGTTTGAGAATAAGGTGGGATCCCCGGATGTAGTGGCTTGTGAATCATCGATCAAAGAGCGAGTAGCCTCCATGTTGAATGATTTGGTGGGATCCGCAGATGTAGTGGCTGGTGAGCCACTGATTCTATATCATTTACCATTCAGGTAAGGTAATCTTTGCACTCTCCAATTTACCACAGCAGAGCTATTTCATTTATAAATCCACCCACTAGCAAGAGTATACCTAGTAGCAGGCCCAGGACTAGAGGCGCCTGTTACACTCCCTCCATAATCCTGCTAAAGTCATTAGGCCTAGCAGGCCAGAGTCATTCTCAAAGTGTTTGTCCTTCCTCCTTAATGTCCGTAAGGAAAAGTGAACTTAATCAAGTTGGACAGACCCAACATTATAAATATATAATTGCTTCAACCAGACTCTGAAATTACCTCTTCTGACCAAAACATAAAAATCTTTATAAGCTTATTGTGATAAAAACAAACTTACAGTTTGAAAATGTTAAAACTGAATTTATCTGAAAGTCCATGTGCACCTAGACATTTCCATCCAATACCCACATTCTTGGGTATAATATGTTTGTAGGTGTACCTAAAGAAATTGTCTCTGACAAATTTCAAATAAATTAAAAAATACCTTTGGAGACGTCTTCCCCACTCTTATGCCTACACTACAGCACAACATCTACCAATTGTGCAAATTATTGCTACAAAATGTCAAGATATATCTTGCCCTAGTCTTGTTGATAGTTCTAAAACCCATAGGCCTTGCACCTTATAAGACACAAAATCATGGTTGTTTCTCTATATTTCTTACTATATACAAGGATCTACAAAAACCATGTTTTTTTGTTCTTCTCTAAACATTTGTTTCTTAGGGTTCCACAAATTATTCAGAAGTCTAGCAGTTTGCAAATCTTCTTCATTTTTCAAGCTCATGTCTCATTGGGTGTCAGATTGATGCCCTAGACATCTTTTTTTTCTTCAGGCAATTATTTTCTTTCCTGCTCTATTCAACTACAACAAACTGGGAAACTTCAAGCCTTCTAGTGTTTGCAAAAACCTTCTTTAAGGCATGAACCTGTTAATAACCTGCTAGATGATTTCTACTCATGCTGGAAATTGGATAATGTGATGGACATTTTGTCATGCCAGGTTACTTGTCACAAACCTGCTCATGTTTTTCTATGTTGGGTTCTCTATCTGTTATGATCCTAGTATGCTAACATGACTCATCTACACTCATTATCCATCTAGGCACCTTCTATTCTATTGATGCCCTTCACATTTGTGAGTCCTAGTATGTCTGTAAAATATCCATCAATCTTTGACCTTCAACGCCTAACTGTCGGTTCTCTCACAATCCCTTCAGCCTGCTTATCATTTCTCCCAATCTACTCATTGTGAGTCCGTCGATCATCCTTAATGGGCTTGCTAGTCCTCATGGGCTTTCGAAGCCCAGACACTTTAAAACTAGAAAATAGAAATTGAGAAAGTGGTGCTTGTATGTTGGGTAGCCTTCACCGAGCTTCCAAAGTTTTACTTGCTACAACATCATTAATACATGTCACATTTGTTTTTCTCTCAACATCTGTGTGTTTATCTATTATTGTGTATATGCACCCATATGAAATCCGACAGTTAACAGATGATTTTTAGTCTTTTAGTTGTGAAAGTGTTGACTGACAACAAAGTTCATGTTATCATTAGTAAAATGCTAACACACTCAAAAAATATTTTTCACAATGATTAGTTTAAGTAGATTGTCAAAGAACATCTTTTGTTACACATTGCAATTTCTACATTTGATATATCAAAGTCAAAAAATTAAAAAATACACCAAATTCAACCTGATGTGATCAAATGATTAAAAACAATACATAGGCACTGGAAATATTTAGGAAACAATTGTAACAGCTGAAAGCCATCAAAGATACCAACAAGAAAAGTTGCAAGTTACCTTTTGTTTCATCTCTTTGAGCATGTCTTCCAATCCTTTTCACAGTGATCCAAGCATTTCTAGCTGCCTCTGAAATAAAATTAGTTTTCCAATGAGTCAGATAAAAGGCTTTCCCTGTCAATAAAAATGGTAAGGAATATTGAAACATAAATCCAAAAAACTTTCATATTTTGTAAATTAATGTTCAATATGAATAAAAGTAATAATTATCAAACATATCTACTCCATTATGGACTTGGTCATTGGCTTAGCCAACACAGTTGTTTCTTTTGAGCATCCAATAACCTTATATATGCAGAAAAGTAGGATGGTATCATATTCTATCTCTTTTTTTTAATATTGCATGCATGAATCTTAGCCTTTAGGATTTCACACACATTATAACTGTAGATGGATATACCTTAATGTGCAGGACAATTCCTATAGTGTAAACTGCAGAGCTAAAGACATTCAAATTTTCTTATATTGAACTAGGAGCAGTTGATATTTCATCATGAAATGCATATGCTATTATGCAGTAAGTAGGCATTAAATGAATCAATAGTAAACCAAAAGAGTATTTCAACCATTTCCATAGCAGCTCTATTCAATTTTTTTAGATGTAATTGAATTATTAAATGACTTAGGAAAACGTGACTACAATAAGAGAATGGGATTGTAAAGTCAAGGTGGCTTTACGACCAACCAAATAGGTAGCTAAGATGCAAATGCATTCCCCCTCTACATGTGAATCAGACTCACTGACATGCTAAATTTCCTTACTATGAATCTGACACGCTCAGGACATGTGTCCCATGAATTAGACACGTGGGGCATAAAAAAAGTATGCCCAACAGAGATATAAAGAAGCATTTTGCTTGATTTCACACATAATTTTTTGCAAAAACCCTAATAGAGAAGAAGAACAGAGAATAAGATTTTTTTGCAATTTGTACATCTTCAAGTTGCCATTATTTTGATGTGTTTATCATTTCACAAACATCAGTGTTCTTTTACAGTGACCTTACCCAAAAATGTATATCTTTATGTCTATATAATTGTATTTTATTCTGTAATTTTTAAAACTTATTATATATATAAATATATAAATAATTTGTTCATGTCCCCTATTGTCCCATTACGGGGGTCTACATGTCCTGTATCAAATACTCAATCCCTATATCATATTTATCAAGTAACTTAGATAGTAGTAGTCCTAGTGTGGACATTTTGCAATGTACTCAAGAAAAAGCTAAGCCATTGGTATGAAGAAGAATATTTGTATTTTTTAGAGTTTTTTAAAGCAATGAGAACAAGAAACTTATTTAACTCATTCATATGTATTTCACACTACAACAAAAACTGGATTTAGCGTCGAATTTAGCGCCGGATTTTAGTGTAATTTTTTCCTAATTGTGGTGAACAATCCGGCGCTAAACCAGATGCTATTGTACATTTTCGTAAAACGCCATCTATTGCATCTTTTTTTCTGTCCTTTTTAACATCCATTTTTGTGTCCATTTTTGCACCCAATTTTTTGCATCTAATGTTACGCCTTTATTTGCGCCCAATTTTTCAACTTCTATTGCATCTTTTTTTGCGTCCTTTGTTACATCCTTGTTTGCACCCAGTTTCACGCTCATTTTTGAATCCAATGTTGCGTCTTATTTTTCTCCTAGTTTTTCATTGAGTCTTGCACCCAATTTTGCACCATGTTTTACATAAAATTATGTGTCGAATTCTGCATCCAGGTTTGCATCCAATTTTAGGCCCAATATTGCGTCTAGTTTTGCATCCAAATTTACTTATAATGTTGCATCCCCATTTGCATCTAATTTTGTATCTTGTTTTACGTCTTTTTTTGTATCCATGTTTGTGCCAAATGTTTCATCTCGTTTTACATCATATTTTTCATCTAGGTTTTCACCTAGTGTTGCATCCCGATTGATGTCTTTTTCTGCATCTATGTTTGAACCCAATTTTACACCTAGTGTTGCGCCTAGTGTTGTGCCTAGTTTTGTGCCCATGTTTGTATCTAATATTGCATCTAGTTGTGTGTCCAATGTTGCATCCCATCTTGCATACAATATTATGTCTAGTTTTACATCCAATTTTTTGTCCTGTCTTGCATCTAAAATTGTGTCTCGTTTTAAGTTATTGTTTGCGCCAAATGTTGCTTCCAGTTTTGCACCTGGTGTTACGCCTAGTTTTATGTCCATCGATACACCATATTTTGTGGTCAATTTAATGTCCAATTTTACATCTAGTTAGGAATCCACTTTTTCATCTATTGTTGCGTCTAGTTTTGGACCTATTATTACATCTAGTTTTGAGTCATTAATTGTGTCTAGTGTTGAGTCTCTTTTTGCATCCAATTTTGCGTTTAGTGTGACATCCATTTTTGTGTCCACATTTGCGTCTGACATAAGGTCAGATTTTGCGTCCACTTTTGTGTTTGGTGAGACGTCCACTCTTACATCATGTTTTTCATTTAGTATTGCTTTTAATATTGCATCCATCTTGCACTACTACATTTTTTACCTTTAGAAATACATTGCAATATCATTAGGGCATGGAGGAATCGAACCACCAATATCCTGCTTGTAAAGCAGGTGCTCTTCCATTGAGCTAGCACCCTTTAAGAATCAGGAAGATGAGCAATATTAACACATAGATTTCATCATTTGTAATTCTAATAAAAGACAATAAAATCCAAAGAAAAACATGCTTAAAATCCAATTTATTTTTCCAAACACACTAATAAGCAAAAAAATCTACCGTGCTCAGGCAACAAAATATCCTAAACAATTACACATTCTTATTGTCATGCAACCATTCAATATCCCCCTACACCCATTTCATGGAAGGTCACCCTTTAAGAGGATAAAATGATTTAGTTCACTAGTTTTCAAAAAGTGTTGCAACTCATTGGATATGCAATCATATTCCTCATACAACAAAAAAATGAACACATCTTGTTTAACCGGGGCCAACATTTACAAAGTTCTAAATGGGAAAATGGTTCATTAATTTGTGTTAATCTCTATATGAAGATTATTACATAAGAACAAAAAGTGGAGTTGGATGTGGTGCCTCTATGTTAATTGTTTGAGTATTATGGTAAAAGTCTTTGTAGCATAAGCAAGGAGCCTCTTATGGACTCTCTTGCAACATTTGTGTTGCACCAAGTACTTGCATCACTCTAAAGAAAGGTCAAGGCATAGCATTCACTGTGATGTACAAGAATGCATGAACAATGCCATAATTAGCCTCTCATAGCCCATCCTCACCCACAAATGTCAAAATGACAAATTCTTGCCTTGCTTTCTCGAAGAATGAGAAGTTGCTCAAGAACAATGGATGGCAACCATTGTCAATGCTAAGCTAGCTAATGATGGATAGGAGTCCACTTTGAATGAAAACATAATTGATGTTCATGGATTTGTGTGATTGGCTCCTCTCAAGCCTTAATGGCAAAGCTTTGGGGTTGCTATATTTTGGGTGCTAAGTGACATTTATGGAAAATCACTAAATGTGAATTCCCAGCTGCCAATTTTGATAACTATTTTTATGCTCTTTAAGCAATTTGGATTAACATTTTAAATTTTATTAGGTTGTGACACACTACTACATTTCGACCAAAAATCCGACGGCCGTATTGTCAGATTTTCGACACTTCCATGTCGCATGTACGACACTATGATTTTTTTTAAGCATCGGTGGATTTTCGTTGGTTATTCGACATCTTTCCAATCTGTCGGTTAAGCGACAGCTCAGTTTACCATCAGTTAAATATAAATCGTCGGTTAAGCGACGGTGGAGAACTTTTTTTTTTAAAACCACACTTACAGGCCGTCGGTTCACCAAAGAAAACAGTCTCCTAACCAAAGAAAACCGTCGCTTAACCAAAGATAACCATCGCTTAACCGTCGGTTCACCAAATAAAACCGTCACTTAACCATCGCCTAACCAAAGATAACCGTCGCTTAAGCGACGGTATTGAATTTTTTTTTTTTTAAATTCACCTACAGGTCGTCGCTTAACCGAAGCGACGGTATTGAATTATTTTTTTTTTAAATTCACCTACAGGCCGTCGCTTAACCGATGGCTATCAGTGTTTTTTTTTTTTTAAGTCACCTACAGGTCGTCGCTTAAGCAACGACTATCAGTGTTTTAAAAAAAAAATCACCTACAGCTATGATGTAGATGTGAGAAAATACTGTGAATCTCTCATGAACTCTATAAAGATTTTCCACAAGTTCAATGGAACCTCTTAAAGCAAGTAGTCGCTTAATTATATTGGAGATGACTTGCATTATCAATACATTTAAGCAAAAAACATACTTGGAGATGACTTGCATTATCAATACATTTAAGCAGAAAACATACTTGGAGATGACTTGCATTATCTTTATTGCCCATACTTTTTGAAAGCTCCTCTTCTTTCCTGTGGCTACTCAGGTCTATAGATGTTGTTGCTCAATTCTTTTCCGAGTGTGCTCTGTGGCAGCCTTTCTTGAAAGACGACTTGACAGGGAATGTCAATCCTGGAAAACATCTTATATTTTCCATACTTGATCATACTTCTAGGACACTTATGTTAATTTGTGAAGATTTCTTTAATATAGCTGCAAGATCTCTAATTTGTGATGTTCAATGCACTTTAGATACATGCAGGGTTGTCAAATCCAGTAATACTCCTCAAAACTCCAACACAGATCCCATTTCCAAAAAAAAAGAGCACATGGATGTTCAAACACTGATTGAAGCTCTAGGAAAGACTTTGAGTCTTGAAGCAGAAAATACAGTTCGTTATTTAAAACAAAGCAACTTTGAGACCGATATTTGTTCAAATCAGTTAATTAGCACCTTAACAGGCAATTTTGAAGAGATGAGCGATGGGACAGAGGTTTTAGATGCATGTAAGCCTTATTGTGGATCATGGATTGGAGTTATTGCATTGATAGGTGCTATAAAAAGCATTATATGGGGGCTAGTGTCTTCCTTAGACAATCTTGATTAGCAATGCCGCAAGGACAAAACAGGATCATTGAAATGGCGACATGATATTCTTGTTAAATGGGAGCCCTTTCTTGAAGATTTTGGGTATTTCATTAACTTGCGCATAAATAAGTTTCTTGTAGGTGATAGCTTGGATGAGGAAGTTACTGTTGAGATTCTTGGAATGCATTGGCGGTTATATACCTTATATGGAACAAGTTGTCCCTCGCATAGCCTATGTCAAGCTGATTAATCTACACATAGAAGCAATGGCAACATTTTGCTTTCTTTCCTCTAGAGAAAATAAATGCTCAGTTTCCCATGAAGTTTATTGCATCAATGCTAACCTCTCTCCCTGTGAAAGCACAATGCATGACAAACCATCATTTTTGAAAATGGATAGTGACAATCTCAAAGACTTAAGCGATGGTATGGGATTTTTTTTTTTTATAAATATTGTGTTGTTGCATACAAGATCTGTTTTCTGAGGCTATATCTACTAACACAAAGACTGAAATATGGCATCAGATTCAGGACCAAGTATAGATCCACATGCCTATGTAATTGCCGATAAAGAAATCTCTCAAACTTTAAGAAAAACAAAGGGAAAAAAAAGACTAGTGATCAAATTTAGATTTTTATTCCAGAAGCCTTCTTACTCAGAGATTATAGATGAGCCTCCAACAGAAGGGATCTTCCTCTCTAGGAAGTAATTAAAAATGACACAGTCAACTGTCAGGATAGACTGGATCAATTACACTTAAAGTGGGGTTTCTTTCCCTTTTTTGAACATTTTTTCGAAATCTGATAGTAACATTAAATTTGTTTGGGATTAACACCAAAACAGAGTACATCTACATATATCAAACATGCCATGCTTTGTAAAGTGGTAGAGTGCAAGATCAATATGGTGTCTAATAGATTCTAGGAAATGCCCTTCATTTGCATTTTGTACTATCCAAGCTAGGCTTCATTGTTTGCAAATCAAATTGAATGTTGAATGACAATTATGATTTTAAAAACAACATCACTAACAAAAATTGGCAACCTTCGAAGGAAGTATAGTTGGAAAGACTAGATAAAAAGCAGTCACAGTAATAGATGGCAATTGGATGGCCAACATTGTTGTAATAAAATGTATGTTAAGCAATGATAAAAAGCTTTGAACAAAAACACATATTTCCCAAAATGCTCCCTTTGTTTCTATCCCTAGAAGTTAACAACTTTCCTTTATTCTGTGAAAACATATAAAGAACAGAAAAGTCTGCCTGACAGAAATCAAAAATTGTATTATGTCCACTGAAGACCAAAATAGGTCAAAGGGACAAGAATATATAGACAACAAAAACAGCCAAGTGGAAGAGGGTGGTGCAATAAGGCCCCCCTGAGAGGAAAAATAAGTACAAAAACACAGCATGAAATGGCATAAAAAACAAAGAGGTTACTGAAACAGTAAACCTGAAAAGAAAAGAAGAAACAACATTGAGCAAAGAAACATAGCCTCAAAGAAAGGTGCAGTTGCCAAGAGGGGAGGAGGGAAGCCTGAAAACAGAGAAAATGAACGATTTTGGTTTTTTGCAAGAACAATGTTCATAGAGAAACGTTGAGTTTACACCTATAGTAGAGAAACCTAATGCAATATTTCTTTTTCAATTGAAAAAGCCAACAGAGAAGATTAAGTTCACTATTCAAAAGAATCATCATTTAAATCACTTTAATTTCAAAGAAGTTGTAAATATGAGAAACTCACCTGCAGATGATCCCCTATGATACTATGCATCTCCTTACCAGTAGAATCAATGTTCTTTGCTAATCATTTTAATCCCTGCAAGCATCCATTCATGCATTTTCTGTGAGAAAACAAGGCACAACATGTGACTCCACTGAGTCATTTCAAAAATCAATATAAAAATTAAGAAACTCCATACCCCTTCACTTAGAGAATTTTCTAAAAACTGACGCAGTGGATCACTCACAGGAACACCACACAAAAGATTCACTAATTCATCTTGTGGGTTTGAATCTATTCCTGCAATGAATTTGTCAATTGAACACAAGTACAACTGAAGATTAAATCAAACAGTAATAGAAAAGTACATACAACCAGAAAAATAATACAGGTATTTCAGGAAATGTTTAAAAGAGAAAACATCACATAGAATTTTCAAACTTTCCAAAATATTAAAAATCCGTATCTATATTATAAATACCAGGACTGAATTTCTATACCATGGTCAACAAGTAAAGATGAAAGGAGACGGAATTTCTCTCTAAATATTCATCGAATCTGACCACTGTTTGTGCAATGCTTTTAAGGAATTAAGGATAACATCTTGAAGTTCTTCAATATTCGAAACCTGCAATGCCACCTAATAGAGCTCCTTGTGCCTGTGTAAAAGAAAATAAAGAATGGAATCAGATGACATCCTTTTAGAAACACCAATAATTAATTTTACCAAAATACTGACTTCAATCCTAGAGAGCAAATGTCTAGGAAATTGCAATATAGTGGTATCATCATATGAAATCCATCCAAGCCGAAACAAGTTTATGGTGCTACAATTGAAATTAATATACATTTTAACAAGGACTGTTTCTGATTTATGCACATGTGGCATTCTAATCCAATATATATTTTCCATCCCGTGCATTTCAAAATATCTTTATATAGAGCAAAAGATCAGGTACAGAATCTCTATGATCTGCTCAGACAACATATACAATATGAAATATGAAATGAAATGCTCTTGATTTTTAAATGAATACGATGAAAAAGATGATGGTTACAAAAGATTGTGACAAGAGGTAAAATTATTACAACACATCAGAACTAGTTATAGCAAAATACCGATGGTTGCGAAGACTATGCTAGAGGAAAAGTCAGATTCAGTTCTTACTTTAAGAACTTGAGGTAAGCTGTAACTACTGCTGCAACGAGAGCACCGGTAGATGCTACAGCAGACCATGCATAATACCTTTTTGGCTTTTGATTTTCAAAGGCTGCCTTTGGCTTTGGTTTTCCAGGCACATCATTTGGTTCTCCGGTGACATGCACGCCGTTTGGCTTTCCATTTTCGGCACACAACTGAGAACCTTGACATTCTGACTTAAACTTCTGGAGCTTAATATCTCTACATTCAAAATCCCTAGTGAGAGAACCCACACGAGTCTCCAATTCCTTTATTCTGTCCTGAAGATGGACATTTTCTTCTGAAACCAATGACAATTTATTCAGTTCAGTCAGTAAAGAATTGTATTTCTCCTGTAGACACTTTTTCTCCGCAGCAAGGTATGAGAGCTGATGTTGTAAACCAGATAACTGGCCCTGTTTCTCTGCTTCGATGGCCATAGAAGCTTAACAATCCCCGCTAAGAGACTTGATGGCTGTTTCAAACTCCCTTATTCTGCTCTTAAGGCATAGCTTCTCTTCTTCTCAAACTAGTATTTCTCTTTCCAGCTTAACATTTTTCTCATCAAGGAACATTTTTGCCTCAGTAAGGGCTAAAAGCTCATCTTGTAAATCAGCTAATTGGCTTTGTTTCTCCTCTGCCATGGATGAAAGCTGACTCTGTATATCAAAAATTTGACCATCTTTTTTCTCTGCAACAGCTAAGAGCTGACTCTGCAAATTAGCTATTTGTAGCTCACCCTTGGAAGCAGATTCCTTCATTTCTTCTAAGGAAGACTTTGTTGACAACAACTCTAGTTCAAGAGCATAATTTCTAGAGAGCTGTGTTGTCAATTTCTCATCTAAAGCCTCTTTTTCTTCTTTAATATTATTCAAGTGAGTAGTCGCTGTATCATATGCAGACTTTGCTGCCACCAGTTCTGTATTCAAGGACTGCATTTCAGCGCTTAGATCTATATTTTTCTGGCTCAGTAATTCCCTTTCACTATAATTATTTCAAAACAAACAATATTTATCAGAACACAGTAGATGTTGTATTAATTTGCCAAAACAGTCAAGTATATCAACTGGATTTTCATTAGTTGGTCAAACAGGTTTGGTTAGTTCCTAATGCATATTGCAAACAAGACAGTAGCCGTTTGCATGCCCAGATGTGTATTTTATACCCATAAAACACAGGCTATCCCTAGTGAAGCATCCCACCCATGTAAGTGAGCCATTCCATTGAGCTTGGAGGCTGAGTGCAAACCCTGAAATTATGTCAGTAAACACCTCACCTATTACATCTTGGCCAAAGGTAAAATACTTCATTAGCATGAGTAGTACTTGCACAATAGAAGAACAAAATTGAATGAGATCTCACCTAGATCGGTTGAGTTCACAGTATTTGTCATGGGGTAGTGATTTGACGTTTTGGTCCTTTGTATTGTCCACTCATGGCGATGAGATGGTAGACTATTCAGAAGACCGTTTGGAAGGAAAAGAAATATTTGTTAAATTCACCATGGCAATTTCACCCTCCTGAGATTCCTTTGTCCATGAGCCCTAATCGGCATCATTCTGAAGAGACAGCTGAGGTCCATGACAGGGCTAGGGCACAAATGGACACACCTGTCAGTACATCTCAGTGGTTTCCGACCATAGTAAATCAAGTTAGAGTAAAAAACAATGAATACTTTCCATTTTCACATCTTGCTATTTGCTTAATAGTTTGAACCTGAAAGTAACTTTATCATATATTAACTTGCATCCATCAAAATATGAAAATCGTCAATTGAAATTATGGAGGCCACTTCTCAAAGTGCTCATGATTTTGGTCTTGGTTCCTCGAACCCCTTGCAGAGTCTACAACTTAATGAAGCTATGCTGAAAATATAGCACTTCTTTATGAAACTAAAATCCAGGCATCAATTGGACCAATCAGAACTTTCACAAGCTTCCCAGAATTTGAACCGAGTATAGTCCATAGAGTGATAATCAATACAATTTTCTAATTTGGATTTTTCAAAAGTGATGTATCCCAACGGAAACAGTAACTTAAATCTAGTTTTCACATCTTGACGTATCAACATGCAACTCCTTGAGAAGATATTCGATACAAAAATATTTTTTTCAAAATGCCAAACTTCCATTGAGTATGACATTTATTCCAGATTACTCTTTGCAGCATGGGAAGCATGCTCTGGTGTAGTGCTTGATTTGCTGAGGACGAGGGTACCCAAAACAATTAGAAAGGCACCTACAAACCACTGTGAAAATTTCAGAATTAACTGGGAGCAAATCAATCTTTGTATTTTAATTTTGGCCCAGCGGGAATTTAATCTATCATTAAATTATTTCTTTGGAATGTAACATTAGAAAAGTCTTGTCACTTATTTTAAAGCTCTACACTGACCCGACTGGGAATGTAAATAAAAAAGACGTAATGCATTAAAACTTGAAAAATGGTATAACATCATGTAAATTTTTTGAATCAAGGCAATCGTTTTATACATATTATAAAACTAACAATAAATATAATCACCTCGTTATTACTAGACTGGGATAAAAAATGAAACCAGGTGAAATTAAAAAACCTGGAAATGTAATGATTCTTTGAAGAAAAAGAGGCCAGTTAATCCCGAAACCAAAAAATTGGTAGCAAAGTTCACAACTGTGGCTTGCAACGAAGTTAGAGCCTTAAGACTGTTGATATAGCAGCTCCACATTGTGACATTCAATAAAATCACACCTGCATAGCCCAACAGCTGAAACCTCCTATCAACCTGCAATATTAAAAAGTGTAGAAATTGCACAAAGCTGTCAAATAAATAGTGTACAAAGACTGATGTTGATTCTTCAGCACGTGATTCTCCACTCTACAACCTTCCCATTCTGGTTGATGTTCAATATAAGAAATAAGTTAATACAGATTACACAAGGAGGAACTTTTCAGCTTCCCACACGAACAGGCTATTTAGAATCATGTGGTACAAAGTGTTATAAATGTGAATGAGGGAGTCAGAGGAAGAGTTAGCTCCTACCAGTTCTATTAGGAGACCCAGGTGGTTTGAGTAGACTTTGAGGGATGCTCGGGAGCATTTTGATGCACCCAGGAGCACATTCAGTGAGCGCAGGCCTCCGAGGAATTTTCCTAACTACATGGCCTTATACCTG
>LPNX010843467.1:434090-580072 GCA_001517045.1 Pseudotsuga menziesii | reverse complement strand
CACCTTTGTTTTTCTTCTTCTGGGTATTTTTCTTGGGACCTTGTTGATCCTCTGGAGACTGCTTCTTGTCTCTTCTTTTCTCAGGTGGATTTTTAGCTTTCTTCTTACTTTTTGAATCCACCTTTGAATCTCTAGCAATCAAATCTTGATCTTTGGATGGTTTGATGGTACCCATCATCACCAGCTTGTCTTGTTCTTGTGTGAGAGATTCCATGAAATCTGCAAGGATGGGCATCTTCCAGGTTCGAGCTATGAGTTTTGTGGCATAGAAGGTCGAAACAAAGACTAAGTAGTCAGGTCCTAGCTTTGAGAGGATGGCCAATACGAGCTGATCATCTTTCTTTTCAATACCACACTGTTTCAGCTGCAAAACTAGTGCTTTGAACTTGGAGAAGTATAGCTGCAGTGATTCAAAATTACTGGGACTCAGGGAAATCAGCTCATTTTAGATCTGGTGTCCTCTCATCTCATCTGTCTTTCCGAATATTTCATAAAGTTTCTCCCATACTTGATCCGGTGAATTTAATCCATCAAGATGGAAAAGGAGGTCTCGGGAAATACTGAGACATAGGAGGCCATAGGCCTCATCTCTTCGATTGTGCCATTTGATCTTCTTTGCAGTAGCATTGGGCTCTGCTTCTGTAGCCATAGTCACCCTGTAGAGGCATTTCTCTCTCAACAAGATCTCCATCTCTGCTTTCCATTCAAAAAAGTTGAAGGGAGTCAAGATAGTTTTCTGTGAATCCATAGCTTTAGAAAATCTGTCCCGGCTGTTAGTAGAAGGCTCCCAGTCTTGATGTCGAACCTGCAAAACAATTTTTGAAGGAGAGTAACAACCTACAATGGCTCTGATACCATGTATAAATTTTGACCAGCAATAGATTAATTTCACTCACAACAAATTACAATTGATCATGCAAAATTGTCAACAATGGAGACTGAAAATGGAGCTGTAACACAAAATTATATTAACTCGGTGTACAATATCCAACCTTGTAATATCATAGGCTGCTGAATAAATAGAATACATGAAGAAATTGAATGCATGAGGAAGCATCCAAATCTAGCATAAAGCAGGCTTACCCAAAATAGGCAAATCCCCCATAGGTGTAAAAAGCTGATCCCAAATCTGTCATGAGGCTCACGAATTGGCAAGGGCTCATGGGCAAGCTAATGAGTGGTGAAATGGCAGCTCATACATGCTTTTGCATGGAGGAAAGAGTGGAGGATGAAAGGGGAATAAAACAGGTTCACCTCACCTAGTCTTGCTTTCCTTATGTGCTTTAAAAACTGAAAAAGCAGGAAACAAAGCAGAAAAAGCAGAAGGGTGCCTAGGAGGCCAGGAATAAAGAATATTTGATTCCTAAGGCTTTCCCAAGTGCTACATGAGTCAAAGATGGCAAGTTTGACCTCTATGGATAGGCAATTAGCAACTTGAACATGGTGGGACTCATGAACTAGGCAAATAAGACAAAAATAAATGAATTAATGTCTAAGTGGGTAATACTATGGGTTTGATTATTCTAACAATCCTCCACCTTATTCATGTGGTCCTTCGAGCCGATATATGGCTACGAGTCAGGTCCGTACTGCGGTTACTAGACCGATTGTCTCTCAGGTTTACATACCGCCCGTTGCTTCGGGAGGCTATGTTCATACTTCTAGAGGTCATCTTGCTACTTCTGAGGCGTATATCCCTACTTTTGGTATGTATATCCCTACTTCCGGAGTGTATCTTCCTACCTACGGAGTGTCTCATGGGGCATCACATGCGATGACCTATGGACCATATTATGGGGTGCAGTATGGACAGGGTTCTTCACCTTATGGAGGTGGGTATCAACAACCTGCTTACTCTCCTAATTACGGCTTTGTAGCTCCTACTAGCCAAGGTCCACCGCAATATGGTGCTTCCACGCCACCTTATACGGGTCATACAGGAGGAGGACACTATGGCCAAGGCCATGGTGGTAATCAACCCTATATGAATCAGGGAGTGGTCCATCGACCTCATCATCCTAGGCTCCCTTTCCTCGCGATGCTTAATCTTCCTGAATTATCGATATTGACGAACGATCCTGTGGCTCATGACCCAGCTTGGCCGGCTGTCCCTACCAAACTTCCTTCGGACATACCTAAGTTCGAGGGAAAACCAAGAGAGGATCCGAGCGAACACGTTACTATGTTTCACCTATGGTGCTCTTCGAATTCCTTACATCAGGACTTAGTCCATTTGAGACTATTTTAACGCACCCTTACAGGGCCTGCCGTCAAGTGCTATATAGAGTTACCTAGGGGAGCTTTCGCTTTGTTCGACGACCTTGCGATGAATTTTCTTAATCACTTCCAGCTACCAGTGCGTTATGACGTTGGTACCAAACTCTTGTTGACATTTCAACAAGATAAAGCCACACATATTTCTGATCATATTTAAGAGTGGCGTAGACGGAAGAGGTTAATTAAAGCTTTTATACCACCAGAATTCCTCCTCAAGTGGTTCCTCAAGTTGTTATTGCCGTATATAGCGAAGGATGTTTCCACATCCAGAGTGTAGAATGAGGAACAAGCGATTTTTAGGGCACAGGAACTGGACTTGATTTATACTCAGTCCAGTTTGTTGTATGAGATTATTCCCAATGCTCCTTGTTCCAGTTTCGATCCCAAAGTCAAACCTGGACCACATGCCAATGGAATTGTGGGTTGTGCAAGTGCAAAACCTATGGATTCAGTTGCAAAACAAGTTAGTCAATTGTCAATCAACCAATATGCTTCGGGACAAGCTATGGCTTCATCTCAACCCGCCCAAACGACGCGTGTACTCTCTGTGCAATCGTTGGACCAGAAGGGTAACCAGCAGCCCGGACGGAATAGAAAAAAGGGTAAAAATAATAATTGAAAGGGTGGGAATAAGAATGAGAATGCTAACAATAATGACAAGAACGGTAGAAATGTTGGGGGGGACAAGCAAGCTAAATGTAAGGTTAAGTTCCCTTGCAAGTTGTGTAAGGACGATCACCTCACTTACTTGTGCCCTGGGATTGAAGAAGCTTAGAGATTCTTGGCACAAGGCCCAGTTGTGCTAACTAACCCTTTACCACATTATCAAAATATGAACTCAAAGTCCCATGACCAGTCTAGTGATGATGATCCATCGGAGAGTAGTGGTCGTGGGTGCATTAACATGGTCGGTGCTACGAAAGTTGTGACCCGTGCGAAAGATTATAGTTCGTCACAACCCAACCCAGGAAAAGAGCCTGATCAACCAGGGTCCCCTTTGTGCATTGAGAAACCTACGAATAAACCTGAGGCTACACCTCACATTCCTAAGGGATTCCTTAAGCGTTCAGGGCATAATCCAAATGCCTGAGCTACCCAGAATTATTCAGTTGTCAAGGATTTGGGCCACACTCCTTGTGCGGTGTCTGCATTGGAAGTGCTTCAGAGTTGTCCTTTGCAAAGGAAGGCATTTCTTTTTGCCCTTGGTGTGAATGATAATGATTCTTCCTCTGTGATCAAATTTGAAACCACAGGACTTCAGCCTCTCTTTCCCTACTATGTGTCTCTTTTGGTTCATGTAGAGTGTCTTAATATGACCGTCAAGCGCACTGTGATTGACGAGGGCATTGCTGCTTCTGTGATGTCTTTGTCCTGTTGGAAGGGTCTAGGTTCTCCTGAGCTGTCTATATCAGCGACTATGTTAACTGTGTTTTATGGGAGATCTTTTAGTCCACACAGCATCCTTCCTTCCCTTAATGTCTGTTTGGGGGGGAAGACCGTTGTGATAGAAGTCGAGGTGGTTGATGCGCCCCTTGGCTACAATCTCTTGCTGGGTAGGAACTGGATGTACAGTATGCAAGCCGTTTCTTCTTCCTTGTTCCGCATTGTATGCTTTCCAAATAACGGGAAGATCATAACGATTGATCAAATGACATTCAAGAATCCGTCTGTTACCGCATCTTCGGGAGCTTCGATCCCGATCATTGAGTACTCTCAGCCGGCAACTGGGAGTGTGGGTGTAGGCATGTATCCATCAATCATGGGAAGCTTTAGTTGTCCTGCACAGATCCTCATGATAGGATCTAGTTCCGATGAGGCTTCGACATCTATGACATCAGTGTATTTTTGCACGACTCATATGGAAGATCCTTGGATTCTTCCTACACCGAGTACTTCGAGTGAGCCCGTCGAGACGAACGTGCTGTTGCCTACAACTATGATAGCTTATCAAGCTAATCTCAAGAGTGTTGTAGAGCCTAGTCCTTCCTCTTCGTGGACAGAGGAGGAGGACCCTTATGTGCTGCCAGCATGGGAAATACCGTCTTCTCATGCACACGACTACCTTGATACGGTTTTCCCTTTGGATGAAGTGATTATTGAGGCTATGTCGGGAGTTGAGCCACCATGGGAGGAACTTCATCATAGATCATGCTTTCTTCTAGAGCTTGACCATTTAGAGCGTGAGGATTTTAGGGCGGTTCTTAGTCAGAGAGTTGGTAGTCCTGTGGTTCCATTAAGCTCTGCTGGTCCGATGGCTGATGAAAACATGGTGAACATATCTTCAACGATTACTATCAACATCTCTCATGATCTTGGCATGATAGAGAATGTCTATATTGGGGCAGAATGTTCCCATGTTGAGATTCTGGAATATACCGAGCTACTTAAGGATTTCCATGATATTTTTTCTTGGTTTTACGATGAGATTCCAGGTATTGACCCGCATATTTTCGAGCACGAGATCAAGACTTACCCCAACGCTAAGCCTGTTCGACAACGTTTACGTGCGGTGAATCCTAGGAAAGGACCCGCGATTAAGGCAGAGATAGAGAAGCTGTTGAAAGCCAGTTTCATCTATCCTGTTCCCTTGACGAAGTGGGTTTCAAACCTCATTTTGGTGGATAAGAAGTAGGAAGTGATCCACGTATGCACTGATTTCCGCGAATTAAATCGTGCATGTCCTAAGGACAACTTCCACACACCATTTATAGATCAAATTTTGGATGAGTGTGCGGGTAGCGAGGTGTTCTCCTTTATGGATGAATTTTCTGGGTATAATCAGATACAGATTAAACCTGAGGACCAACATAAGATTTTATTTATTTGTCCTTGGGGAACATTTGCATATCGAAAAATGCCTTTCATCCTCAAAAATGCTGGAGCTACATTTCAGCAGGCAATGACCTTGATTTTCCACGATCTCAAGTCAATTATCGAGGTATTTTTGGATGACCTCGCTGCTCATTCTCGCATGAGAATGCGTCATCCCTATCACTTGATATTGGTATTCAAAAGATGCTGGCACTATTCAGTTAGATTAAATCCTCACAAGTGCATCTTTTGTGTGAAATCAGGGTGTTTGTTAGGATTCATCGTGTCTAAAGAGGGTATAAGAGTCGACCCTTTGAAGGTTGAGGAAATACTCCAGGTGTCTCCCCTGAAGAATATTCTTCATCTTCAGTGTTTGCAAGGCATGGAAAAATTCTTATGAAGATTTGTTGTCAACTTTGCCAATTTGACTAGAGGCTTCATGCGTCTCTTGAAGAAGGACACCCCCTTTTATTGGGATGAGCGAGCCCAGGAGTCCTTCGATGCACTCAAGCAAGCCCTAGCATCGGCCCCGGTGATTAGTCCTCCGGATTATAGCCGTGATTTCCTATTATATGTGGCCGCATCCTTAGAGACGATTGGTATGGTTTTGGTTCAAGAGGATGAGGAGCCCCAAGAGAATGTCATATATTATTTCAGCCGAAACCTTATTGACGCAGAGATTCATTATTCTCATGTCGAGAAGCTTGCCTTAGCTACCATACAGGCGGTTCAGCAGTTGAGACATTATATTCTCCTTCGCCAGACCTTGGTTGTGGCCCATGTCAATCCATTTCAATTCATCCTCACCCGAAGGATGATTGGGGGAAAGTATAATAAATGGATTGTCATTCTGCAAGAATTCGATCTTGAGTTTGTTTTGGCAAAATTGAAGAAGTATTTAATTTTTGCAGAGCTTATATCAGATTTCCTGAGTGAGGTTGAGGAGTTGGTTTGTGAAGATACATTTGTCGATGAACACATCTTCTTAATCTCAACGTTAGACCCATGGTATGGGGATATCATAATATATTTACAAACACTGAAGACCCCTACTCACCTCTCGAGAGATGAACGACGATGATTACGTCACGTCTCTAAGAACTACCTCATAGTGGACAATACTTTGTACCACCGTGGGGTAGATTACATTTTACGACGTTGTTTAACTCATGAACAGGCTGAGGTAGTGCTGAATGATTGCCATGGAGGGGTGTGTGGTGGTCATTTATCTGGACTTTATACAGCTCAAAAGATTTTAAGAGCGGGTTATTTCTGGCTGTCAATCTTTAAGGATTATGTTGATGCGGTCAAGAGGTGCCACCCTTGCTAGGTGTTCACACGTAATATGCGCTCGAAACATACCCTGTTACATCCCATTATCACCGCCAGTCCCTTCAATAAGTGGGGGCTCAATTTTATGGATTGCAACCTAGCTTCGGCTGGGGGTCACCATCACATTATAGTGGCTGTTGATTATTTCACGAAATGGGGTGAGGCTATGCCTACAGTAAAATTTGACAGGGAGACAGCCGCTCACTTTGTGTTCAACCAAATTATTACTCGGTTCAGGATTCCTAAAGAGCTTGTCGCTAACCATGGCTCACATTTTCAGAACTGTATGATGGAAGAGTTGGCATCCAAGTTAGGGTATAAGCAAGAGCATTCATCTTCTTACTACCCCCAAGTGAATGGACAGGTAGAGGCAGTGAATAAATCACTCAAATCCATTCTCCAACAAACCATCGCACAACGCAAGAATAATTGGCATATTATGTTATATCCTACTTTGTGGGCATATCAAACCATTGTTAAGACTACCACTAGTTTTTCTCCATATCATATTGTACATGGAGTGGAGTCGATATTGCTGGTTGAATGCAAAATTCCTTCGTTGAAGCTAGCCATGTAACTCTTACCGAACACTTCCCCATTGGAGGAGTGTTTGGTTCACCTTGAGCAACTTGATGAGCAGCGTCGGGATTCCTTGGTGGCTCTAGAAGTCAATAAACGTCACGTTAAGGTCCAGTACGATAAGTCTGTCCATCCAAGGGTGTTTAGTGAAGGTGACTTGGTCCTTTTGTGGGATCAACCGAAAGAACCCTTGGGGGCAGGGAAATTTAATCCTATGTGGCGTGGTCCTTACATGGTCAAGCATGTGTTAGAGAAGGGTGCATATGAGTTAGTGGATTACGAAGGAATAGCTTTGGAGGAGCCTGGAAATGGGCTCTATCTCAAAAAATACTATGCATGATCTTTAGCCAAGGCTGCTTATTGTATATTATTGTACAGCTTTGCATAGTTAGGTCTTTTTCTTATCATGATCAGGTTGTGATTAGTTTCCGTTTCTTTTAGCAGATGTTAATGGAATCTTCCACCTACATAGGATTCACGGATGGTGCAAGCCATCACACTCAACACTCAGCCTCTGCTGCTTGGGTGATTTATACTCCTATGTGTCAGGTGCTATCTTCAGGAGGTGTATGTCTACGGCCATCTTCCAACAATGTTGTTGAATACAGCGCCATTATTGAGCTTCTAAGGGATGCCATTTTACATGGCGTTCTATCTCTTGAGGTATGTCTTGATTCGGAGTTAGTAGTGTCACAGCTCAATGGTTTGTACCATGTTAGAGATCCGACATTATTGAGAAGGTTCTTACATGTGAGATTGTTAGAACGAAAATTTGACAATATAACATATATACACATTCCAAGAAATAATAATCAAGTTGTTGACTCATATGCTAACTACGTGTTAGATTGGCATTTGTTTCATTCATAATAAATTAATCAGAAACACAATTTTTACACATGTAAATAAATAAATCGATCACCATAAAACTTTTTATATATACATAAAAAATGTGATAATACATAGTGTCATGATACAAAATTGGGGCTTGTAAGCCACCATCATATAATACACGGTCGTACAAAATGTATATACTCCCAGGTGTCTAATCCTATGGAGGAGGAGGAAGGTTGTGATCATGAAAGGTCACTACGGCTCTAGCTAGCTGTTGGACTAAATGCACCCATGCGCATGGTACACCCACCACTTGCCGCTGCATGGCCTTAGGCAAGTCATCAACTTGCACCATGAGAAATCTATGTGTCAATCTCATGAAGTTGGTATGAATGCTCTGGAGTGTTCGCTCCGCATCCACACCCGTGATGTCATCTCCTCTTCCCCTCCGTCTATGACAAGGGAAGCCCTCTAGCCACCATGGTCCCACATCTGCACACAAATGGTAGATGTCACTATGTATCATCACCCAAAAATATGTATTTTTGATTCCACATAATCAAGAAAATACAAAAAAATTAAATAACTCAAAAATTTAAAAAGGGTCGAGATTCGTTACCTATATCACCATATGCCGATCCTGGTGGTAATGGCATGTCTAGATCCCCCCAAAAATCTATCCTTGCATAGGGGTAGTCATCAATGGCAACTATTTGTCACCGCCACCATGGAAAGAAGTCAACTGGATATGGGTTGGCCACCCTACCACCCACTAGTCTGCACATAGCATCTGCCCAACATCGTTGGACTGGATCTCGAACCCCATGAAGAGGAACGTCCACTCTAGGGCTCAATCCTAGAACATGCTCGAAGAAAAACATGCTCAAAATATTGCTGAACCTGAAGTTCCGCACCCTGCCTGCCTTACACTCACTGAGCTGGTGTTTCATGTTGCTCAGTAGTGTAGTACTCCAGTCATAGATTGTGGGTCTCATGAACTCCACTGCATAGAACATCAGAGGCCACGAGGCCTGGTGGAGTGATGCTAAGCCTTCTATCCTGCCCAGCATCAGTAATATGGCCTTTAAGCCCAACACCTATATATCATTGGTAGGGACTTGACTCCCCACCTTCTCAGTGTCTGGATAATAGTACACTGCAATGTACTCGTCGATAGTCAGGCCACCTCCTGGCCCACCACGGGAATGAAGGTTCAGCACTTCCCTTCGTCTAGAAATCCCTATGATAAAGTATATGTCCTCCACCTCTATGGTGAGGGACATCCCGTCGATATGGAAGGACTCCGAGTCTAGATCCCAATAATCTACCAGCATCTGTAACAGTCTTGGTTTGGCCCTCAAACCACCAAGACACCAAAACTTGTAGAGTCCACATGCACGTAGAGCTCGTTGATCCATTAAGTCGGTGATTACTTCTTCCTCTACTTCACCATGCTCACGCTCCCTCCACTCTAGGACCATCCTGTACAAGAAATTGCAAATTTTCCCATTAGTTTATTGAAAAAACCATATGTGCGGCCTCATACGTGACTGTTTTCAAAACAGAAATAGTCGCGTATGGACGCGGGTTTGAGGCCATTTTCCACGTATATCTAGCCCTATACACGGAATAAACCTCAATTTCCACGTGGGCCACAGCGCTCATTTTGGGTTGAACCAAAAACCTTATTTGACCATGAAAATTCATAAAAATTGTATCAAAATGCAAGAGGAGAGCATGAGTAAATACCTGGAAGAAACGGTAGTGAATGCTGTCGGCTGGATCTCTTGGAATTTGCTGTTGAAAATCAGAGCTCAACTGGGTAAAAGTTTCAAATGATTTATAATATTTTGAATTTTGTACTGTTTATAGAAAATTTTCAAATATTTGAAAATTTTTACCCCCTTTCCTATAGTTTTGACATTTTCTAACCATTTTGGACCGTTTTTGACATAATTCGTGAGGTAGAAGACCTTTTTCAGTGCCGTTTCAGCCATTGGATTGACCCACTCGTGCCGATCTCAGGTATCATGTCTAAACTGGCATATAGGTTAGG
Organism: Pseudotsuga menziesii; assembly: GCA_001517045.1. Classification (NCBI taxonomy): domain Eukaryota; kingdom Viridiplantae; phylum Streptophyta; class Pinopsida; order Pinales; family Pinaceae; genus Pseudotsuga; species Pseudotsuga menziesii. Next base: position 570,183 of record LPNX010843467.1, on the reverse strand, counting down.
TTCATCATCGTTTGCATTTTGCATAACCTTATGACCATCTCATCATGACCTTAGGTACGAACCCACTCTATTATGTCACAGAACCTTCTTGCTGCTTTAGAAGTGGTATTATATGAGTGGTAGAGCTTTGCCTTACATGGGTACCCTAGTTAGCGCCTTATTTGCATTTGGTGCCCATGCTGATGTTTTCTCCTTTAGGGTGTGGGAGTCCGTTGTATAGTACTGCCATGACATTTGGCAAGAGCCTCATACTCCTCTTGATATTTTGCTGGCCTATTTCCCTCAAGACTCCCTCATGTCAAGTTGTGAATGCATTATCATGAGCTTTGCCTGCCTTATTGAGCTTTATGCCAGCTTTCCTGACATTGTGTTTCAGCCATATAGCCCAAACTTGTCTCGTGTCTAGCCATGCAGAGCCATTTTTTATATCCTTTGCAGCTTGATTTCCTTTTTACTAGGAGGGGATTTTCCCTCGAGTGTTGATATCCTACACATGTATTCTTGCATTGAGCATAGGTATGTTCCACTGCTTGGAACTAGTTTGTTTTCCTTTATGACACTCGTCTCCTCCTAGTTTGTAACTATAAAGATATTTTATTCTTTTTTCAAGCTTTTTAAATAACTGAAAAAGTCCAAAAAATTAAAAAACCAAAAATCTGGACAAGGAAAGATGTTATCTGTGGTAGCCGTCGAGTCGTGTCGCATTCGAACAAAGCACTGTATATCACATCCATTGGTTGGGTTCTAGTTTGACTTTAGGAGCTGTACTCATTTATCTGAGTTTATCTCCATCGACTCGTTAAGCTTCCAGTCCCTATGGAGCCTCTGTTGATGCCTCCTGTGTCACAGAGATGCCCCAGTTTGTATATCGAGCTTATGCTGCCTTCATTCAGTCACCATACGACGTTATGCTCTTGTTCGAAGGAAGTTGAAGCCTGAGTCGGCCATTCCTTAGTTATATTGAATTTGCATGTCGGCCATTCCCGGTACAGTTATTGGTTCGTGCACCTTATGATTGAGTCCTTCCACATTATACAGCTTTGTTGAGTACCTCGTGTTGCATGAAGGGGGATGCCTTAATGTCCTCCTTCCAGCAGATTTCATCCCATCGAATTCAGATCATTTATTTTGGGATTGGAATCTAGAGTCCTTTTGAGTGCCTTGAGACTTGCAGTCATCAGTGGCAGGTTCTCTCGCCATTGACAGTTCGTGGGAATACATCAATGTCCCTTGAATGATGGATCCTCTCAAGTGTTCGACCTGAACACATTTATTCACACTTGTTATTTTTCACTCTAGTACCTTGATTCCCATTTTCATTATCGGTGGGTGATCTCGCGTCTGTTAACGGTATACATTAATGACCGGTAATCAGACGATGGAATACTATGTTCGACCTCGACACCTCTATTCCCATAGTAGGACATGTACTCGTAGCGGTTTGTGTAGAATACTTTCCAAATTGGTGGCATCTCTTATATGCTACCTCCTTGATCGTGCCAGTGTTCATGAGATTTCAGCTCTCATGACTTGATTCCAGTATATGTTAGATATTTCTAGCCACTATGGAGATCTTGATCTGTTATATATTCATCCATTATGGATATCATGGTCCTATGTATATCTTCATCATGGAGATTTTGATCTATGTATATTGTATGTGGCTATGACCACATATGTGATATCATGTATCATGCCTATTCATGGCCATTGTACTTTTATGTATCCGAGACTACTATATGTATTTGCAGTTATATGTAGAGTTGTATTATTGTACTATGCTGATTGGGTGGCTGTTCTTCCATTTGGGATCCTTCATCACTCCACTTCTGGGATGGACTTATAATGTATTTCGGCCATCGTATGACCCCTCTGACCTCACACATTAGGGGGCATCTGTTATAGTTGATTTCACCACTCCAAGTGAATCACACTTTGTATGGCCTTCCCTTGTCCCGCTGCAGACTCCTTAGACCCCATGGACCATTTTCTGTCCTTTGATGTTTCCTTGATCATCCCTAAAAACATATGAAAAATGATACATGCGACTTTTAAACCTATAAGCGCGTATATACGCGGTTTTGACCACTAAAACCGTGTACATTGGGATGTGTGCATAATCCAAATCCTTTTGGAGTTTTCCTTGACATGGATCCAACTCATTCGACTCCTGGCCTTCCCTATGCCTTGAGATCACTCGGATTTGACCTTTCATTACCCCTTTGAAAAGCTATATAAGGAACCCCTTGGTACATTGAAGTCATAAGAGAGAATTGAGAGCAAAGAAACTATAGTCCATTGTTGACGGAACTTATGCTTGAGTTTGCATCCCTTTGTCCCTTGGAGCACTAGTGTGTTCTTCCCAAGCTTGCCTTTTGCTTGTGAGCTTGCTATCGAGAGATGGAGGATTGAGGTGGTGGAGGCCCAAGTGGGGGATTCAATTTCTCCAGTTCGTAGACGTGCCGTCAGAGGTTGTATCTTGTAATCTCTGATTTATATTAATAGAAATATCTTTTCCTGTCCAATAATGTGTGTTTGAATGAATATTTTATCCATGGGATTATGTCAAATGCATGTACATTATTGATTATATATGCTAGAATAGATCTAACACCATGATATATAGAATGCTTGTATTGTTTACTTGTTGTTGAGGAAGTAATCTATCAATTCAAGCTGAAGATTGGAAAGCTCAACGGGGATCTACTTCAACCGTCTGGAATAAGGTACGAGGTCTGATCCTTTAGTGTTAGACATTTAATTTCTATTGCATATTGGAAAGGATTGATTTCTGGAGTCAAACTGTCTGTTGTGGTACCCCAAGCCATAGGAATTTCTCTCCGTAACACAACCCATGACGAAGATAATGCTGGATGTCTTCGAAGGCTCATGGCTCCAATCTGGTAAGCCCTGGGTTCAACGAATGGGTTCTTACCCTACTTGCCACAGGTTGTCGATGGTGAAATCCCGAGCTTGGAAGCTTGTCGAGTTTCGCCATTAGTTATATGATTTTCTTGTTTTTAAAACATAGTTGATTCTACTCTGTTGCAAACCCTCACTATGTCATTGGGTTGTATCAGCCTTGAGCTGGGTGTTGTAATTAGTTTAAGTTTATATCCTTACAGCCTGTCAATGTAATACATTGGTTTTTAAAAGGATTTTCTTCGAGCTCAGACTCGTTTTTGCAGTGATAAAATATAATGTGACTTTGTGTATGTTAGGGTTTTCCCTAACCAACTGTTAATAAAGAATTTTACTGTCTATTATATTTTGTAAATAGATTATTATTTTTAATTAAGACTGTAACCCAGTCCTAGTGTATAATTTATAAACTTAACCTACCTGTTCGGAAAAAAAAAACTAGGGTTTTCCTGAATGAAACCCTTGTCTAATTTATTTTTTCAATTTATTTTTAAATAGGTTATCTTACTTATCAATTTTTGTTTTATTTAGTATTACAGCTGTGTTTTGATAATTTTAAGTTGTATCTGTACATTTGTCTTTTCTTTTGTCCTTAAAAGGACTGTAAACAGTCTATAGTAGTTTAATGGCTTATTAATATAATAATCCAAATAAATGGATTCTAGCTTAAATGTTTTTATTTGTAAAGATTAAATTTGGTTTAGGGTTTCAACCCTGTAGTTTTACTTTTACAGGTATAACCTATTTGATAATTATAAAACAGTTTCTTTACATAGATATTTATTTTTATAATAGTTATTAATCCTATTCTCATTTTTTTTATTTACTTAAACTGACAGATAGAATTTATGCGAGAGTTCTTTGCAAAGATAAGCATAAGATTCTGTAACTTATTTTTCTCTTTATAAGTTAATTACTTATAATATAACCCTATTTAGTTTATATTGATTATTAGTCTTAAATGAATTGAAATTATTAAAATAAACTAAATGATTGGTAGTTTGTTTGTTTGCTGAACTGAATGTAAACATTGTAATTCGATGATTTTTCTGTTGCACTACAAATAGTTACTAAGTAAACACAGAGAAATATAAACCTATATTAACACAGTTTAACCTCTTGAATAAAAATTAACCTACTGTCTGTAATTACAACATCTTATCTACTTAATATTTTCTTATCATATTAATCCTTCTACCTGTACTAGATTATTGCTATTTATTTTCTAATATATTTACATAAATGAGCTTGTTAAAACAATAAACATAGATAACCAGATCATTATTCTTTTTAATAATAACCTACATATTGAAATAAATTACTCTGATAACTATGAAATGCAAAACCATAACTATTCTATTCAGTCTCTTAACATATTCTTTCATCTACTGTAAATACTCTATCTGGAGTAGGACCTAGTCCTTCCAGGTGTGGAAAAACACATACTAGAATTTCTAACAATTTACAAGCTGAATATTTAACATTCATTTAACAGTCAGACTCAGATTTATCTATATAAAACAATAAAACAAAATAATGTAGAACCTAATTAGGATAGACAACAACAGCATTAGGAGGTCGTTCCTCCCTACCAAACTCATGGAGAGTGCTCAAACAATGCTTCCTCAGGACCCACAAGCCTGTTCCTAGTCTTCTTGGCTGAGAACTAGTGGAGCATACAAACAGTAGAATGATCCAATAACTCAGTAAAACACCTTGCACTCAGTAGTAAGATATTTCAGCTTAAAAGCTGCACTAGATCACTCAGAAGTTATCCCCTCAAACTCTTTCCTCAATTCCCTTCCATTGAATTTCTTTGAAATACATTCACCTGAATGATCACTTCTCTAGAATGAGCAGTCTCATCTCTCTTCAATGCGTAGTTTTATAAAGATTGCCTAGGTCTTTTGGGTTAGTTTTCATTAATTGAGCAACCTGCTCTGATTCCACTTTCTTGGGGAATCATGACCCCAAATGTAGGGAGGTTTCCACCTGCAACAGTTGGAAGTGGTTTGAGGATGCTGCCACATGCCTGTTTGCTCTCCACCCAGTCTCCTCCACCAATTTGACCAGTAAACATTCTTTTAACAACTCTCAACGAAATATGCGTGGGCACCGCAACCAACAACCAGGCTGAATATGATGGCGTAAATGGCCTCTTGGCTACTGATCTTCAGTTAGGCATTCACCATCTCGATGTCTTCTTAGAATCCCAGCTTCTTGTTTCTTAGTTGAACAACCACTATTGATTACATGAACCTACCTCTTTACAAAGTACCTACGCACTAAACATATGGTTAGAACATTTGAATCCATCATATTCACACATGTTCCCAGGAACCTTAATAGTGTCGCATATCAAATGGCTAATGATATTCTAAATTGGCACATCCACAACTGCATATAGGAAACATACAACCATAACATCATGCATAACTATGTCTAAAAATACACACACAAGTGTAATGGTACATCACATAGAGAGTTGCATGCCACATCATCATAAAAAGACTCACATAATAAAACCATAAAATCACATCCACATGCATAAAAAATATATAGATAGATAAGTCACATGTCATAAACATGTCCAATACAAAATGAGTAGCCACATATGCTTTCTTAGCAGGATATACATAGCGACAAAAAAAACCCTAAGTGCACCAATGTAGTAGGGATAGCCCCACTAGGTTGCTAATCTGACTCAGATTCGTCATATGACTCAGTGTCATCATCTTTCTCAAAGGACACATCCTCTGTAGGAAGATCACCTCTCGCCCCCTGGTGAAAGTGCTCACAAGCCATCGCCATCTTCCTCATCACACCAGTCAAATTTGGAGGAAGGTTGTGAATAGCGGTAATCATATCACTACTCAGGTGCTGCCAACCATCATCTGAGACTCTAGTAGCAAGCCACTCTAGATACAGCACCACTCCATCCATCTCTCGCCGTTTCCTATGGGAGCTCCCAGCAGGAACTGCCGCAGGAGCTATGGTAATGACTCCCCTCCGATGCCCAGGTGACGGATGAGGACCAATATCTGCATATGTAAACAAGGACACCATCAATCCACATACATCAATAATACAAACTACCAACCAACTCAAATAAACTATGTATAAAGATGAACATAAAAACATCACGCATACATACTAGCTAGTCCCCAAGCTTGGCCAGGAGGTCGGGGCATCGCAGGGTCTCCCTGGTAGTCCATACCTGCATACGGGTACTCCTCAATCACTAAAGGGAGTTGGCGCCACTGCTCCAATATATTCTCAGTAAAAAAGTGACCCACTCTACCGCCACCCTATAGGATCATCATCTGACACCATCTGTACATCCGTGGCTCCCATGGACCACTATCTTGCATAGCCCGATGAGGAATAAGTGTAGGTACTTTCTCAAAAAAGAAAGCACACAGGAAGGAGCCAAAACAAAAAGCAGCGAAAGAAGTCTTCGACTTGTTCAGCTGACGCTGAATAGCCTGCAGATACAACTGGACCCATGCATAGTACGTGATACCTATAGCACACTCTACTAGCTGTAGCTAACCACCAAATATCTTGTCGCTCCTCGTGGAACCCAAGATATGCTGCAATAAGGTCCCCACCGCCCGTGTGGACAAATCCTCGATGTCACACATTAGGATGTAGGAGCCGCGCACGTACGTCGTAGCGTAACAGTGACGATCGCACAAATCCTCCAATGTCTCCCCCCGAGACAACACAGGTGTCAAGTCACCAACCACTCCCAACATAGGGATCCTAGTATGAAACCCCAAAGTGCTCATGGGGGGCCTCTGGGTGACCAAATCCACCAAGTAAACCACCAAAAAGATGAGTATCAGTGAGAGATTTTAACTGCAAGTCATGGCACTCGAAACCATCGGTCGGATCAAGAGAAATCAGTGAATGAAAAATTAGGTCCCACCTCTCCAACTCCACAATGAACAGTGACAATGACACCTCAACAAGTGGACCCTAGCCTTATATAGGCCCCATTTAACCTAATTTCTTCCGATCGACATAACAGGACCATACGAACTCCATTTGAGATGCCGTTCACGCCACTGGTTTCAGAATTTTGGCCTTTATATATTTATGAGACCATTGTCTCATGTTTAATAAATTAATTTTGGGACCATTTCCCACAAGTCACCTCGATTTACGATCCATGACATGACGATGCGAGTGTCTACGGACCTGTACTTGTATCACACTTCTCGACCGCAACTCATGTGAGTTCTTGAGCCACGGCCTGTTAAGGAATCCCATTTTTACTTTTATTTTGTCTTTTAACACATAGTTGTCTTCTCCATTCACCGCACCTTACGCGGATCTCTGGACCATTGTCCAAAAAAGAGTTTATTTTTCTTGCACGTATTTGGCATGTAAGTGCCTTGGGACTTGCACTCACATCGCATGTAGTAAAGTCTGTCCACCACAACACACACACACTCTCTTGACCTCTATTCGAGATCCACCTCAGTTTGCATGCCTTTGTAGCACCAACTCACGAGCCTCTACCATGATTTATCCCACGCATGTATTGGTATGTTTGAGAGCCTTTTGCTCCATCCATACTGTGCGGATGACCTTTGGAGCTCTGTCCACCGACCCAACATGGGGCACCGCCTATGCCACCACAATCGGTTGACTACATTGGAGTTTTGTTTAAGCTCTTTTCTGACTCCTTAAAACAATGAAAAGATAGCCGAGCACAACTGCTTCCTTTCCCACTCGTTACAGGATAGGAAAGGGAATCTACATTGTCTCATTTACCTCCTTTTGTGGACCATGTAGACCATCAATTGAAAAGGACCTCCTTGGCACACTCAAGCCAAGACCATTACCCTCTGCATACTTTTATACTTTCTTGGGCAGAGGGGCCGCACTTTACGAAAAAACTCACCACGGTTTGTCTTTAAGCTCTTTTTCATCCTTCTCAACAAGAAAAGTTTACCGAGCAAACTTGGTTTTGTTCATGCTCGTAAAAGTATTTGAATGATCGTCCAGTCAGTATAGGTTTAACCTTTTCCGGCTTGATTGGACTACCAATGGTAAAGAAGTCTCTCATCCCCTACAGGATGGGTGAGCTCTCTTATGTATACTTTTATCCTTTTTTGGGCACAAGAGACTGACAATGAAAAAGAGCCCCCACTAAAGTCTTCTTCACGCTTTTAGACTCTCTTAAATTGAAAGCACCATCGAGCATTTACCTTCTTCGGCTCACCAAAAATCCATGAGATCGTACCATAGCGGTGTCCCTAGAAACCACCCCATAGAAAATAGCTTGGAAGCATTCCCCCTTTGGGTCACCTTTGTTTAGAGTAATCTGCAAAGTGTCTTCCTTGGATCCCATCAATATCAAAAGTGTCCACCTCCTCCAAGTATTTTCCATCTGCAGTAACATTCTCAGTATTACAACTATGATCCCATTCCCATGAGTCAAGTTTCATTTGCTGCCTAGTTCGCCCTACTGTCATACTCTGAACAAAGGAATTTTGAGTCCACCACACTCCCCTTGCCCCTATTCAATTATTTCCCTCCCACTCCCCCCCCCCATTCAGTGGGTCAGTCCGCATATTATCTCACACCTTTCGGTTATCTCCCTTGTGCTCTTGGTCAAGGAAACATCATTGCCTTAACTAGGGGCAGGTCTCCCTCTGTCGACGACAACACATATATTCCAGAGGATAGACCCAGAGGTCCCTGTATCCTGGTTTCATTAACCTCATTGATGAGTTCCTTGGACCACTTGAGAGGAGTTGTCACGTCCCCATCCCTCAGACCGGCGAAGAGGACACGACGGACATCAAATACAGACTAGGAAAACCGCCCCATGAACATAATCAAAAGAAATCAATGCTGAAATTAAAACTTACAAGCATACACAGATGCAAAACTCTTCAATCATACAGCGGAAGCAACACAAACATACATTCTAGAATTCCACCATGATCAATATGATTCATTAATTGACATCAATATATAATTGCAGAGATGAAATATAGACATTAGACTTATCTTTCAATGAAGAATCCCGCAACCAGCTACGTCGCTGCAACGTTCCACCCAACCATAGGCCAGCGTGCTCATCAAACTCTCAGCAACGCTGCCACCCCTGAGCTGGGCATGATTCCTTCAAGGATAAGGGTCAATTGCAGGCTTACCCATAGCCAAGGGGACACAAATAGCAAACTAACGAAGCTGGGTTTCATAGGCTTTCAACAGACAAGCCAAGCCAGCACAGTCCGAAGACTAACCATTGCACTCAGGCAATTACTTAGTTGTCACAGCTTAAACAGGGAAAACGAATTCCTGAGTCATTCTTGGCCCTATCGTGGCCAAAATGACTCTCACTCGAATTTACAATGGCCCCCAAACGTAACAGCAATTACATTCACAACATGGGGAAGACTACAGCCCCGAAATCTATCAGTGAGCACAACTTACAGCAGGGGAAACGACCCAATTAATCTGTGAGACAGCCAAAAACGTGAATGGCCCTTCATAGTCATTCGTGGATGCAAGAGCATGGTTCTCATCTCACTATGTGCGCCCCAAACAGAAGAATACCTGTGCGTGGGTAAATAATCCGACCCAGCAAGGAAAAGAACAGACAATGGAGGCCCTGCGTGAGGAAAAATAGCTCCGTTTTTGTCTGTGGATGCACACACAATAGGAAGGACGCGATTTTTCATTTCATGGGTGTTCAGCAATTCGTGGAGTCAAGAAAAATGTCTGCCTGAGACCAAAACCGCCCAGAGCCTGTGCGTGAGGAGGATCCCAAAACAAAATCGTGGTGAGAGTGAACAGGCCAGGGAAGAGTGCGTGAGGGAGAAAAATGGGTAGACGTGGGTGGATTGGGCATGTGGGAAAAGGACTGACAGTCCTGCCACCCCACTCCCAAAGGCATTAAATGCCTCAACCACCAGTAGCCATTACTCCTTAGCTGCCCAACAGAACATTAAAGAGGTTGACAAGGGAAGATGGAAAATCAACAAGGTGACAAAACTTGGGTTTTTCCCATAACCAAGGTTTGACATTCCCCACCCCTTATCCTTTGGAACTATGCCCTTTTCATTCAATGTTGCACTGCCGTAGCTAGTTGTGCTTTATTTTAATTGATGTGCATGTTTACATGATGCCGAATTATAATGTGCCTTATAGCACAACATACCATCGACAATTATCCGCATTGCCAAAACATACACAACAAAATCAATGGTGGGGCTTTTGCCTTGAGCTCCTCACCACAATTAATTACAATATATACATCATGCAAATGGGGTCGAAACCGGGGACATCACATTCCCCTCCCCCTTGGATTAACACCGTCCTCGGTGTTCCATTACATATATACAATACATATACCATTGCACATCAAAATTTCAAAATTTGCAGATCTGTCCCACATTCAATCATCTACTTTGAACGTTCACGACCAAGCCTCTCGGCTTCCACAAACTTGTCCTACTGGTTCTCAGCTTCCATCTGATCCTGAAGTCTAGGAACTTTGCGGCTATCACCTTCATCATGTTCCCTCATTGGGTAGTCCCGGTGTAAATGATGTCCTCCGCATCTCCAGCATTTCACTGGCTGCTTCATCTTTACCTGCTCAATTTCCTTTGAGTCTTCGTGCCTGGACCATTTCTTATCGGGTAGCTTGGACAATTGTCCCATTGCTGATCCACCTTCCTTTCCTTTTCCAATTTCTCTTAGAAGGATTTTCACCTCCCTTTGCAAACCAATAGAGTCTTGCAAAATCTGGTGGTTCATTTCACTCTGCCTTCTCTGTATCTTGAGCATCTCCCCAAGATTCTCTTGGGTCTTGGCAATCACTTGAAGGAGACTTCCAGCTAAGTCCAACAACTTTTGATCTGCTTCCATAATCAACGTGCACCACCTGGTTTCACTTTTCTCACCTGTGAAATGCACCATTGAAATTCTATCAGACCAAGCATAATATAGGTATAAAAATCAATTAGTTAATTACCCAATTGGCATGACAGTCCAAGCCTTTATCAAGGAGACTTTCATATTTTTCATGCCTTCCCCCAACAGGCACATGAACTCATTCATGTCCATTCCTAGGCAGGGAATTAACTATTCCAGCATTCACAATTTACTTTAAGCAAATACACACATTTCATTCTCAATCGTACATGCATTTAACAATTCTTGTTTTCATAATGCATAAACATATATATATATATATATATATATATATATATATATATAATCAAAAGGCAAGAGAGAGCAGTAAGAGTTTTTCTCCTCTTTGTTTTGTTCCATCCTGGAACCCACACCATCATAGTGGATTTTCATGCTCTCAGCCTCTTTCACTTCACCGTGAATGCTGGACCAATCCTTCTTGGTCATGACACTTAGTGTCTTTGGTTTATTCCAGACCTCTAAACCATGGAGTCTCTCCACATGGTTTGTCTCGGCTGCTAGGACTCCCCCATCTTACTAGCACCTTTTTCATTACCACTCAACCCGAGCTTTCCAGGACAGTCACGTGTCCACATGCATCTCTAAGATGCTCTCATAGTCCTCGCTTCCAGCGATACCTATATCCAAACATTGAATAGATTCACATGTTTAGTTTATTTTCATCAATTTTTTTTTTTGTCTCTAGAACAAGAGCTTAAAACATCATAACCAAATCATATACACATGTATATTCATAAGCAAAATAATCCAATACTTATCTGTATTGTGTGTTTCCTCGTTCGTCCACAGGATCCTGCTTCGCTTTGCAAGCCTTGGGATCGCCTATGGACTTAGATGTTAGGTCAGCACGTCGGCTGCTCCACAACATCAAATAATTAATGTCCAGCCAGTACATAACCATGTCACCTGGGCTTGGAACTTTATTATGACCATTTCCAGGTCTAGGATCTACTATGGATCCTTGGGCATATCACAGCCCATCATACACTTATATCAACAATAACACATACACTTATTCCAACCATACACTTATATCAACCATTTACCTTTACCTTTAGCCTGTTAACACAAGCAACAAAAGCAACACAAGAAATACAAGCAAACTCATCAGCGTCATTGCTTCAAAAACTGTAATCACATTTCATATCATTCACTATCAAGTATTGAGACACCAGGAGTGCGTCCACTCCCTAGAGTGTAATCAATATTGAAACCCTTTCATGATTCAACATCGGAAAAGTGCGCATTCTCTCCCGGTGTGTGCCATGTAGGTCCTATTCATACTCAAGCAATCGGTCATCATGGAAATAAATCAAAACATGTTCTGCATATGGAATTTAATAATTAATCATGCATATTCATAGCAAGGGTTACAGAACACTTATCCATTTGCCGTCGCAGTATGCCTTTTATATCTGTCAGGCACCGTCAAGGAGTTGGGAAAGCTGAATGCTAAGCTGGTGAGCTCGCTGCAGAGCTAGGAACACCTACACCAGAACTAGCCTGACTTCTAAGACACCCACACACTCCCACACAAGGAATCAGTCCCTTCTTTGCTACTCAGTCCCTCAGGCCCTGCATTCCCTTTTAGTGCTATCCCGGGGTTGTGGAGAAGAAAGTCAACCCTCTAGCTCTGTCTGTGTGGTTACCAATCACCAGGTTTAAGCAAACCAAGCCCCCATCCCTGCTTCCTGTTTATGTTTCATATCCACACCTGAATTACTTACATAATCCATACCATCTCACTCATGTTATCACCAAACATGTAGTGCAGATGAGACATTTCTCAAATGTCTAATGGCGTTTCACCCGAAACCCATTTCCAAGATAAGGGAAAACCTTCCCATGAAGTTTGGCTTCTGCAGGCCATCACACATGGTCTTCCCTACAGTGTGTACCCCATGTGTCCCTCCTGACACAATCTCACACAAGCCAACAGTGATTAGTAGTCGTTAGCACTTTCTTAAATCCGAGATCCACAATTCAAATTTAATAATCCATTATGCATGTCAACTACTTTCATAGCCATGAGATTTCTTCTCATAAATGGTAGATTCTGGCATTGGTCAGGGTCTTACCTCTCACTGCCATGCTCAAATAATCTACCTGAAACATGGGTTTCAATCAACCAAACACAATCTTATGCAAGCCAATAGTGGCTAGTGGTTGTCAGCCATTTCTCAAATCCGAAATTCACAATTCGAATTTTAACAACCTATTATGCATATCATATGGTAGATTCTGGCATTGGTCAGGGTCTTACCTCTCAATGCCTTTCTCGGAATAATCTACCTGAAACATGAGCTCTCAAACAACCAAACACAAGCTTATGCAAGCCAATAGTGGCTAGTGGTTGTTAGCAATCTCTCAAATCCGAAATTCACAATTCGAATTTAACCATCCATTATGCATACTCAAGGTAGATTCTGGCAGTGGTCAGGAGCTTACCTCTCACTATCATGTTTTGGAATAATCTACCTGAAATATAAGCTTCAATCAACCAAACACTTGGTAAGTCTGGATGCATATAACTTTTCATTGCTACAACCATCACTGAAGCATTTTCAGAATTTATAAAATTCAAATACTTCTAGCTGTTAGCCACATCAATGTATACCAAAACTCATTTACTTCGTGCAATCATTATCATGCTAACATTGCAAGGTATAGTCATATCATTCATGCAATTAGATGAAAGTTTAGATACCCTTACTTCATAGGCGTATCATTCATACCACCTTTCTCTTCAATGGAGCATTTCTGGCGGCCAATTGATCATGACTATCCAACTTTTGTTATGGACTCGTTGCGTTATCCCTTCTCCATAGGGTTGCTGGTCTCATTCATCAGCATCAGCAACATATTCATCTGGGTCCAAGTCATCGTTGGTTTTTCCACTAGTGCCAACATCAAAACAATGATTATCATTAGTGGTTCATTATACATATATATAATTCCCAATATTCTTACCAACATGCAATATCCTATGCATGCAATACATATCCTAATGCATTTCAAGCATAACTTAGGAAATGTAGTTATAATTAGCAAGATAGGGTTTTAAGGAAAACTTCCCTTTTTAAGTCTTTCATCCTGGCATGGAACTCCTTTTCCACACACCAGCTGGTTGAATTCATAGTCCTTGCTGCCCCTGGGCATGCTACTGCCCAGATTATCCATTTGATAACAGTGGCCATCATTAGCACTTGGTGCTTCATGCTCATATTTCGGTCACTTATCCTTGTTCCTTGCTGGATAAGATTTCCAACGCCTATTCACATGCGTCATTCTGACCTTGGATGTGAAAACCACACCACCTCTAAGAATGAAGACTTTCACTAATCTCGGCACTTTCATTACACTACTGCAAAGTAGAATTTTCACATTCTTCCAATGATCTCAGAGCCCTTTTGGCAGCTGCATTTTCGGCATCCCTCTTGTCCTTTGTGAAATCCCTCTGATTCGAACTCTTGCCCAAACACAGGATTTTCCTTCTCACAAGAACAATTGTCTCAAGGGACGACGGGGGTCAAGGGGGCTTGCCCCCTTTGCATTTTTTTGTTTGTTTGTAAAACATTGGTTTTTCATGCAATTTGGCGCATTAGATCGCTTCCATTTTCCTCCTTTTTAGCCCTGAAATTCACTGAAAAACAGCTGAAAAATCCCTCTGAAACAGTCGAATTTTGCTGAGTAACCCCATGGAAAAATTCAAAATTTTCCTCGCAGAATCGGCTGTCAGCTGTCTCTCTGATCGGCTGTCGAAAACCTTTGTCTTCTGCAATGGTGGCTCCCCGGAAGCTCCAAACCTTTCGACGTCCGCTCTTTTCTTGGAGAAATATCGACGTCGGGCGTCGACTGACTTATGACATCGGAAGCCTAAATGATTTTGCTTCTGCAACGGCAGCTGACGGGCCACTTCACGAAACCTTCTGCAACGGAAAACAGGAACTTCATCCCCTCTTCCGACCAGCGCACTTTCTCTTGCGGCGTCGGCAGTCTTTTTGATCGGACGGCAAATTCCTTCAGCTTCCACAACGGCGAATGAGAGGACTTCTAACTCTTCTGCAACGGCGGAAGCTTTACTTCTCCAACCCTTCCACAACGGCGGACACTTAGACAATTTTCGCGGCTTTCCCCAAATGGTTCCGGCATCGGAGGTCGGATGAATTTCATGTCGGACGTGGAATCGCTTCGCCGTCTGCAACGGCGGATGGAAAACTTCACCAGTTCGTCCGCAACGGCGAACGTTCACCTCGCCAGCTCTTTCGATTTGGCACTTAGAACCACTTGTCAGTCAGACGTCGGTGGACTCTCGTAACGTCGGACGTCGGACAACTCTCCCTTTCGATTTCTCCAACACTTAGCCAAATTTTTCAAATTTCCAAAATTTTCAAATTTCCAAAATTTCTTCTTCGTCGGCAATCAGATGACTCTCACATTGGATGCGGAATCACTTCACCGTCCGCAACGATAGATGGGAGACTTCACCAATCCTTCCGCAACAGTGGAAGTTAACTTTTCCAGTCCTTCCGCAACGGAGGAATTCCACTTCCTCCAATGATCCGACCGCTCAACACTTAGACCTTTTTTTTCTGACTTCGTTGGCTCACTGCTGTTCCACTGGACACAGCTGTTCTGCTGGACATAGAGGGTAATTCTTCCCTCTTTCAGTGGCTCTTTCTTGGCCCATAGAGGCCCATTGCTGCAACACAAAGCTCTGATACCACTCTGTCACGTCCCCATCCCTCAGACCGGCGAAGAGGACGCAACAAACATCAAATACAGAATGGGAAAACCGCCCCATGAACATAATCAAAAGAAATCAATGCTGAAATTAAAACTTACAAGCATACACAGATGCAAAACTCTTCAATCATACAGCGGAAGCAACACAAACATACATTCCAGCATTCCACCATGATCAATATGATTCATTAATTGACATCAATATATAATTGCAGAGATGAAATATAGACATCAGACTTATCTTTCAATGAAGAATCCCGCAACCAGCTACGTCACTGCAATGTTCGAGCTCAAGGCAAAAGCCCCACCATCGATTTTGTTGTGTATGTTTCGGCAATGCGGATAATTGTCGATGGTATGCTGTGCTATAAGGCACATTATAATTCGGCATCATGTAAACACGCACATCAATTAAAATAAACCACAACCAACTACGGCAGTGCAACGTTGAATGAAAAGGGCATGGTTCCAAAGGATAAGGGGTGGGGAATGTCAAACCTTGGTTATGGGAAAAACCCAAGTTTTGTCACCTTGTTGATTTTCCATCTTCCCTTGTCAACCTCTTTAATGTTCTGTTGGGCAGCTGAGGAGTAATGGCTGCTGGTGGTTGAGGCATTTAATGCCTTTGGGAGTGGGGTGGCAGGACTTCCAGTCCTTTTCCCACCTGCCCAATCCACCCACGTCTACCCATTCTTCTCCCTCATGCACTCTTCCTTGGCCTATTCACTCTCACCACGATTTTGTTTTGGGATCCTCCTCACGCACAGGCTCTGGGAGGTTTTGGTCTCAGGCAGACATTTTTCTTGACTCCACGAATTGCTGAACACCCACGAAATGAAAAATCACGTCCTTCCTGTTGTGTGTGCATCCACGGACAAAAACGGAGCTGTTTTTCCTCACGCAGGGCCTCCATTGTCTATTCTTTTCCTTGCTGGGTCGGATTATTTACCCACGCACAGGTATTCTTCTATTTGGGGCGCACATAGTGAGCTGAGAACCATGCTCTTGCATCCACGACTGATTGTGAAGGGCCATTCACGTTTTTGGCTGTCTCACAGATTAATTGGGTCGTTTCCCCTGCTGTAAGTTGTGCTCACTGATAGATTTCGGGGCTGTAGTCTTCCCCATGTTGTGAATGTAATTTCTGTTACATTTGGGGGCCGTTGTAAATTCGAGTGAGAGTCATTTTGGCCACGATAGGGCCAAGAATGACTCAGGAATTTGTTTTCCCTGTTTAAGCTGTGACAGCTAAGTAATTGCCTGAGTGCAATGGTTAGTCTTCAGACTGTGCTGGCTTGGATTGTCTCTTGAAAGCCTGTGAAACCCAGCTGCGTTAGTTTGCTATTTGTGTCCCCTTGGCTATGGGTAAGCCTGCAATTGACCCTTATCCTTGAAGGAATCATGCCCAGCTCGGGGGTGACAGCGTTGCTGAGAGTTTGATGAGCACGCTGGCCTATGGTTGGGTGGAACGTTGCAGCGACGTAGCTGGTTGCGGGATTCTTCATTGAAAGATAAGTCTGATGTCTATATTTCATCTCTTCAATTATATATTGATGTCAATTAATGAATCATATTGATCATGGTGGAATGCTGGAATGTATGTTTGTGTTGCTTCCGCTGTATGATTGAATAGTTTTGCATCTGTGTATGCTTGTAAGTTTTAATTTCAGCATTGATTTCTTTTGATTATGTTCATGGGGCGGTTTGCCCAGTCTGTATTTGATGTTCGTCGCGTCCTCCTCGCCGGTCTGAGGGATGGGGACGTGACAGGAGTCCTTAGTGCCTCTCGGGATGGTTGTTTCTCATGTGCTCGACTCTAACTACATCATCGCACCGTTGAGATTCGTATAGGGTTTGGTCTACACAATACTTGGTCGAAGACCCCAGATGTCACCTGACTCTAGCACATTGATGAGTCTACTCTAGGGACCTAAACAAGTTATCTCCCTTGTGATTTCTAGGTTGCGTTGGAGATAGTGTTCAGAAGCCCCAACAATGCTACGATATACCTTTATGATTGATGCATCATACTTGTACCACAGAGACTCTGACTCTTAATCAGCGAGTCCACACAGCTATGTACCATTCTAGATCCAGCAAATCGTCAGTCATGAAGATATACCATTCCATGAGAATTCCATGGGTCCAATGTACCAGATCAGTATTGTATTCAGCCTCACATTGAGGCAACCATTATTGTATCATCAGTTGTATATGATCGGCTCTTGTATTTTAGAGCATAGATCAAATTATTCTTTTGACATTGTCACAAGCATGAGGATGCCCGCCTCATCCATATACATGTCACACATTGTTTAGTATCTCACCCATTGATTGGAACTGTATTAATACAAAAACCAAAAGCCACCATGCCCCAGCCCCGGAAGTACCACCTCACTAGAGCAAATCCTATGATGTCCATCGGTCATACGATGAGCTCCTACCCTCACATATCAGGGGGCAATCTGTTAACCCAAAAAATCCCTCACTAAGCTCTCCATGACCTACACCACCAAAGGACACCACCTCACCACCCTCCATTAGACCCCCACACCCTAAAAAATGCTTAAGGATGAAGAAAAGGGCTTAAAAATCCCAAAAAGGAGCCTAAAATACTCTCCTAGGAGCTAAAGCCCCCCAAAAGGGGATAAAACCCTAAAAGGAGCTAAAATTAGGGTGGAAGGGGCTAAAATCCCAAAAATGGGGCTAAAGACCAGACCAAGGGCTTAAAACCCTAACCCCCCCCCCCCAAAAAAAAAAAAAAAAGCTATAAAAGGAGGGTGGGGGGTCACTCTCAAAACACTTCTCCCTTGCATATTGTTATGCTGCCCATGGATGCCTTGAGACCCTTTGTCTCTTAAGCCACCCTTTGTCTCTTAAGCCACCCACACTCCCTCTCCTCGATCTCCATTGAGCCATTGCTCCCCCATCCAAGAGAGGTGCTTCCACAAGCTAGGGCATGGTGGCCCATTTCCACCCAAAGAGAAGGTATAACCATGTTTTCTTGTTTTGTTTATTTGCTTTCTAACCCATGATTTCATTTGCAGGTTTATTTCCTAACTTGTTTTGCAAGTATTTCGATTTCTAACATATTTTTTGCAAGTTATTGGAAACAGAACCCTAACCTTTGTTTGCAGAGGGGTTCTCCATTATTTCTCTTCCATATTTGCTTCATTTTCCTTACTGTTCTTTACATTCCATTTTTATTTTCATCATTTACCACAAGCAGGAACCTACCCTTCTGTCCTATAGACAGAAGGGAGCCATTCTTGCCCCTGTAGCAAGGAGAAATACTTGCTACATTCCCAATATCAGAGAACTCTTTTTGGGCCTCACCTTGATGAACACATGTTCACCTACCTGAAACTCCTTTGGAGTTGTTTTAAGTTCTGCTTGACTTTTCTGTCGATCCTCCGCAACTTTCAGATTACCTTGTACCTTCTTTACAATTTTTTTCATTCCTTTAATAGTTCAGGACCTAATACTAATCTATCCACTGGATTACTCCAAGAGATAGGAGTATTACATTTCCTTCCATACAAGATTTTGAAAGGACTAAATCTGGCTGATCCCTGATAATTATTATTATAAGCACTTTCTATCGGATGCAAATAATCCTCCCATTTACCTGGCTGGTCTTTCAGATACATTCTTAATAAATCTTCCAGTACTTGCTTTACTCTATCAGTTTGTCCATTTGTTTGAGGATGGAACGAAGTACTAAAATTTAATGTAGTGTTTAATCCTTTAAACAGAGATTTTGAAAAATTACCTGTAAATTTAGGATCTCTATTTGAGATTATAACTTTCGGTATTGCATGCAGTCGAAAAATATGTTTTAGAAATATATCAGCTATGTTTGCAGCTTTATACGTAGTTTTAATAGGTATAAAGTGAGCTGCTTTACTTAACTTATCGATCACTACCATGATAGAATCATTTAAATTCTTATTTTTAGGAAGTCCAGTATAAAAATCAAGACTAATTATCTCCCATTTCCATCTAGGAATGGGTAATGGCTGAAGTAATCCAGTTGGGTGTTGATGTTCAGTTTTCACCTGCTGACATTCAAAACACCTAGCGATATACTCTGCCAATTCAGTCTTCATATTTGGCAAAAAATATTCTTTTCTTAACATAGTTATAGTATTTTGATAACCTAGATGACTTGAGTATGGAGTTTTATGGATTTCATCCAAAATTAATAACTTGAATTTAGGTACATTAGGTACATACATTCTATCTTTATACAGTAAAAATTCTTTTGCATTCAAACTGTACCATTTACTTAAGCTTTCTGTTGGATTTTCTTTTATTTTAGCTTGTAAGTTTTGGTAAATTTCATCTTGTTCTATCCCTTCTTTAAGTTGTTCATCCAGATCTGTTGTAAAAGTGCTGATAACTGATGTGACATTCAGCCTACATTCCTACTTAATGCATCAACAAATTTATTTTCTTTATCTTTAATGTGTTGAATTTTGAAATCATACTCACTTAGAAAAGCTAGCCACCTAGCTTGTCTAGCATTTAGATTAGGCTGATCTAACAGATACTTTAGTCCTATATTATCAGTCATTAAAATAGATTTTTTGCTAATTAGGTGATGTCACCACATCTTTAGAGCATGTATAACAGCAGCTAATTCCAGATCATAAGTTGCATAATTATTTTCATGAATTTTTAATTTCCTAGACTCATAGGCAATAACATGCCCTTCTTGAGTCAGAACACCACCTAAACCATCATTGCAGGTGTCAGCGCACACCACAAATTCTTTATTTGGATCAGCTATTCTTAAAATAGGTGCGTTGATTAATAAAGTTTTTAACTTTTTAAAGCTTCCCTCAAAGTTTTGGTTCTAATCAAATTTCTTTCCTTTCTTCTACAAATAAGTTATTGGATTCACAATTCTCGAAAAACCTTCAATGAACCTCCGGTAATAACTGGTAATTTCCATGAAGGATCAAACATCAGTTACATCCTTAGGAACTGGCCAATCTTTGATTGCCTTTATCTTTTTGGGATATACCAAAATCCCTTCCTTAGTCACTACATGAACTAAGTACTGAATCTTATCTTTGAAGAAATCACATTTACTAAATTTTGCAAAGAGTTGATGATCTCGTAACTCTTGCAAAACAATTTTAAAATGATCTTTATGTTCTTTTTCAGTTTTTGAATAGATTAATATATCGTCGATAAACATGACTACAAACTTATGTAGATACTTATGCATAACGTTTTTCATTAAACACATAAAAACAGCTGGGGCATTAGTAAGCCCGAATGGCATGAAGACAAACTTGTAATGGCCATATCGAGTTCTAAAAGCTGTTTTAAAGATGTCTTCATCTTTAATCCTAACTTTGTGATATCCAAACCTTAAATCAATTTTCAAAAACACCGTGGCTTCACGTAGTTGATCAAACAGATCATCTATGTGAGGCAACGGGTATCTATTCTTGATAGTCATCTTATTCAACTGACGGTAATCTATGCAAAGTCGCATAGTTCCATCCTTTTTCTTAACGAAGATGAAAGGTGCCCCCCAGGGAGACACACTACGTCGAATATAATTTTTATCAATAAGTTCTTTTAATTGTGACTTTAATTCATTAAGTTCAAGTATGTTCATTCGATAATGGGCCTTTGAGCTAGGTACTACACCAGGTACCAGCTCAATGGTAAAATCCAGTTCCCTTTTCGGAGGTAGTCCCATAATTTCTTCCGGAAATACATCAACATACTCTCTTAAAACCGATATATCTTCCAATTTTAATTTGTCTGTCTTATTTAAATTTTCCTCATCAGTTATTGTTATAGATAAGCTTTACAACCCTTCCTAACAACTCTCTTAAGCTGCAGAGCAGAAATCTACCTTATGGTGGTTTTTCTATAGATTCCTTTTACACTTACTGGTTTTCCATCACTGTTTATACACGTAAAGGTTTTATTGTAACAATTTAAAACTACCCTACTAGAACTATCATTTAAAAAAATTTAATATTCAAACACACTACTAGAGATATGGACATAAAAATACACCGTTGCACTCTCAATACTACAACTCTATTCTCTAAAAAACTGAGAAGAAATACATTGCAAATAGTATCCTAAGTCACATGCCCTTAAAACAAAAAATTCTGAAGACCACGTAAAGTAATTTTAAATGGTATGAAGTCTATGTAAAGAAAACAATGTGTTTGCAACTGGATCATAAAATGTGATAATCTAGATCGATGATTTTCCCAAAAACTTCTTCGACCACCAAATGAAACTCATTTATGTCTCCCTCAAATGTTCACATCCATCAATTTTATGTTCATAGGCGAGGGGGATGTTACTTGTCATATGAATGACATTCACATTGACATCTTCAGGACCAAGGGGCACTCCATGGATCATAAATAGTGACTAAATCTTTCCATTGTTGACAATAGAACCATCATATGGATCTAGTATGTTAACTTTATCACCTTCCTGGAATACTTCAGGTTCTGCTAGAGTTAATGGGAATTGCCAAAAACAAAGCAAAAAATACATAAATATAAGATAAAAAAAACTACATATAAATCCCAAAAACATGCATAATTATTGATATAACAAACTTCAATGCACTCATTGAGTCAATATTTGAAATACGTCCAGCAAGAGTTGGCACTGATCGAAACTGATGAGGTACATCAATGTTGGGAGATTTTTTACTTTCTGAGACTGCAATTTTCTATTTAAGTATATTTTGCATGTCATTACATCAAGCAACAATAGGTTGAATGGAGAAGGCTATGGTTGACACTGTCTTTGCCAGCCCATTTATGCATTCCATTACATGTTTATAATTATCACTAATGTATTGCACAATATATGTGGTTTGGATATTCACAAGTTCATTAGATGGCAGTGATCTTACTATTTCATTTTTTGATATATGCTTATGTTTAGAACTGTCTAAATTTTCCATTATTTTATGGTTAACCATTTCACTCGCATCCAATTCTGATTTATTATCTCCATGAACATACAAATCATTTTGAACACATAATTAGTTGGACATATACACGAATAAAAATGCAATATAACACAATGTATTTACAAATATACTTACAAAATTTCCATATACATTGTATTCAACAAAAATCCATATACTTACAAACATGTTTTGATTGGCTCGCCACCCACCATGACCCAAATTAAATCGATCCTTCACATTATCTCTTGCTTTCTTACCTTTTGTATTCTTTTGAAAATAATCTTCAGCACGGATAGTTTCCTTCAAATATTCCCATTGTCTGGGAGTCAAGTAGTTGTCCCTGTCGTTTCCATCGAAGATTAGTTTTATGCATTTACGCCTAAAATGATTAATCAATTTTCTCATCCCGTTCTTGTAATATTTGATGGAAAAAATTCCACTGATAGTCTCAAATACATTTTCCATTTGCTGAATGACTTGGTCCACATTTCTTTCATCTTGATCTGAAAATTTGGATTTGGTGACATCCAAGTGAGACCTTACTCTCGTGCCCAACTCTGAGGCCCACCTTGAAGCATTTGGTCCAATAGGTTCACCATATTTTACCTCAACCAAATAATCCTTCTTCCCTTCTGATTTCCTTTCTTTGGCTTCTCTTTCTGTGGACCTATACATGCTTTGAATAAATCTTCGTATGTTTATGAAAGCTGATATATATTCAGAAGAGTCAATATTGGGTGATGGAAAATGAATAGTCATATTTGTGGACACAACATGTGTTTTTTCCTTTGGAATTTGAAATCCTAATTGGTTCAACCAAATAAAAATTGCGTGATGCCAAATGATAAGTCATATTCGTGGACACAATAGGTGTTTTTTCCCTAGCAGTTGAAGGCCTAATGGGTTCAATCAAATCAAGATTGGGTGATGCTGAATGAGAACTCATATTTGTGGAAACAACATGTGTTTTTTCTTTGGCAGCTGAAGGCCTAATTAGTTCATTAATTGCCACATTAGGTGTGGCACTAGCTCTCTCACCAATTTGCACAGATGTGCCTTCAAATATTTGTTTTAGTTTGAAATAAAGGTCTTGCAAACCTGATTTTGATCCATAATATACCAAGTCTTCATCAATAGTAGGTTGGACATGATCATCATCATGTGATATATAAGGAAGTAGATCATTAGGATTTCTAGCATCTTCTCCATGTATTGATCCACCAAGGCGCAAGATTCTGTGAGATAGCGCCAAAGTTGCTTTGCTTTCCTTTTGTTTTTATCATTTTGTGTAGAATCAACCATTTTCCCTATAAAAAAAACTTATTAAATTAGAATTAAAAGCATAGATGTACTACATCATCAAATAGATTATATACAACTATCATAATATATGGATAGAAGTGAAAAATTAAGAGGAATAACTACTTACTGATTTTCCCAACCATGAGTTGGAAACACTGTACCTTTTCCTACCTTTTGATTTTTCTCTTTTTCTCTAAAAACCAACTTATCCCTATAAAACAAGAAAACTTATCATATGAGAATCAAAAACATATATAGGATACATCATGAAAAATATCATAAACAACTTTAATGAAAAATGCACAGAAGTTTAAAGGTACAAGGAATGCCTACTTACTTATTTCTCAAACCAAGAGATGGCATATATTCTTCATTTCTTGTGATCTATGCTTTACGGACACACTCAAATTCTACAACATTTTCACCATTGTTTTGGCCACTTTTACATTTCAGCACCTTGTCCTTCATATCCTTTTATGTCCAACATTTCTCATAAAAAACAACATTAGTACATGGGAAAACAAAAGGTTTACATCACAATGTAATACTTGGACCACTATTTAGACTACCAACTAGTCTTGAATTGGTGATGGTTTGTGAACATGTCAACTTTGATTTCTAACTCCTTACCATGACCTTGTTGATATTAAAGAACAAAAGGCATTCACATTTGAAACATTGGATAGTACCAAAAACAAAACTTTGGCTAATCCCATTTCCAGAACTATAAAATACATACAAATATTAGTAAATAGTTTTGTACAACCATTGGATAATCACATGGCGAAAAACAATAAAATCCAATTTCCATAGTGAAAGTGTTGAAATTACTCAAATAACTGAGAGGGGAGGTGAATCAGTTATTTCCAAAGCTTAAACCATTTTTCAAAATTTAAACCATTATTACTGATTACATATTTATAGTTATGATGATGCAGCAAGTATAACAGAAGAGATGAAGATTATCAATTACACATGCATGATAGAGACATACAAACATTCATTTTTATTTGAGCACCTACTCAAAAGAGGCTGCAACCTCTGTTTTACAAAATCCTTCTTGTAGAGAGCACCAGCTCTCATGTTTTTTCTAGCACCCACTAAAATAGCATTCTCCAGATACAACTGGGTGGAAGCACCAACTTCCACTTGTACATGCTTCCAACTTGTACAAAGAAAAGAAATTGTTTTCCCTAGCACCACCCTAACACCCTCGTTTCTTAGATTTAAAACATGTACGGTAAAATATTTTAAAAAACATATATAACAATTCAAACCAACTTTGTTGAGATCTACTCCTGACTTTGCTTATGCATCTTTGTTCCCCTCATCATCTTTGTTATGTATATTCTTGAAAGATCTTAGAGTCCATTGTCATTTTGTAATCTCCACTTCGACAATGATCCATGCACCAGTTATCTCTTCCCAGAGAGTGCAACCATCCATTCATCATGCACATCCTTATATACATCTCTATCCTTAAACCCTTTACCTATTTATATGCCTGATGGTCAATTTCCATAACTGATCAAGTCGTTCTATGTCTTACGATAGACAAGAATTCAAATCAATGAGTAACGCTAAACTTCTGCAATGCATATTCTCCATTTGGATTCTTCTGCAGTTGTCATTTTCTGCAACAAATCAAAGTTTCCGCACTCATGGTTCCGCACCAATCATTCTGCCCCATTGATCTTCTTTGGGCTCTCCGTGACTGTTGATCTATTGAGGAAATCAGATATTGGATATGTGATTTTTATTGATATCATTTCATGATTTTCTCTTTCCATCTTTCACACATCCTTTTCTACATAATCAGTCCGCACTGCTGATTTGTTGTACAACATTTCCGGATCGTTGATCTTAGATCCAGTGTGGGATGCGGATCCCGTGTTTTCATCATTTTGTTAAACAAATTCTATAATTTCCTCTTTTTCACACACTCCCTTCAGCTGCAGGATTTCCGCACTCACCTTTCCGCACGTGGAAATAGGAAGTTGGGAGCTTCACTTTGCTAAATGTTGAACGTCAACTTCCCTCACTTCCGCACTTCTGTACTTCCACACTTTTGCAATTCCGCACTTCTGGCTTCCGCTCTTCCGCGCTTCCACAGCTCCGTAGTTCCGCACTTCCCCACTTCCGCTCTTCTACACTTCCACACTTTCACACTTTTGGATTCCTCATTTCTGCTCTTCCGCAGTTCCATATTCAGAAATCGGAAATCTAACTTTTCTTATTCTCGAACTTTTAGACTTCCACCTTTCTGTTCCCGCACTGCAACACTCCTTCTGTACTGTCGATTTCTTGTGTGGGTTCACTTCTGACCGTCAGATCTGTTCATCCTATTACCTTTCAAACTTTTGCAGATTTTCTCTTTATCGTTGATTTCTTGTGCGGGATAATACTTGATTGTCGGATCTATGCACATGTCATGGATTATTCTAAGTCATATGTTCATCCTTTTCTCATCTAGATCATATGCTTGGAAATATGTTTCCATCAATGACAACCAAATACCACTCTGATCTGTTTCCATATGACTGAAAAACCTCCAACAATCTCCCCCTTTGGCATTGATGGAAATCTTCAACTTCTGGATGCATGTTGTACTAGTAATCATCAATTTGTTTATCATCTGCAACAAACAACTTCTCCCCCTTTGACATCAATTTAAAAGAATACTTTATAGCACATCTCCCCTATCAAAGTGAACAAGTTGATTGGAATAATATATGATATATAGCTTCTGGTGTAGGTACTCAAACTAGGACTTTAGTAAGGGTTCAGTGAAGATATCAACATCCTGTTTAGTAGAAGGGATAAAATTCAATTGAACTACTATGTTTGTAACCTGCTCCCTTAAGAAGTGATACTTAATAGGTATGTGCTTAGTCTTGGAATGTAAGACTGGATTTTTGGTCATACTAATGGCACTGGTATTATCAAAATAGAGAGGAATGGGATCAAAATATTTTACCTCCAGGTCTTCCAGTTTCTGAATCATCCATAGAATTTGCCTACAATAGGTGGCAACACCAATGTAATCAGCTTCTGTAGTGGATAAATATGTTGAGCCTTTATTCTTACTCAACCATGCAACTAAATAATCACCTAAGAAAAATGCGCCTCCACTTGTGCTCTTTCTTTCATCCAAACAGTTTTCCCAATCAACATCTAAATATGCAGTTAACTGAATATTTTGATTTCTAGGATACCAAAGACCATAACTCATTGTTCCCTTCAAATATTTAAATATCCTCTTCACAACCACGAAATGACTTTGCTTAGGAGCAGACTGAAATATTCCTACCATTCCAACAACTTGCATTATATCAGGACGAGATGTTGTGATATATAAGAGACTTCCTATCATTGACGGATATATTCTCTCATCAACATTAGGTGAGGGATCATCCTTGCTAATTTTACAACCAACAACCATAGGTATACTAATAGGTGATGAATCTTCCATATGAAATTTCTTCAATATATCCTTCAAATACTTCTCTTGGGAGAGAAATAATAATTCAAGACTCTGGATAATGTGAAGACCAAGAAAGAATGATAGTTCTCCTATCATTGACTTCTCAAACCTAGATTGCATGGAATTAGAAAACCACTGCACAGAAGAATCCTTAGTGCATCAAAATACAATGTAATCCACATACACTAGGACTACTAATAGATTATCAGCTTCAGATTTGATATACAAGTTACTGTCAACAATACCTTTCTTGAATCCTTTGTCCTATAGATATTTATCCACTCTATGATACCAGGTTCTTGGTGCTTGTTTCAATCCATATAGGTGCTTTTTCAGTTTGCAGACATTATCAGGATTGCATGTCAATTGGAACCCTTCAGGTGGCTCTATATAAACTTCTTCTTCCAGATATCCATTGAGAAAATACAACTTAACATCCATCTGATACACTTTAAATTTCTTATGAGTGGCATAGGAAAGAAACATTCTGATGGCTTCCAATCTTGCCACTGGTGCAAAATTTTCATCAAAATATTGTTCCTTAACTTGGGAATACCCCTTACAGATCAATATTGCTTTATTCCTCAAAATATGTCCTTGTTCATTCATCTTGTTTTTAAACACACACTTGGATCCTATTACATTTTTATATGCAGGTCTAGGAACCAAATCCCAAGTGTTATTTTTCTTAATCTGATCAAGCTCTTCATTCATGGCTTTAACCCAATTTTCATCCTTACTACCTCTTCAAAATTCTTACGTTATATCATAGATAGAGAAGAAATCTAGGATTGTTCTGAAGCTTTGATCAACGTTCTTCTTGTTTGCACTCATTTATTCTTGTCACCAATTATGTAACTTTCAGGATGATTCTTCTGAACGATTTTGGAAGGTTCTTTTGTTTCTGTCTACTGCCTTGAATCTGTCTGAGTGTTTGCACTTTCATCATCTGAATTTTAATCTTCTTGTTCTGATTCTTGGACCTGTTCTTCATTAAGTTCAAATGTATCTTATGTAGCTGGTTAAACACTTGTTATTTGAATATCCTTCATAGGTATTCCTTCATCGATATTAATGTCAATAAAATCAACCAATTTATGCAGCCTCTTATTATAACAAGTGTACCCTTTACTGTTTGCGGCATATCCTAACAAGAAACCTTCATCAACCCTGTCATCATACTTCCCAAGATGTTCATCATTATTTTTGATACAACACTTACTTCCAAAGACTTTAAAGTGTTTGATAGAAGTAGGTTTTCCAAACCATAGTTCATAGGGAGTCTTATCACTGTTTGGCCTTAGGTGAGATTTATTAAGAATATGAATAGCTGTGTGAATTGCCTCTACCCAGTATGTCTGAGAAATATTCCTTTCATTCATCATTGATCTTGTGAATTGCCTCTATCCAGTATGTCTGAGAAATATTCCTTTCATTCATCATTGATCTTGTGATCTGTTGTACTGAACTATTCTATCTCTCAACAACTCCATTTTTCTGCGGGGTCCATGGAATAGTTTATTCTCTCTTAATTCCATGTTTATCACAAAAATCCTTGAATTATCCTGAACATAACTCTCCTCCTCTATCATATCTTACTGCCTTTAGTCTTTTTCCTATTTGATTCTCAATCAGGGCCTTAAAAATTTTGAACTTTTCAAGTGCCTTAGATTTTTCTTTCAGAAAAGAAACCCATGTAAGTCTATAATAATCATCAATGACCAACATAAAATATCTTTCTCCTCTTGTGCCTTCTTTTCTTTATGGTCCACACAGATCCATATGTACTAACTGAAGTGGTTTGTCTGTTGATGCGAAGTTCTTGGATTTAAACTGTGTGCGAGTCAATTTTCCCATTTGAAAGGGTTTATAAACAAATTCATATGGCTTTGATATCTTTGGAAGATCTCTTACTACCCCATTTTTCACAAGTTTGATTATATGATCAAAGCTTAAATGTCCAAGTCTCCTATGCCAAATCCATATTTCATCATACTTTCTTATACGACATTCTTCGCTTTCTTCTTTCAAGACATAGACATTGTTTTCAGTTCTTATACCTTTTGCAACCAACTGTCCTAAAGATATAGAATTTATCTTGCAATCTTTATAAGTGGACACAACTTCACATACTTTTTCACAAACCTGACTGACACTAAGAATATTATGTTTTAGTCCATCTACAAACAACACATCTTGGGATTTCTCTTTTCCATTATTCAACTTGACCATTCCTTTTCCTTCGATCTTCTCTAGAGCATCATTTCCAAAAGTTACATTTCTTGATTTATTTTCACTTGGAGACATAAAATTAATTTTAACACCACTCATTTGTTTGGAACATCCACTGTCAATATACCAGGGGCCTTTTTTCTTTTGAACAGAAAGGGCTAGGCCACATTTGTTAATTTCTTTCTTCTTCAAGACTTTATTACTTTCAATAGACTTTATTACTTTCAATAGAGTAATTCATTTTTGGGTCTATTTTGTAATCCTTCAGATGATAGTTTGAATCCTTTTGTCCAAAGTTATGACACACATATCATTCTGGCTCATTATATAGTAGATCAAAAGAATTGTTATTTCCATTTTGAGTGATTCTCTTAGTTGTGAATTGAGTTGTATGTTGTTCTTGTTTGCTTGTTGACTGTCTTTCTCTATGTTTCAACAATTGGATGTTCTTTGATTGTTTATTTCTAAAATTAAATGCACAATTTGCAGCTTTGTGACCAAAATTAGAGCAACAATTACAGTAACCATGGAAAAAATTTGGGTACCTGAATCTTGGAGGTCTTCCCTTTTGTTGACTATGTTTTTGAGCTATCTAATATGAATTTTGTATTCTAGTACTTGCTTCATTTCCTTTTGTTTGCATAGTATGTTCACATTCTAACTTAATGATGCATGAACCTTCTTCATAGCCAATACATGTTTTTAACCATGGGGATCGTTGCTTGCTGAGAATAGTGTTCAATTCTTCTGAGGCTTTGATACTTGATAGGTTCTTGTGGCACAGAGTTTGAAATTTATTCAATTCCTTCCTGGCTGTCACTAATTCTTATTCCAAAGCTTCACATCTCCTTTCACCTTCTGTTAATTGTCTTTTAAGATGATCTTCTATTTTATTTACTTCTTCTAGTTCCAATTTTAACAGGGAAATATCTTTACTTGGCTCTTTTCCATTCTCTTTATAGTGCAACAATAATTGTTTCTATTTCCTTTTCTTTAATATGAGTCTGTCAATTTCCTCCAGAGCACTGATTAGTTCACCTTCCATGTCAACCATGGATTCCTCCTCATTCATATCACTCCTTGTATAATCATTTCCAAAGTTGTCTATGGCCATAAGCATGAATTTATTCTCTTCATCTTCATCAGATGAATCGATGTCTATCTCTTCTGAAGAGTCAACATCATTTACACATAGGATTTTCTTTTCCTTTTTAGCCTCTTTATTGTATTTATTGAATGTATACTTTTCGTCATCATCATAAGTCTGCCTCTTGTGCTTGTGGGGGCATTTAGATGCAAAATGACCTATTTTACCACATTTAAAACATTTAAAGGGAATATTTCCTTTGTATTTACCTAAACCTTTCTTCATCCTCCTTACAAATTTTTCCTTAGCCACATCCATTTTAGAATCAGGTTGTTTATATACTTTAAAAGAAGCTTCTCGAGTGGTGGCTTTTTCTTTACCAATCCTCATTTCATAGGCTATCAAAATACCTAGGAGTTGGTCAATAGTCAGAGTTTTTAGATCACTCAGTTCCTCTATTGCTGAGACCTTTTGGATTAAATCTCTCAGGAAGAGATCTTAAAATTGTGTGAGCTGAGAATGCTTCATCAAACTTTTCACCTAGACCCTTCATGGCATTCACAGTCTCTTATATTCTTAGGAAATATTTACTGACTATCTCATCCTCATTCATTTTTAGCTATTCAAATTTTAGTATGTATGTTTGTAATTTGGCATCCTTTACTTTTTCATTTCCATCATAACTGTTTACAAGCCTATCCCACGTTTCTTTTTCAGAATCAAGATGCATTAATTTAACAAACCCAGCCTCTGCAATACCACTTAGAATAGTGTTCATTTCCTTTGCATTAAAACTAAATTCCATCTTGTCATCTCTAGAAGCTAGCAAAATTGGATTTACATAGCCAGTCTCTACTACATCCCACACATCAGCTCCCAAGGACATTATATAGGTTCTCATTCTAACTTTCCAAAAGGAAACGTTTATTCCATCAAACATAGGAACCTTATTGGATGACGTCCCTTCATAACTTGTCATGTTTAAGCTTTTAGATCTACCTTTATACAAAAGAAACCCACTCTGATACCAATTGTTGAAATTACTCAAATAAATGAGAGGGGGGTGAATTAGTTATTTCCAAATCTTAAACCATTTTTCAAAATTTAAACCCTTATTAATGATTACAGATTTATAGTTATGATAATGCAGCAAGTATAACAGACGAGATGAAGATTTTAAATTACACATGCATGATAGAGACATACAAACATTCATTTTTATTTGAGCACCTACTCAAAAGAGGATGCAACCTCTGTTTTACAAAATCCTTCTTGTAGAGAGCACCGAATCTCATGTTTTTTCTAGAAAACACTAAAATAACATTCTCCAACTACAACTGGGTGGAAGCACCAACTTCCACTTGTACACGCTCCATCCTGTACAAAGAAAACAAACTGTTTTCCCTAGCACCACCCTACCACCCTTGTTTCTTATATTTAAAACATGTATAATACAATATTTAGAAAAACATATATAACAATTCAAACCAAATCTATTCAGATCTACTCCTGACTTTTCTTATGCATCTTGGTTACCCTCATCATCTCTGTTCTGGATATTCTTGAAAGAGCTCAAAGTCCTCTTTCATTCCGCAATATCCACTTTGATGATGATACATGCACTAGTTCTTTGTCTGCAGAGAGAGAAACCATCCATTCATCACACACATACTTATATACATCTCTATCCTTACACCCTTTACCTGTTCGTATGTCTGACGGTCCATTTCCATAACTGATCAAGCCGTTCGATGTCTTATGACAAATAAGAAGTCCAATCACTGAGTAATCGTGATCTTCTGCAACACATCTTCACAATTTGGCTTCTTCTGCACTTGTCATTTTTTGTAACAAATCAGAGTTTCCACACTCTTGGTTCCGTAGTATAGGTTACGCACCAATCATTCCGTTCCATTGATCTTCTTCGGGCTCTCCATGACCGTTGATCTACTGAGGAAATCAGATATCGGGTATGTGATTTTTCTTGATATCATTTCATGGTTTCTGCTTTTCGTCTTCCACACATCCTTTTCTACATAATCAATATGCACTGTTAATTTCTTGAACAACATTTCTGGATCGTTGATCTTAGATCCAGTGCAGGATACAGATCTCAAGTTTTCAAAATTTTGTTAAACAACTTCTATACTTTCCACTTTTTGCACACTCCCTTCCACTGCAGGCTTTCTGCACTCACCTTTCCGCATGCGAAAATTGGAAGCCAGGAATCTCACTTCCCCAACTTTCAAACTTCAACTTCCCGCAGTTCTGCACTTTCACACTTCTGCACTTCCACACTTTCACACTTCCATCTTCCGCACTTCTACTCTTCCGCACTTTCGGCTTCCATAGTTCTTCTCTTCTTCTCTTCCACAGTTCCACATTCAGAAATCGAAAATCTAACTTTTCTTATTCTCAAACTTTTGGACTTTCTCCTTTTTTCTCCCACACTGCAACACTCCTTCTATGCTGTTGATTTCTTGTGCAGGTTCACTTCTGACCATCGTATTTGTTCATCTGATTCCCTTTCAAAATTTTGTAGAATTTATCTTGACCATTGATTTCTTGTGTGGGATCATACTTGACAGTCCATTGTATGCACACATCATGGATTCTTATGTGTCCTCTGTTCATCCTCTGCTCATCTGGATCATATGTTTGGAAATATGTTTCCATCAATGACAACCAAATCTCACTCCTATCTGTTTCCATATGACCGCAAAACCTCCAACAAAACGTTTATTCCAAAAATTTAAGGTGACAAATCATCATCATCATGATTTTCTTTTCCATCAGTATCACAATCCTGATCACTTGTGTATGCATCTGCTTCATTTTCTCCATTTTCCTCATACAACAAATTTTCCTAACCATGCCTTACATTCTCTATCTCAGTCTCTTCATTGGGAATGAAAGTTTCTTCTTCAAATACATCTATATTGTCACCTTCCTCTTCTTTTTCCATTATTTTTGTAAACTAGTGCATTGCTCATCAACCATTATATCACCATATTCCATGAATTTCCTTTTGGAATGAGACTGTACTTGAATGACATACGACCATCCTGGGATTGTTATATCATCAATTATAAATGACGGAGTAATTTGAAGAGGGGAAACATATGACTCATCAGTATTTGATAAAACTTGGCATGTAATTGCATGTACATATCCATAACCATCACGTTGTATTGCAGATGGTTTGATCCATTTTCATTTCAATAATATGTGACTAGTCTCACCATAATCAAATTGAATAATTGCATGTATGAATCAAACATAAAGTTTCTTTTCAGTGTCATGATGAGATTCAACACTAACAATACAGTCGCAATTTTCTTTTCCTGTGTCCTTTTCTTCCACCCTTAAACGACTACCATAGGCCTACATCCCACTAAAAGAAGTAGCTATTATATTTGGAGGTCGTAAAAGCTCAATTTCCTCGATCGTCAAATCCTGACCTTTATGTTGTGCATCACTAATTGCATAAACAATCCAATCATCAATTTTTTGAAAAGAACCATCTCCAATATTCAAATCCTGGAGGGTACACTTTTGATATGGCTGCATCCTTGTCCGAATTTCTTACGTGTTTTCTACATAGAATATAAACATACAAGATAGTAAGAATGATAATAATTTAACTATTATATGAAATTAAATAAATAAAATATCACATAAATAATATTTCACCTGCACCACTGATCAAATGAGGATGCGTTTCGAAGAAAATATGTATGTATCACAACTCTTTCCTCAATTGATAGCTTCAAGCGATGTCCTTTTCCTTTTAATAATTTGCCTGCAACTATCTCATATTCGTTATCATCCCATACATTTTTATTGACATTACTAAAATCCTTCATATATTCTATGAAAAATCCTATGGCCTCCTGCATTGAATATCCCTCACACATGCTACCTTCTGGTTTTCCCTTCTTGTGAACAAAATTTTTTAGAAACTTCATATAGAGTTCTATAGGATACATCCATCTCGATCTTAGTGGGCCATAATGATATAGTTCATGTTCTATATGTATAAGAAGATGCATAGAAATATTGAATATTGTTGGTGCAAATTCTCGTTCCAATAAGAAAAGTACTTTAGCCACCTCTCCCCTCAAATTATCAAAGTTTGAAGGATCGAACACATTCATACTCATTCTCTTCAATATTAGGCCCAACCTTATCATTTCCAATCTTGGCCCCTTTTCCAAATTTGATATGACCGCAATAGGTAAAATATCCTCGATCATGACATGATAGTCATGAAATTTTAAGCCACTATTTCCAGTTTTCCTTTTAACATTACTACTCACATATCCAGTAGGAAAGCGAGCCTGAGACAACAACGTTGAGAATTGTGCATATTGTTCCTTTTTCCACACATAAGGAGCAATATGTTTTCTATATTTTTCATCACCATATTTTTCAACCCAAATATTTCAACGAATCTTTATTTCTTGAAGGTCTAGGCGTGATGACACTGAATCATATGCACCAAAAAGAGTTTCTATAATAACAAAAGCTATGTTTTTCTTAGTATGCATAAAGTCAATAGTATTCCTAATGGTTATATTATTAAAGTATGGAAACTTATAGAATATGCACAACTATTTTACACCATTGTTATTGACTAGATCATTTTTACTACCAAGAATGCCACCATTTTCAATAAACTACATTCTTTTTTCGGCATTCAGAATAATGTAATAACTTGCTATTGCCGATGGTGCTTCATGATTCTATTCTTGACCATTGAAATGTGACTTTTTTCGATGGTATGGATGATCCATTTTAAGGTAAGCATGATTTCCACAATAAATACACTTATGCAGACTACTCGAGTGCCTCACAAAAGGCTTAAGTATGCAAGCTAGACATGCATTGTATCCATGAACACTAAGACTAGTCAATGTTCCATATGTAGGAAGATCATGTATCATAAGCAATAAGGAAGCTCTTCAAGTCAACTGTATTGAATCATTGTCCCTTAACATTTGAATTGTTTCAATTCCTTTCCACAATTTTGCTAGCTCATCATATAATGGCTCTAAATAAACATCAATTATATTTGAAGTCACACTTTTCTTTCCTGGTATAATAAATGACATCATCAAGAAAAATGGTTTGGTTGCTAACCATGGAGGCAAGTTATAATTTATCAAAAACATAGGTCAAATTGACCATTTATTACTCTGATATGAGAATGGGTTCACCCCATGTAGATCTAAACCCGACCTTGTATTATGAGTATCTTGGGAAAAATCGGGCCATTTGTTGTCAAATTCCATCCACATATTAGAATCAACCACAAACCTTTGTTTTCCATTAGTGCAGGCTTATTTTGGGCATGTCATTGCATAATGTCAACAATTCATTGAAAACTGTACATTCGAAGTAACTCTTGGATTACTGGAAAGTGGCGAAGAATCTTTCCACACGTTGAATTTGATTTCAACCCTGGTCTATACCTCAGTTCTTTACATTTCGAATATTCAGTCTCACATGCATGACTTTTGTGAAATAATACACAACCATTCAAACATGTGTGGATGTTCTCATACCTTAGGCCTAGCTTATTAATTTTCATTTTACATGCACTCCGTTTTGTCAGCAATGTTGATTTAGGTGGTAACAAATGATGTAACAATGCCAATAACTCATCAACACTGTCATTTGTCCAACCATGCACCATTTTCAAATTAAGAATTATAAGGATTGTTGTCAAATGACTTAACCTGCAGGTACCATACACAGGATTTGAATCATCCTCCTTCAATTCTTGCTCGTCATCCTTGAAACCCTCATTCATCATTTTGTCAATTTCAACCCATTCATCTAAAATTGTTTCCTCTTCATTTGAATTTGTTTCCTCTTCGTCTATGTTTTGTGCCTCCATCTCTCATGCTTTTCAATGGTATAATATGTGGATCACTATTTTGAGGGAAAGGGATTATACCGTTATGACCGAATCTCAATATATATTCAAATATCACTTGTATTCTTCTCATCTTCCCACCGAGACAATTTTTACACGGGCTTGCATATTTCTCCAAGATCTTCTCATTGGTTATTCTATCATCAAGTGCATGGTATTCATTCGTTGACAAAAATGGCCATTGACTCATCTTCAATTTTCTGAATTCAATTATGACATCGGTATGTTAATATTACTTTCTAATCTTTTCATATATCTCATCTTGAGTTGAAATGCAATATCAAAATCAATTCCTAGAGAGAAAGAGGGAATTTTAAGACTTAATTTTTACACTTTCCATTGAAAAAGGTTTACGAGGTTATTATATATTAAGGAGAGTGCATGGGAAAAAAATTTCATTTACCTAGATTAGACTTTAGAACCCATCATTCACCAACCTCCAAACCATTTAAAATCATATCACTTCCTAGATCATAGTTGATAGACCTTTCCCAAACTCTAATTTCCTTTCAGAGACACCTTTAAAGACAAACCTGAAAGCATTTTTAGTTTCTTACAGGGACCAAAAACTAGAGAATTTGAAGCTAATATTTTGGCTGCTGCAGAGTGTTACGATGTAGCCAAGGATCCTCTATGGGGCCATGCTACAGGTACATAGGAATGTGCCCAAAATTTTACACTGATTGTGCCCAAAATTCTACACTAATTTTACACTAATACATATAAATGTGCCCAAAATATTAGACTAATTCTAAAATAACAAAGTCAATAGGAGTGCACACATCATAGGGAAGGGATATGAATTCTTTCTCATTACAATGGATAGGACAAGGTAGTGTAACTAGGACACTAAAAATAATTGTGTATTTGACCTATCTTTGTTGGAAATATGCTTGTGTGACAATGCTAAGTCCATTTTCACTTCCTACTGGAAATACACACAACAACAATTGTTTTTGTATTCATCTGCAAGATCTCATCCACATTTGTCCCCTGAATATTATTTTGAGGCACAAGTGATTGGAATGTTAAGAAACAGGCTGCTCATACTTGATCCAACTTCTGTCATACATTAGGTCTGAACACAAGTTTTTTTGACCCACAAAATTCAAGCATATCCATGTAATTCAGAATCCACAGAAAAAACACCTTTTAACACATAGGCAAACTAGTTTTAAATCTACTAGAAATACACCCAGATATGGAAATACCCCTTTATGGGCATCCCTTATCACTAAGTAACCTTGTGGTTGATTATGGGCATGCCTTACCAGCCAAATTTTACACTAATTGTGCCCAAAATGTTACACTAATTTTACACTAATACATAAGAATGTGGCCAAAAATTTACACTAATCCTAAATCAACAAATTCAATAGGAGTGCACTCATCATAGGGAAGGGATATGAAGTATTTCTCATGAAATGGGATAGGACAAGATAATATAACTAGGACACTAAAACTAATTGTGTATATGACCTAGATTCATTGGAAATATGCTTGTGTGACAATGATAACTCCATATTCACTTCTGACTGGAAATACACACATCATAAATCATGTTTGTATTTATCTACAAGCTCTCATCCACATTTCTCCCCTGAATATTATTTTGAGGCAGAGCTGACTACAATGTTAAGAAACAAGCTGCTCCTACTTGATCCAACTTCTGTCATACATTAGGTTTGAACAAAAAATTGTCTTGACCCACAAAATTCAAGCATATCCATGTAATTCTAAATCCACATAAAAATACCCTTTAACACATAGGAGAACTTGTTTTAAAGCTACTAGAAATACACCAAAATCTGAAAATACCTCTTTATGGGCATTCCTTACCAGCCAGTAACCTTATGGTTGATTATGGGAATGCCTTACCATCCAAATTTTACACTAATTGTGCTAAAACAATTACACTACTTTTACACTAATTTTACACTAATACAAAGGAATGTGCCCAAAACTTTTCACTAATCCTAAAATAACAAAGTCAATAGGAGTGCAGTCAATAGGATAGGGAAGTGATATGAATTATTTCTCATGAGAGGGGATAGGACAAGATAGTGTAACTAGGACACTAAAACTAATTGTGTATTTGACCTAGCTTTGTTGGAAATATGCTTGTGTGACAATGCTAACTCCATCTTCACTTCCTACTGGAAATACACACAACAACAATCATGTTTGTATTCATCTGCAAGC
Organism: Pseudotsuga menziesii; assembly: GCA_001517045.1. NCBI lineage: Eukaryota > Viridiplantae > Streptophyta > Pinopsida > Pinales > Pinaceae > Pseudotsuga > Pseudotsuga menziesii. The sequence goes on along the minus strand of LPNX010843467.1, from coordinate 531,338 downwards.
TCTCATCCACATTTGTCCCATAAATATTATTTTGAGGGAGAGATGATTGGAATGTTAAGAAACATGATGCTCATACTTGATCCAACTTCTATAATACATTAGGTATGAACAAAAGTTGTTTTTACCCACAAAATTCAAGCATGTCCATGTAATTCTGAATCCACATAACAGCACCCTTTAACACATAGGAGAACTGGTTTTAAAGCTACTAGAAATACACCCAGATCTGTAAATACTATTTTATGGGCATGCCTTACCAGGCAGTAACATTGTGGTTGATTATGGACATGCCTTATAACCAGACAAATTTTACACTAATTGTGCCCAAAGTTTTACAGTAATCTTAAAATAAGAAAGTCAACAGGAGTGCACTCATCATAGGGAAGGGATATGAAGTCTTTCTCATTATAGGGGATATGACAAGATAGTGTAAGTAGGACGATAAAAATAATTGTGTATTTGACTTAGCTTCATTGAAAATATGCTTGTGTGACAATGATAACTCCATCTTCACTTCCTACTAGAAACACACACAACAACAGTCATGTTTATATTCATCTGCAAGATCTCATCCACATTTGTACCCTGAATATAATTTTGTGGCATAACTGACTGGAATGTTAAGAAACATGTTTCTCATACTTGGTACAACTTCTGCCATACATTAGGTCTGAACACAAGTTATTTTGACCCACAAAATTCAAGCATATCCATGTAATTATGAATTCACATAAAAACACCCTTTAACACATAGGAGAACTGGATTTAAAGCTACTAGAAATACACCCAGATCCGAAAATACCCCTTTTTGGGCATGCCTTACCAGAAAGGAACTAGAAAAAACCTACTTAGGAAGGAACGTTGCATATGCCAGAAAGGAAATAGAAAAACCCTACTTATGAAGGAACGTTGCATCTATCAAAAAGGAACTGGAAAAACCCTACTTAGGAAAGATGAATATTATGGAATTGTAAATGTAAGGTTCACCACCTCATATTTTTAGTGGAAATGAGGTTTAGGATACTTGCAAATATTACAGAATAAAATCTTGGTTGAAATACAAAGGACTAATCAACATGATGATCCTGATAGTTTATAGACCGACGAACATGGAAATCAATTAATTATGCCTAAGCTATAACATAACGAGTTACCTATGCTATTTCAATGTCACTCTGAATAGGTAAATCAACTAATTATGCCTAAGTTGTAACATAACAGGTTACCTATGTTATTTCAATGTCACTCTGAACAGGGCAATCAATTAATTATGCCTAAGCTATAACTTAACATGTTACCTATGCTATTTCAATGTCACCCTACTCGCTTTCACGACAGGTTTAAAACAACAAGCATGGGGTGTCACTCGACTTCAGCTAGTACAAAGGGAACTATAAACAAGAAGGAGATGTATACTTGTGCTAAGTTGAGAAGGAGAGGTATATTTTTACTCCTCTCCTATAGAAGCCCTCGCAGACCTCTTCAAGAGCCTCCAAGTTTTGTCAATCACCATGTTTCTCTCCATTGCTACAAGTCCCTCTTATAAGCTTTCAAAACCCCAAAACACATTTCCAATTGGAGTCAGTTATTAAATTACCTAACCCCCGAGTTCATACCCCATCTCATATCAGACCCAGAGAAACCCTCTCCCTTGCCACCAAATCCAAACATTTGGCTCCAATTAAGGGTTTTATAACCCTGGTAATGCAACTCCATTGGAACCAAACAATACAAACTCAACTCTAACCACATACTTGGGGGTGGAATCAACCTACATCACCATGGTCATTGGTGGAGCTTCATCCTCATCGTCATCGAAGGTTGCAAGGTCGTTAGTCCGCATCGTGGTGGTGGACAATATGGATTTCCAACGTTTTTGGTTTGTAACTATGTGCCATAATCCTCTGTCCATTTGACCTTGGCTCATGTAATGGTATTCCATGTTGAATGGAACATAGAAAATATTTTCATAAAATTATTAGTCCATTAGATTAGTTTAATATATAATCATATTATAATCTTTTCAAAGAATTATTAATTCCTTAGATTAGTATAATATATAATCATATTATATAGTAATTATCACCATATTGATTAATTATTCTATATTATAATATAGTTATTAACACAAGGTTGAAAAGGGATATCCCTTGATTATTAGTTTATAATATAGAGTCATCACTAAATAAATTAATTAGTCTATATTTATACTCATCACCACAAGGCTAATATTCCACTTTGAAATAAATAATCTCTCACAAGATTAAATTAAAAGGGTTGGTAGGGCCTTAATTAATTAGTCTATATTTATATCATGGATATTTAACATGGATAGTTCATGAAACCATATATTTTACAAGTTGTTACTAAAAAAAATATTCTCACCGGTCATAAGTTGTCCAAGACACAACGTTGGACCTCTAATATAGCTAGTATTATGCGTTAATTACTTATGATTCAAAATGTAATATTACAAGCTACTCCAAATACAATATACAATATGAGGATCGAGATGTAATATTTTATTGCAAATTTAAAGTTAATTAAAAATGTGCATAATTAATATTGTATCACATTATATTGGAATTCTTGCACTATTATGTGAAATGGAGAACCTGCATGTCACTATTCGGCTAAAGGTTTTGTGCCATGTGATGTTCGTTTTCACTACGATGTCGAAACATTTTCATATTATATTGGTATTCATGGCCTCACAAGTATTCCTAATTCTTCGACTCTAGTCACAAATTTTGGAGTTGCCACATAATTAGAAAATTGAACTAGATATTATATGAATCCATCTACAATGTTACAATTTACTAAATTTTAACACTGCAGATGGATTCAAAGACTCCTTTAGGGGGACTTCGAATCCATCTGCAGTGTTAAAATTTATTAAAATGTACAAATTTAGTGTCAAAATTGTAATTTTCCATTGTTGGAGTGGCACAACTAAAAATGACCAAATAAATCACCAATTTTTATGTGGTCATTTTTAGTTTAAATCTTATCCTGTGACCAAATTGGTCATTTATCTTAGCCATTTTTAGTTTAGTTCTTATCCCATGACCAAACTGGTAATTTATCTTGGTTATTTTTAGTTAGATCAGTTAAAATTTCTCAATTTTGGTCATTTATCCCTTGAAAAACCATGGAAACCAAATGTTTTGGTCACCTGGTCACTTGTCTCTCATTTTGTACTAGTGGGGTATAGTGGTAGCGGATGGGAATCGACCCTGTGTAATGCGAGTACATGGACTACCCCAACTATTGATTTCCCTAGGAAAAAATAATAATTAGCCTTATGCTAATAGATAGGTCATAGGATCTTGTTATTTCCTTGTAAAAGATAGTAATTCGTTTGGCACATAACTTAAGATGACACTTTTAAACTTAAGATCATCTAGTGAACATCAAAATTCACTTTTTCCAAGTGACCATGGCACTAAGATGGCACCCGTCATCAACATGTATTCCAATCCATTCAACCTCCCCCCCTAGTGGATTCTTTGCCCCTATTATTTAGTTGTGTCAATCCCTTCAGTATCATAAGTCTACAAATTTAGATTATAACTTAGGAAACCATAGCAATACTTACAGTGATTTACTAGTAGGGCATTGGACTTGAGCTCCTAACCAGGAAGTTGTACATTATACACTCACATTTGTACTTTTGTTACAGATAAATTAGGGTAGAAAAGGAATATTACACCACCCCCTCTAAAAATAATACCATCCTCGATGTTCATTCCCTTCACTTCAACATGTAATTGTCTTTGCAAATTACAAGTTCCAACTATCTTTTCTTGTTTTGGCATCTCTGGTTGGATGTATTTAAGGTTCTTTTCCCTTCAAAACCTATACTTTACACAAATAATACATATTATTTATAGAATTCCATTATAAAACATATGTATACACATGATTATTCAAAATAAAGAGGAATAAAAATCATAATTTCCTTTGCAACATCTTCTTGTTGCATTTTCATTACAACTGTTTTAGAGTTCAATTTACTTACAAAGCTTCACTTTTTAATGTTCCTGCACCAACAATATTTGTCAATCATAAATGATACATATAAATAATAATATAAGATATAATATTCAGATAATTCTTTTCATGAAACATAACTTTTCCATATATAACATTCGCATACATACTTCCTATATGGAAGTACTTATTCTCAAGTACTCTTAGTCATTTTCAACTTTCTTTTCAACATAAAGAAATCATATGAAATTTCATAACATGAGCATAATATGATTATAAGAAAAATTTGAAACCACACATTAACTTATAATAGTACTAATGTACATATAGGTAGTTCAAACCATGAGCATAAGATGCACCCATGGTCATTCATCTTGGGCCTATTCCCAATGGTCATCAACAAATACCATTACAGGGACTATGGACTTATACTACGATGCATTCCAAGACTCTTTATGTGCTCTTTGAGGGAACTCGGGTGTCGACATGACTTGTGGCTACAACATGCCCCATCCAACATGAGGACAATACCCTTTTACTTTAATATATAGTTTCATGTGTATCTCCTATTTATTCTCTTTAGGATGTGCATACAACTTGGGTATCCCCACAGTTATTCAACACAAACAAACACTGAGCCAATCTAGGATTGGTCTTCCTAGATGTAACAAATAAAATATTTAAATAATGAATAATATATAATAATAAAAATAATAAAATAAAACATAACATTAATTATATTTAACTAAGAGACATACCCGTTCGATGAATAGTCACCATATAATCCTATATATGCAGCCTATATCCTCATTGTAAAACATCATATTTATTTTATCAATTATATATTTGATTATTTATCCGTTTATGGATCATTTGTATTATTTACATTGGTTGTGTAAGAAAGAATTTTATTGTTTTGGTGGTATCAGAGAAAGGTTCGTGATCCAGGCCTTTGTCCATATTGTGATTTTTAATCATTATCCCATAGATTCCCTAAAATTGTGGTCGTTGACTAAGAAGGAGAAAATTCAGAAGTAAATAAAACCGTGCGTGGTTTCTTAAAAAAACAATAAGTGGTTTATTTTCCAACAAGAAGCAACACATGGTTTATTGGAAGCATTTTAAAAGATAATATTAAAGTTGGAATATAAAGTAATATATTCAAAATCTAGAAGTGTATAATAAGTCTTAAAGCTACCAAGGAGCAAGCGAGATTTGAACTTGGATGGGCAAGGTAATAATCATTCCTCCCAACCACTTGATCTAGATTCAATCTACAAGAATTCTTAAGGGAAAAAGAAAATAAAAAAGTATCAAAAGAAGAATTTTTACAAGAAGAACCGTATTGAATATTTTTATCTAAAAATAAAAATAAAAAAAATAAAAATACTGAGAGAGAGAGAGAGAGAGAGAGAGAGAGAGAGAGAGAGAAGACCGCATTAAGGGAAAGAAGTCAAGGGTTAACTCCAAAGGAATACCATCTATCACTGAAGAAGTCGAAGACCATGGAAGCTAGTTTGCGGTTACAAATAGAAAAAATAGAAGATAAGCTAAAACATTGTCAAAGAATCAATAAATAATTATAAAACATTAATGAAAATTTGGAATTGACAAATAAATTTTAGGAAATCCAAATAGAAATGAAAGAACAAATAATCTCCACTCAAAAGGGTCGCATAGAAAGTTTTTTCACACAAGTTGAAGAATTTAAAAATGAAAAAGTTTTCAATTAAAGATTACAAAATCAAGAGATAAAAAATGAATTTAATGATAATAAAGAAGAGATAGTGCACTTAAACAAAAGTCTAAATGACAAATATGAAGAAATTACAGAAACAGAAACAATTAAAAGATCGAGAATCAGAGATATGTCAACTTTAGCAATTGATAAAACAATTCCAACAAAAGAATGCTAGCAGTAAAAAGGCACATAAGTTGGAAATTACGAAAGTTAATAAAATGTTATCAACAAATATTGAAGAAATAATTTGACTAAGAAGTCATAACAAAACCTTAGTTACAAAGATTAGGAAATTGAAAATTAGCTGGAAGACAAAAAATTCTAATGAAGAGATTGAAGGAAAAATTCTATAAAAGCGAGAAGAAAATCGTCGTCTTCAAAAACATAATGATGAGATTAAGGAACAACTTAAGAAATCCAAAGGCAAAGAAACATCACAAGAATAAATTATCAAGAATCTTAAAAATAATAAAGAGTCATTGGAAAACAAGTTAGAGCAAATTCAGAAGAGGACAACAAAACCCTCAGACTCAAAAATCCAAGTTGAGGAAAAATAAGCAAATACAAATCCAATCCTCGTCATGGTTCAAAATGAATCCAATCTTGTAGAAAAACATAGAACAAAAATTCCTTCTCGACATCCAAATTATAAAAATAATTTTTTCCCACGATAGGGTCAAAATGAACAAAAACATAGGAGATATGATTTCAAAAAAAGACATAACAAAAAATCAACAAACTAAGAAGAAAATGAGAAGTTCCATGCAACAAAGCGATCAACAAACATTTCCAATGAAGATAGATCTTGGATGGACCACTTCACAAACTATGCAACCTTTTTCCTTGGGAATTGATAACTTGTATAGTCTCGTTTCGTCAAGTGTTGCAGTTACTAACACAAAAAAATTAAGAGATGAAATTACAGAAAAAATAACCATACATAAGCTTTGTCTCGAATAATATTTGAGGACAAACCTTCCATTCAGGGAAATGAAATGTAACAAATAAAATATTTAAATAGTGAATAATATATAATAACATAAATAATAAAAGAAAACATAAAATTAATTATATTTAACTAAGGGACAAACCCCTTCGGTGAATAGTCATCGTATAAGCCTATATATGCAGGTTACATCCTCATTGTAAAACATCATCTTTATCTTATCAATTGTATATTCGATTTTTTGTCCATTTATGGATCCTTTGTATTATTTACATTGGTTGTTTGTGTAAGAAACAATTTTATTGTTTCATAACTTTACACAGACATTCTTGTTCTATGGAACCGATACCAAACCAATACTCACTTGGTCATAACAAACATTCACATACTCACTTACACATTCTTACTTTATTATTTCTTTGTTTTTATTAGTTTTTTTTGTTAGACATGGCCCTGCTTATGTTAGTAGTTAGAAAGTTCCTATTTTCATTAAATTCATTTTTTTAAAGGGTTATCTCTTGTAAATTTGCCGCCAATACTTTAGCCTTTATCATTGATGTTCCAGAGTTCCCAACTCAACATCAATCACTTTTAATAATCAAAATTTTTTCAACTCCATTTTAATTACCTATGATGCTCCAAGTTTTCCAACTCAACATCAATTCAAATATATCTCAATTCAGTCTTCTTTGATGCTCCAGAGTTCTCAACTCAACTTTCAAGTCAAACTTATCCTTGATGCTCCAGATTTTCCCAAAATCAACATCAAGCCATTATAAACAATAATGATGTTCAAGATCCCTCAAACTAAACATCAATCAATGTCTTAATCCCTCCAATACTTTACATCTTACATTAGAACCACTATAAATCATTCCCTATAGTTACTCCAAAACAATGCCAGTCATAATGGCATATAATAGATTATTTTAAAATAAATGTTCTCTTGTTGGTTTTCACTTTGGCCATCTTTTTGTTTTACAAACAACCACGGGATTAACTCATGCATTGTTTCCCATTATCTTCACCTAAGTTTGGTGAAGCTTCTTGCAACCAAGTGTTCCTGTATATCATAATCACAACTTCTTGTAAGGAGTTATTGGAACCATAATCTATTTTGTCAAAATAATTTAAAGCAAGAACTAAAATATAACAAGTTTTCTACTTTAGTTTACTTAAACACCAATATTGCACACAATGCATATACTCCCAATGCATTAACCATTTCAACACATGTACTTTGGCTGAAACCGAAGTGTATCAATATACTATATGTTGTCATAACTAGAAAATTATATTAGCTACCTTTACTTTGCATATATCTTTCATTTACTTTCACCTTCAACATGTTAATTATAATCCATACCTTACTTTGTTATAATCTTGAATACATATTATACTTTTAATGCTACCACAAGCTTTACTACATTATGTCCTCTCTTTATACTTCTTTAACACAATGTATTTAATAACCATATATCTTGGGTAAGCTCATTGTACTCTTAGTTTTTCTAACATTATTTCAACGAATTATAATTAAACTCATACATGTAATATTATGATTGATACCACTTCTTCAAGCACACATAAGGAATCAACCATGTCAGTTATCCTTTTCAATATTTTTCAAATTCAATTTAGGACTAGCATTGTTATGTGTATACATCAATCTTCTTCAATTTGTGAGCGTAAGGTTAGGTGATCATGTTTTCCTTTCCTTCAGTCCCAACATGAAGACAATACATCTATGTTTATTTAAACTTTCACTGTACACTATAATTATGCATTCAAAATATTTTAACCATCCATTTTTTTAAGCAATTCAATGTGCACTATTATGACTACATCCTACTAATGTAAAAAATGGATTTAGTTTCACTTGTATATATTTCTTAATACTTACAACTTAAGAAAAAATCAGGATGTCTATAACATAATGTGATCATTGTTTTAACACGTAGAAAAAATAAACATATCAATCATTACCTCAAATCCTTATGACCGAGTAAAACTTCTACACCCATGATAGCTTACAAACTCATTTACTTTCATGCATTCAATTAATCATGCCAAGTTTATGGAAGCTATTTACGTGCCATCATACCATTTAACCTATGATCACTATTTCTCCCGCAACCTCAAGAATTGACCGCTAATGATTTGCTCCCTTTCTGCCAACTTTTGATTGGAGAAACTCTGCATGTGCACCAATGTATGTGTTGACCGTGCATTAATGCCTATGGAAAGATCTTGTAACTGTCCCAGTGAGGTGTTGAGATACTCATTGTTGGTCTCAATCACATGCGACAAAATTTTCACATTCCTAATCCGTGTCCCAGTACCGATTGAGCCAATCCTCTGCATAGTAGCTACCTCCAGTGCCTTAGTCAAAACTGCATCAATTAAAGAGTCAAGGCAAGTTTTTACCTCACCAAATCCATCTGTTGCTTGCTTCTTCATCTGTTCTCTCGCTGCTTCAGTCGTTGTTGTAATAGCCACAATGATACGGCTCAAATGCTCCTTTGTGATTGGTGCATTACCACTGGTGGCACCATGGTCCTGCTTTTTCTTCATGCAGGATTCCTCAAAATACCACTCCGCTTCTGAATCAGTAGGGTTTATGCATCGACTCTCTATCAAAATTGTGGTCACTTGGTGGGTCGAGAAATGGATCCACCGGTGCATTATCTGGTGGACCCGTCGACACCTCCTCAATACTGACTGGTTCAATCCATTCCAGGGGCCAATATGCCATAATAATCTCCAGACCCACGTCAGAAACTTTATATGTCATGGGAATCCATTGTTTATCTAGGTCTCGTCACACCTGCACATGAATGTCATGCGGCCCAATCGCACATCATAGGACTAGCTGATACTTCAACATAGCTTCTTCTCTCAATTGAGGAACCTTCACTGTTGTAGCCTGCATCACCTCCCAATATATCCAGAAATGAATTGAACAGTTCTTCAATTGCTCTATTTTCTTCATGTACCAGAGGTTATGGTATCGCGCACCTTTATAAAATTTTGCTGCATCTACTTCCATCCCATGATACTCATCTGACACCATCCAAGCGACCAACATGATCAAAATGAGTAACCAGCTATATGCGATCGATCGCTTCCCCGCCTGGACTACAAGTACATCATCCATCAACTGGTTCATCAAGAATAATGACCAGTTCATTTGCACCCCTTGTGCACACTTCTTCATGCAGGAGATGACACCTGAATTGCATTGGTTGGGTCTGTTAATCTTGGCAACCTTGCTACCCAAAATCCTCGTTGCAATGCAAACCGCTCGATCGTTTATACTGTCACTGTGTCATGCTCATACTTCATGCTACAAGTTGTGTATTTTCTTCAGCTGTGCAGAAAACATTTTGTCATTGTCTTTTCCCTTGAAGTACTGGGATGGGTCGAGACCTTCCATAGGAATCCCAGTGATATCTGAAATAAGCGCCATAATGACTATGACCAGCCGGTCCAACCACATAATCCCCCCATGGAAGCACACCAAAATCTACCTCACGCATGAATTTTCCTCATTCAACCACTCAAAATGTGGCATGTTGATCAGTCCCAAAAGTACCAATATCTCCAACCCTCGGGTCTAGTCATTTGGAATTTGTGCTATTGGGCCTCCTCCCTCCTGTGTTTCCAGTAGATATGGTTCTTTAGTAATCTCCATTGAGGTGAGCATATCATGGTCCTCTTAATTCATCTACATCAGTGAGGGAACAATGTCTTTGGTACAAATCATGCTCAGTGGTATCATTGACATCTTGACTGGATATTTCTGGTTCTTCGTCATCGCCCTGGACTTTGCATTCGACTGACAGGGATGCACATACCAGGGATATTCAGAGTGGATACCCGTAGAAGGGTTGATGTATCCTCATCCCCTGATGTTGATGGACCCGTTTGTGCAAGTGCCTCCACCTGTGTCCATGCATAAGTTCTATTTTTCTGCTTCTTCTTAACTAGGGACTTCTGCCACTGCACCCCCCTCTTCTTCTTTGGAACTGATGACGAACCCACCTACATTCTTGCAATTTCTTCTTCGATGGAAACCCCGATGACCCATGAATCTCTCTCACTGGAAATCTCAACTGTGACTTTCTCTTGCAGCATGTCGCACAAGTGCCCCACAGTTCTCAAATGGGCACTCAACCTTACTCCACTTTGCAACCCAACCAATTAATACAACTCAACTTCACTGCAACACTCTCTGCAACTGTATCGACAACTCACACTTACACAATGGTTAATTTCGACCGTGTTAGACTACTTCTTATAGTGCTGAATCGATATTTCATCCATTATGACCAAATCATTATGATACCTTTTCATCATTACAACCAAATCATGCTTTAATTGCTTGAATGCACCACCGATCTTGTCAATCCAATGGTTGGATCCGTCATTAAGATGCGTCTCGTCCGAGAGCACCGCCAGATAACTATTTTAACTACTAAATTTATTGTTGATTTGATGTTTTCGTGGCCCTGCGGTTGGTGTGATAGGACTCCCTAACTGTGATACTAAATCCTCTACTTGTGTAGCCAATTCCTCTTTGCGCGCCATCCTCCCACTAGTAGAAAATGACAAATTAATGACTAAAAAATAACTAAAATCAGGCTATAAATGACTATTTTTGAGTCGGTGACTAATAGTAGCAAATTTCCACTATCTTATAGCTAGTCGTATTTCACTAGTCATTAATAGCTTGAATTAGTAGTCATTGATAGACAATGATTTAGTCATTGATAGACAATGATTTAGTCATTGATTTAGTCATTGTTTTAGTCATTGATAGTTAATGATTTAGTCCTTGATTTAGTCATGGATTTAGTCATTGATTTAGTCACTGAGTTAGTCATTGATTTAGTTGCTGATTTAGTCACTGATTCTAACCATTAATGACCAAATATACGACTAATAAACTAATAGATGTTAACATATTAATGACTATGCTAAATACGACTAAGATACAGGAAATTAGCTACTAATAGTCATATATATGCGAATTTAGTCGTTTTTGTAGTCACAAATTTATGATAGGGAACTGATCTAGGAGGATATTGGTGGCCACCCACCTATTCCTCTTGGACCCCCACCACTGTTTCTTTTAGTTTTCCAGTTTCCTTAAATGTAGCACAATTTACTATTTTTGGCAGTTTTCGGGCCCTAAACTTTCGAAGCCATTTTGAGGCCCTAAATGACGTTTTTTTGGCATCAAATGGTCGAGAAAATATGAGTCCATTCCGGACTTGATATTTGTTGTTTATGGATGTAGTCCTTAAATATATATTTCTAGAAATGTATCATGCGCGTCAAACGGAGGTAGTATGCTAAAGTTACGACCCCAGGAAATTGATGTACCAAGTTACCCAACGGGGCCCACATTAAGGTGTTTCACCTCCTAGGGTTAGGTTTTTGGATGTCTAGGGTTTTCATTGTTTCTCAATAATATATAGGCCTTCGACCCTCATTGTAAGACAGAGTTCAGAGGCATGTAGCCGCCACATGTCTTTTCAGAGATAAGCTACCAGCACTCTAGCTAGTTTATTTCCATTTTGTATGTAAACAAGCTTCAGTGATTGATTAATGAAATGAAGTGTTATTTCTGCTTCATATTTTTTTCTATGGTTATTTGTGTATTCTATTGCGTTCCTGCATAAATCCGAATCAGTGGTATCAGAGCAATCTTCTCTTTCTTGATCCTTCTTTGTATGTCCCCAACGAGGGCGAGGTATAAAGAGTTAGGGCTCAATCTGGTTGAACCTTTGTAAGATCAGCCTCACAAATCCTGACGGCCACCCATGGGGGACGAAAAGAAAGATGAAGGTAAATAAGATCCTATCAAAATGTTGCTCGAGGAGGCCCTTGAAAAACAAAGGAACGTGATGATTGATAACTTCACCCAGATCCTTCAACGATTTCCCATTGGCGGTCCATTTGCATCTAGCAGCCACTCTGGAGGTGCAACCCCTTTTAAGGTACAAGTAAACTTCAACATTCCCATATTTGATGGTCGAATAGATGCAGATTTCGTAGATAAATGGTTGAATCTATTAGAAGGATATTTCTCGATTCATGACTTTTCTAACCGAGAAAATATTACTTTTTCTCTACTCAAAGATGCCCCCCATGTCAAGGACTAGTGGGAAACCTACTGTGAGAGAAAGGATGAAGAGGAACCCTCTCTATTCTTAGTCATACCCACTTGGAATTCTTTCTGAGATGCCATAAAGGGACAATATTATCCGGTGGGAAGCTATGAGGACAAGTACATCCAATGGACTACATTGCGGCAGCAAAGAGATCAAGATGTGCATGAGCTAATGAATTTGTTCCATACCCTACGAACCAAGTTGGGTATCAAAGATTCAGAGAAAAATTTGGTGCTGAAGTACTGTAGTTTTCTGCATAGATGCATTCAGGAGGAAATGGAGTTCCTTGAAATCTCCTCGCTTGGTACGGCATATCGGTATGCTGCCAAAAATGAGTAAAAATTCAAACAAAAAAAGAGAGACTTTGGATCTGCGAATCAGAAGCAAGGGAAAGGTGCCCCCAAACCACAGAACCAAGGACACAACCAAGGAATGGTGACTCAAGAAAACTTGCCAAAGTCACAAGCAAATATCAACACTGCAAAGCCAAAGAAGGAAGCGGGGAAGTGATGCGAGTTCCATAAGAGCCCCACTCACAACACAAGTGAGTGTTGGGATAAGCAGTCATTGGTGGTTGAGATAAAGGCTTCTGAATTAGATGCATAATATGACACTAAATCTAAAACTGAGAAGGGGAATGATAGAGGGAAGAAGATTATTGATGCAGAGCCCAATTCCGGTGTTTCCACCACGAAGATCCAAAAGGAAGAAACAGAAGTTTCAGAGGAGGAGGAGCATATTTTCCACTCCTAGATGTGGGTAAAGGGTTCCCCACTACAGTTCATCATCGATAGTGGGAGCCAAAAGAACCTGATTTCAGCAAAGTTCATGAAGTGGTTGGGTTTGCTGACCACAACACACCCGCAGCCATACACCCTTGGGTGTCTTCACTAAGGATGAGATCTCCGCGTCAGCCAGCAGTGTCACCTTCCCTACAGCATCAAGCCCTTCATCGATGAGTTATTATGTGATATTGCTCCTCTTGATGTTTGTGATGTATTATTAGGTCAACCATACTTATGGAAGCAACATGCTATGTATGAGTCCTAGCCTCGCACTGTTATTATTACATTGGGAAATAATTTGTATAGGATACCAGAGGTACCACCCCCTACCGCTATCTCTTTGGTTACTACAAAACAATGCAGTAAGCTCATTTCCAAAACCAGGAAGTTTGTTTTCTTGATGATCCACCCTCAAGGCAAGAAGAAGATCGTGGCCATAACCTCTATACATGGCCCCTCCGCACAACAACAACAAATGGACAAGGTCATGGAGGAGTACCGGGACATATTCACCTCACCCACCAGGGTGCCTCTCCACTATTAGGTCAAGCACCCCATCGATATGACCCCAGGTGCACCACTGCCCAATGGACTGATCTATCGCTGTTCTGTTCTGGAGAATGATGAAATCAAGAGGAAAATTCAGCAATTGCTACAGAAGGGTCACATCTGGCCAAGTTCATCGCCCTGTGGGATCCCGATCGTGTTGGTACAGAAAAAGGATGGGACTTGGAGACTCTGTATTGACTATCGAGCACTGAACAAGATCACTGTCGGGAATAGGTACCTGATCCCACGGATTGATGACCTCCTAGACTAGCTTAAAGGGGAAAAATATTTTAGCAAGATCGACTTAAAGTCTGGGTATCACCAGGTACCGATCAAGTCGACCGATGTGTGGAAACTACCTTCAAATCCAAGGAGGGCCTTTTCGAATGGTTGGTCATGCCTTTCGGGCCGATGAATGCTCCTGCAACCTTCATGAGACTAATGGATGACATCTTTTGGCCATTCACCTACTCATTTGTAGTAGTGTACTTGGATGACATCCTGATCTTCAGCCAGACTTGGGAAGAGCACCTCCACCACATCCAACAGGTCCTCCAAACATTGCGGCAGCATAAGTTGTGTGCCAATTTGGACAAGTGCACTTTTGGCATGAGCCAGGTTTAGTATCTGGGATACATTATTGATGACTGTGGGGTACATGTGGATCCAACCAAGATCCAATTCATTCGGGATTGGCCAGCCCCAACTACTCTAATAGAGCTTTGTAGCTTTTTGGGCCTTGCTAATTTCTACCGCAGGTTCATGTTGGGATTCTCTCATATCACTTGGCCCTTGAGTCAAGTCACCAAGGGAGGAGCAAAAGCAAAATTCTTTTGGTCAGAAACTCAGCAGAAGGCATTTGCAGAATTGAAACATCGCCTCGGTTGTGCCCTAGTGCTCACATTACCAGACTTGCAACAACCATTTGAGATCAAGACAGATTCCTCTGACTATGCTATTGGGGCATTCCTTACTCAACAAGGGCATCCAGTGGCATATCACAGTGAGACACTATCAAACACAGTCCACAAATATCCCACTTATGACAAAGAGATGTATTCCATTGTACAAGATTGCCAGCAATGGAAGCATTACATTTTGGGGAAGGAAACGATCATCCACACAGACCACTGACCCCTATAGTTCATGTAGACACAAGGGAAGTTACAAAACGATCGTCATCAGAAGCGGTCCACATATCTACAACAGTTTCATTTGAACATCAAGTACAAGAAGGGAAGCACCAATAATATTGCAGACTGCCTTAGCCGACCACCAATTGTGGCAATAACAAACGTGCTCAACTCTTGTGGGCATGAGACTTTTGATTGGCCGCTTCTCTACAAGAGTGATCCAAAATTCAGCCACACATACTAGATGCTCTTGGAGGGAAACCAAGTTCCAAAATTTCACCTCCAGGATGTACTACTGTGTCACGTGGGACACCTTTGTGTTCCTTCAAGTGAGCGTGCCAAGATGATTTGGGAAGTGCACTACAGTCTGGTCGCTAGGCATTTCGGGGTCGAGAAAATAGTGGCAATACTTTAGAAGTATTTCTATTAGCTAAACCTTCGACAAGACGTCGGGAAGTACATCCGATCCTGCACTGCCTATGCCATTTCCAAACCATCCATCAAGAAGCAAGGCCTTTATACTCTGTTGCCTACCCCTAGTCGACCTTGGGAATCCATCTCCATGGATTACATGTCAGACCTTCCTTCTACTAAGCATGGAAATGACTGTGACAGATTCTCAAAGATGGCCATAATGGCAGCCTGCAAGAAGAATATCACAACAAAAGCCACTGCTAAACTCTTCTTTGAACAAGTGTGGGTACACTTTGGTATCCCACAGTCTATAATATCAGACTGAGATAGCAGGTTCCTTAGTACATTTTGGTATAGCCTATGGTCAATTCTAGACATCAAGCTCACAAAGTCCACAGCTTTCCATCCCTAGGCTGATGGCCAGACAGAGGTCGTCAACAGGATGATCCTACACATTTTGCGCATGTACAACTCAAAGCATCCATGCACATGGGATGAGAGCCTCCCCTATGTACAACACAACTATAACTGGGCCCTCCACAGCTCAACCAACCACAGACCCTTTTAGGTGGGCTTGGGATTCTAGCCACTATGTCCCATTGACGTAGCCATGCCATTTGCAGCTACTCAGGATGATTCAACTCATATCCAGTCTGATGTTTCCAACAAAAACAACTTCATTGAGTGCATTCAACACATTCACCAATAGGTTCATGACATATTGGACAGATCCAATGCTAAGTACAAGCAGTGACATGATCAGCATCGGGTGCAACACAACTTCCAGGTGGGTGACAAAGTGTGGCCACATTTACAGAAGGAGCACCTCGCTGGACCCCACCGCAAGCTTCGCCCGCTCCGATATGGGCCATACACCATCACCAAAGCTGTCAGCGACAATTACTTTGAGCTCAGTATTCCACCATTCCTTGGTCTGCACCCAATGTTCAATGTGGACCGCCTTTGGCCCTACTTTCCACCTCTACTGGACACATTAGACTTGGAAGAACAACTCACACCAACAAAGTTAAACCCCGACTGCATGGAACAAGCCAAAACTGATCAGATTATGGACACATAGATCAAGAACACCTACTAGTAGAATATCTAGCTATATCGAGTTGTCAAAGCAGACCAACTCCTTCACTAGGGAAAGTGGCTCACCGGGGACCAAGTTCAAGAGAAGTTTCCTCATCTCATGGAGGAACTCAACGCAATGGGGACCATTGCTTCCTAACGGGGGAGGAATGATCCAGAAGGATATTGGTGGCCACCCACCTATTCCTCTTGGACCACCACCACTGTTTCTTTCAGTTTTCCAGTTTCCTTAATTGTAGCACAATTTACTATTTTTGGCAGTTTTCAGGTCCTAAACTTCCGGAGCCGTTTTGAGGCCCTAAACGACGTTTTTTTGGCATCGAATGGTTGCGAAAATATGTGTCCATTACAGATTGAATATTTGTTGTTTATGTATGTAGTCCTTAAACAAATATTTCTAACGATGTATCATGCGCATCAAACGGAGGTAGTATGCTAAAGCTACAACCCAAGGAAATTGATGTACCAAGTTACCCAAAGGGGCCCACATTAAGGCGTTTCACCTCCTAAGGTTAGGCTTTTGGATGTGTATGGTTTCCATTGTTTCTCAATAATATATAGGACTTCGAGCCTCATTGTAACATAGATTTCAGAGGCATGTAGCTGCCACATCTCTTCTCAGAGATCAGCTACCAGCACTCTAGCTAGTTTATTTCCATTATGTATGTAAACAAGTTTCAGTTATTGATTAATGAAATGAAGTGTTATTTCTATTGGATATTTGTTTCTATGGTTATTTGTGTATTCTGTTGCGTTCCTTCATAAATACAGATCAGGCACGGAGGAATCGAACCACCACCTCCTGCCTATAATTAGGCAGACACTCTACCATTGAGCTAGCACCCTTTAAGAAGTTGTTATTGCTTGACAATGATGATATTCAAACAACTTTATGATAGATATCAATCTACAAACTACATAATTATTACTATTACAACTTCCCAGTAACTACTATTTATGATAAACTAATTCCTAAGAGCTATGTACAATTTTCCCTGTAACTAAAGCTAATAAAAATACTACAAATACTCTTACCAAAGAGATTTAGTGATCAGTACCTCTTCCCATTCTTCATCACTATCATTCTCATAGTCCAAAGAAGAGTCCTTCCTGAAAGGATTTCGAAGCCCAATGCCATCACTGCATCAAAACCAAAGAGTCATAAACAAAACTTTCCCTCTTGTCTATTGCAATATTAAGAATCCATGAGCTTCAAGGTGTTTCAAATGTTCCTCATCATGGGATATCAAAATTAAAACACAACCTATTGCTTTGAAAATTAATAAACTTAAAATTATGCAAAGTATATTCACCTTTTCTTTGAGAAGGTTCTATAATAAGCAGGTCTATGGTTGTGATCAAACTGTAAAAGGTTTCTTCTCTTATTGTGAAGGTTATTTTATTGTGAAGCCTATTTTAGATTTAAATCAAGTGATAAACATTCTAAGAGCCAAGTAGATTCAGAAACTTGTTGCTAATAGAGACTCGACGATTATCATTTTCAAAATTAGAGACTTGATTCTCTATGCACTGTAATGTCTTGCAAAAATTATCTCTAGACCTAGAATTCAAAAATTGCAAGTATTTTGACTTGGGGAATTGCAAGTATTGCAAGTATTTAGCATTGAATCATTTATTGTTTCAAAGGTACCATTTTGTATGGAGGATTTATGCTTTCTAAATCATTATTCCTTGGATATAAGGGCACCTAATAGTGGATTCAATAATTAAAGAGTCATGTTGCAAATATAAAGAGAAATACCCTACTCCTACAAAATTGCGTCTTTAAAAAAACCTTTAAAGGGTTGTGTATTTGGATTCTAGGTGATGATACCAGTTATTTGAAAGGTAGGACAATTGGTTAAGCATGAATTAAACTTGAAAAACTTGCAAACTATTAGGTATAAAAATATATATATCAGCTCTGTGTTGAGATGTACAGGATCTGAAACAACTTCCATGATGATTGGACAATAGTTCACAGAGAGAAATAACCATTGATAAGAACTAAAGTTTCCTTAGAATGTATGGTCACCTAAAATAATACTACACTAAAATTTAGATTCTAGTAAGCTTTTGAGATTGACTAAACCTATCGAAAAGGTTGGAGAGACTGGTATTCTACAGTGTTCTTATAATGCATAGTTACATAAAGGCATATTCTTATCAAAATTTATGACTTTCAAAATGAAGGAATTTACTTGACCATGAAAAGCACATTTATGATGAAGCAAAGGATAGAGAAAATCATGATGAGGTTCATATTACCCATTTGAACTGCCTACAAGAAACTGTTTCTTCGTAAGGGTAATAAAGCATGTCTCCATCCTGCTTGAGTGGAATGTGAAAGTGCCCTGCCCTGATTATCTGATTATGAATTAGTTTTAAGTTCCAATTCCCTTCAGGCCCTATGGCATGTTTATTCCTTCCACTCTGACTCCCCACGTGGGATGCGTTGCTTCTTCAATGTAATATAAGAGCGTCACTAAGACTCGGGTCTCATATTTTGGTGTGGAGTTATATTTACAAGTACAAAGTTCAAGGTTCATGAATAATTGTTCAAAAGCTACCATTAATACAACATTATAACATAGGGTATGTTTCTAAGGGAGGATAGAGGCAGGGCAAAGCAGATGGTAAGAGTAGGAGAGGGTCTGACCTAGCTAATTTAAAGAAAAAAAATCTAAATCTTGGCTGAATTAGAGATTGAATAGTCTCTTAGTAAGGGGTAATGTGTTGGTGAGTGAGTGTAGCACTAAGGCCTTATATTTATTTTCTCTTAGGCATCGATTTTGGAAAGTGATGCTAAGAATTTCCCAAGATGGCCAAGGGATATTTGAAAATCCTACATGACATTGGTAATGTCCTGGTGCAACTTAGGGACATCCCCTGTGCAGTGTTGTATCTTAAAAGATAGGCTCATCTGAAAATGGTTATCTCTTGTATTTAGATTCATAAAAATAAGTCTATATCCATATATAATAAACTTGGAAAAATACAAAGGCTTAAAATGGCCAGATAAAAGGAAACAAAATCTGTAAATTCCATATTAGCAAGAGGTAAAACACAATTATTAAAAGAAAATTACTAATATCCAACAACAAAATAAGACAAAACTCACCCTTGGCCCCTGAAGGAACCAAAAATTTGCTTCCCTTTGAAGTACTCTGAAATCCTTGCACCTTTGGTCCAGAAGCATTATTATATAGTCCATTAATATTCAATATTTCATGTCCATTTGTGCTTTCCAAAACATCTTGTCCATTTTCCCACTCCCTTTGCAATTGCCTAGACGATGCCAAATTGGGAGTGGAATAATGGCTTGGTCTTTCTATAGAACCTTCTGACCTTGTAAATAAAAATCTTGACTGCTTGCTATTCCGATAATTCCATGAACTTGATATTTCCTTTGACATCCCATTGCATTTATCAGTCTCAACAAGGAGCAAATTTGCTAAATTGTGAGGACTATTTAATACACTACCATATGAATCAAAATTCAAAGACAATATTTTTGAAATTATATTGTTTTCTCCAAAATCTAAGCCATTCATATAAACTTCTGGAAGGATATTACACACCATATTCTCCAAGCATTCTAGCTTTCCAGAACTGGCATTATAATCTCTAAAAATTTCTACTTTCTCGGGAATTTGAAAACCAATACTTGTACTTCTATTGATTGCATCTAACATAGAATCATTTTCAAAATTTTGGATAGAGCTTGTACTAGTATTTCCAGCTTCTGAAACTGATCTTTCCCCTAACATAGGCTCATTTTCACAATTTTGGATAGAACCTGCACTAGGCTTTTCAGCAGTTGAAACTAATATTTCCTCTGCTTTATGATTAGTAACTCCAAAGTTGTCACCATCACCATTAAGGGTGCAAGTATTTACATACTTTTGATGAAGAGAACAATATTTAGAACTATAATCATCCACTAAAAATTGGACTTTTTCCATGAAGGGAGGCACCTATGCTTCTGAAGAAATAGCTTTAGAGCAACCTTTACCATATGGTTCTGCAAAGTGTTCTTCATAATTGTTTTGATAACTATAATCAAATGGAGACCTTTGTAGACAATTCTCAACATGGTTTCTTGAATGCATTCTACTGCTTTTATTTAGAGCAACAACATTCACTTCATTGTTGCTTTGAACAACAGATTTGCTTTGAGGGACAGAGATTGGAAAGCTATCTTTAGAAAGTCCAATACAGACAATACCAGATGACATTGAAGCTGCATCTGTTCTTTCACTTCTTACTATTTCAATGTGCCCACTATCCAGCTTAGATGAACCCTTGTGTGTGTCAGAGGAATAATTCTTCAATAGACTTTTAAAACCTTCATGACTCCTACATTTCATAGTAGGATCAACTAAATTGGAATTATTTCCATGGAAAGCTTCCCCGGCAGTATTTACACGTGAATTTAATTTTATATCTATTCCACTCATTTCATTAGTTTTGGCATCAATATGTTTTTTAGATATAAACGTTGATGACTACCCACCCTTATTGACCAACAGCTTGCCATGATCAGAACTCAACCCTGATGCCGCAACTTCCACCACCAAGGCAGGGAGATTTAATGTTGGAGACACTGAAAGTGAATGAGATGAAATTGTTTTAGGATTAGAGGAGCCCTGAACAGCTGGGATCCTCATACTAAATTACTTTTCCTGTGCAGCATGGGAGCCCCTGTAACAACCATTAATGTCTCAATATTTAGTAAGATATGTAATATTCCACCACAAACCCCTAAATCATATGGAAGCTTATGTTCACTAAACTTAATGTGTAATGTTACTCGGCACCAATCCAGGGGGGTGCTGGAAAAATAAACAAATATTCCATGACAAGAAACAAATTTCATACCAAGATGCACTAGCTGGAAATACAACTGATCTTCTAGAAGCTCCATTGACAAGGGAAGTCTCAACATTACCTCTTGTGTTCTAGTTTCACATGGAAATATGAACAGGTATATATTATCAAGAAATGAAAATGAAGCCATGTATAAAAAATCTATAAGACAATCACTGAAGTAAAACACAAGATGTCTAAAGAAAATACACATTATCTTCTATACTAATGATTATTTAGGACTGAATTAGAAGCTATTAAATAATCTAATATGGAAGCATAGAAAAATCTGTCTGCACAGATATCAATAACAAATGCTAAAGATAATTGGATGGAAGTACAATATACTAAAATCCTAAAGTCACTTATAGGAGCCAGTAGCTTGCTCAGTTTACTTGAAGAAGCTAATCCAAGCAAGGAAACCTCCGCCACTGGTGGAGGTAAACAAAGTCCCTAGTTTTGTTGTGAAGGATTTGTAACATCATAGAACTTCAGAGTTTTGCTGCTAGAAAAATAGGACATAGAAACTCAAAAATCATAAAAGCTAAATGTGAAATATTTTTCAAAACAATTTAGCCCAATAAAGAAAACTTTCTAAATTAATATAAATATATTAATAAGAATATTATGTCGAATGTTTGAAAATAAACTAAAAGAGATAACTGGGGCAACAATATAGTAAATATTACATCCCAAAACTAGTGTACAAATATACAAAGTAGCCAAGGTTGATGTCTGAAAATTTGTCCATTCCAATTTCCTCCAACAAATTTTACAAAATTCCCCCCCAAATGATCTCTTGAAGGATTTCTTCACTATAGCAGCCAACCCCATCCATGTGGGGCCTTCTTCTTCCCATTGCTTCAAGCAATGAGGTCATCATCACATAAATCTAGGTTTCAAAGCATGGGATAAAGTGTGCAAGGGGGTGTTGAATTGGTTCCACATGTCAACAATGATTGTCATCACAATGCAAAATCTATATCAATGATTGTCAACACAACCTCTACAAAATCTACATCAAAAAATAAAAGCACAGGAACCCTCCTGTCAAATGGTTTCCATATATTTCTCATCCATGGTATCCCTGCCATCATAAATCTCTCCCCCAAAAGGCTTGCAATGTCTGCATTTCAAAGAAGATCAAATGTTGGTGTTGTGAATTTTAGCAGAAGTCAATATTAATCCACCACTTCCCACCAATCACCAGTCTACACAGCACTCCTCTTTGAATTTTACTGTCTCCAAAAAGACTAAATCTCACTCACCATAGACAATAATGAAACTTTCACCTGTACAAAGCGATGCAACAGGAGGAAGTTTGAGGCACATCTTGTCTCAGCAACTTTCAACGACTCCAGCTTGAAGAATTGTCAAAAAAATGGCTTCAAGATGATGATGGTTTATGATGGATTCTAGGGTTTTTATTGCATGATGGTTGATCAAAACTTTGGTTTTTGAGTTTCCATGCATCAAATCAAAATGTTGTTTCGGTTATAAGGTAGTGAATGTTTTCTTTTGCACTTAACTCCAAACAACCTCTAGATAGCTCCAATCACAAGAGGCATTATAAATAAACCTCCAATACTAGTTCTATCAGGTAGTGTAGGATTCAAGTCACACAACCAATGGATAGAAAGAACCTCAAAACACCCTTGAGAGTAGCCTTGGATATTAGAATAGTTGACAATAGACAACGTTGTTGGTATTGGGCTTCTTCCTTGAAGTCCATTGAACCCTCACTCATTTTGATCTTTCTGGCTCTCTAGGATTCAACAGTAAGAGTTTTTGCATTCTCCTTGTAGTCTTGTATTTCTTTTTCAGCTCTTATGGAGTTTCCTTAGCACTCTCAGTGATTACTACTTGTAATTTTTACAGTACTATTTTCCATTTTTGGCCACTAATGGACTTTCACATCTAAATTAAAGTAACCATGTGGGGACCTCTCATATGTTGACCAATGAATATTAATAAATGTCCATGATATAGAAGTATAACCCTAAACCTACTTGAAGTATAAAAGCCAGTATTGGTACCTCACCATTATTATGAGATTTTTCCTTTTCAGTAATCATACATCAAACATAACTAAGTTTTGTCCTTGTACACATATCTATTAATTGTGAACTTCCATCAGTTCAAACTTTCAAACTTTCAGAAACTAAATATATAGTTTCTAATGAGCACGTGCAAGTTCAGAAAACTAGTAAAACAGAATTTAGATATCATGTAAAAAAGCATACAACATCTGCAGGGAACATCAGTACCCACTTTGGATTAACATGAAACATTGATTTCCATGAAACCTCAAGCAAATAGAACAATGCTTCCCCAATATACACACAATAAGATAATGTTTCTAAACTACTGTAATAATGCCAATATTTTCTTGGATATGTTAGCTTTTTGTAAGAATCAAGTATGTTAGAATACTTTGGGAACCAAAACAGATAAAATAGACACCAATATATCAACATTTTATGGATGGTGTTAGATATGGGGTCAACCAATGCACAAAATAGAGTATTGAGACAAGAACTTGATACCTTAATGGAGTACTTGAACCATTATTTACAGATATGAGTTATTACAATAGTTTCCATGTGGCAACAATAAGAAAAGATTTATCTAATGTAACAATAGTATGGACCAACATCTTAGTGTTTTCATTTAAAGCACAAACATGGTACTTTTCATACTTGCAAAAGGGGATGGACAACAATAAGAAATGAAAGTGATATGAATTTTTTGGAAAGGCATTTAACAGTGGTATGGATTTGTGGTAGGAAGTTTAAGGATGATATATGTTCTAATGGATAAAACAGAGCATAATTTCATCAACTGGGCTAAGATATCACACAAAACATTAAGCCACCATTTCATTCCTCCATAATATTAAATTCATTGGAATTTTTGTAGCAGATATGGATCATTAAGTTGGGTGAAACAATAAATTTAAAGCATCAAATTCCAACGTATCCAACAAGGTGTTCCTCTACTAAAAATAAGGGGCTGAGTAGGTTTGGATCTACTTGAATGTACTTACAAAAGCCAAAGAAAATATAGGAGTGTTGGGCCTTTACAGGAATCCACTATTAAAATCAAGAAATTTCCACCTCATAATATATTTGAACAAAATTATAAAGACAATAGACTTTGAGTGAAATGATGGAAATATGAGCAGAATGGTTTTGACCTCTCAATGATGCGAGCAAGAATCATCTGTAAATCCCCCAATTGAGAAACCCACTCCTTGAAGGGAAAACCCTGGTAGAGCAGTGGCCATGCACATTGCAGATATCTTCAATCTAAAGGAGAGCCTGCAGGATGACATTGCTTGGACAACTTAGATATATCTTAACAGAATTGGTTCACTAAACCTTTAAATGGTTTCTAACTTGTAAAAGTTATCTTGGTGAGATGTGGCATCCCTTAGGCATTTAGATGACTTATGGTGATATTTACGTTAATGTAATAGTGTGTGATCAGAAATAGTGGGAAGGATGCAAAATGATTATTCTCAAGGACGTTTTAAGGATTCTCCTTAATATCACTATTTTTGATAGACTGAGCCTTGAGGCATAACTCTCATCATATGAAGGGTTGCTTCATGCTGGAAAATAAGTTAAGCTCAACATGTACATAATTTTTGCTACATTAGGAGAGAATTGTGTTAACAGTCCTCATATAGTTAAAGAGATGTGTCACATGAATGCAGAAACTAAAGTGGGAAATAAAATTATAAATATCGTCATACAGGTAAAGAGATGTCACATTTTTGCATAAGATAAAGTGGGAAGTAAATAAAATAAAATAAACTAGCATAGACCCATCTTAATCTTGGATATTTTAACCTATGAGAGGTTTGCAAATTTTTTTATTTTTATCCCTCTTGTTGTTTAGTAGGTCTGGGGTTAAGATGGAGTTATGCTAGTTATCACTTCAAACGAGAGTTACTGGATGGTTCCAAATCTGAGTGGAGTACCAAGTGTCTCTCCTCTTTGAGGAGATTGAGTCACATAAATTATATTCCTAGTCCGATTTGGCCCTGGGTAAGACCGAAAAATTGGAATTGTGAGTATGAATTGAACTCTCCAATAAATCCAAGTTTGACTCAAGAAACTCATGAGTCAAACTTGGTCGTCTATCTATAAATGATACAGAGAAAAAAATTAATACTTTTTTCCCAGTGTTCAGTGTTTCAAAATTAACAATTGTAAGTTTTTAGTCATATTTAAGGATATTTTTAAAACTTATTCTCTTGGATTCTTCACACATACTAGATTTTGCACAAAATCCAAAGCAAGCTTAAATAATTGGTAGATCAAAACATTTCTCTTGTAGGTTGAAACACTATCATAAATAAAATCTTGGTTGTAAGTTATATATCTTACTCTTCTCCTGTCTTTCCTCCCAGTACAAGGTACAATCAAATGAAAATTCCTCTTTGGTGTTTTATTTGGGATAAGCTTGGGAGAAGGGGTCCACAGTTTCTTTCCTACTACCTATGCATTTATTCTTAAAAAAGGATGGAGAGCTTGGCTTGACAGATACACATGCTCAAGGGATGACATTTGTAGTGAAATGAGTAATTAATGCTATCAGAGCAGTGCACCCTGGCAGATACTTCTTTGCACCACATACAACATGCTACATGTAAATAGAATACCTAGCCCCTATGGTCTCTACAACATCATCAGTGCAGCTGAAGCTTTTGCAAGCATAGTATTTAGATATCCAAATAGTTGCATTGGGACTATGGATTATTGCCAAAGATCAGATTTTGTTGCACAATCTATATGCACTTTCTCAATGAAAGAGACCAATTTTGATTAATTCCTTCCTTTGCATGAAAACAGTTCGCATAGATGGGATTTTCCTGCATGGGAGATTTGTGGGACAAGAATGCAGGTAAGTGGCTATCTTGGACAACTCTTAATCAGTATCAAAGAGATCATCTTGTTGACTCACCTACTTTTACTACCAATTTTTATATGTTTCCAGACTATTGTTTAAGCTACAACTGGTTTCTCATGGACCTATTTGGAAGGATTGAGCATGTAATGTGAAATTGCTGCTGGGTATAGTGTTCTCGTTGTCTCTCTTCTTCATTGAAAAGGGGTTCTTTTTGGGCACAAATGTATGATCCAATAAACATACAGGAGTATGTGGGATGCAATTAGACTGATGGGCATATCCTTTTTACAAAAATAACACTGTTGTACAACTTTTCATGAGGTGAATACTATACTCATCCTGAGACACATTTCTACATTTACATCTGATTTGGCTATCATTATCCATATAGGAAACAAATAGATACTTTTCGAGTTGAATCCAAACAGGAAATGCTAGCTCTCCTTACTAATGTAGAATGGGGAATTATTGTATGGCTGCTCCTTGTTTCCTGGATATGCAACAAATTTCCTGTATATGTATTTTAATTTATGATGAGATATAATCATATATGAAATATGATGCATTGTCAAAGAAAAAAATACATTAAATGCACAATGGTAGGCATGCAGCATAAAACTATCAGATGCAAAAACTTGCCAATTGTTGCATTTCACTTTATGTAAGTATTAATCTCAGCTATGCATGAATGAATCACAATAGGAGATTGGAAAACATAGTGATTGTGCTTTCTAGAACATGTCAGACAATAGGACCAGAAAATGGCAATCTGAATGAAACCCTACTGACTCTATTGCACAATATAAGAAATGCATACTGCTTGGAGTAAAAGGAAAATATAGCATGTTGTTTTCAGAGAAGAATCTCAAATTCGGTGCCCAAGGTCAATCAGTCAACTCTCAACATAAAGTTGAATCAATATTATCTTAGAATTAATTGCAATAATGTTAATTCCAAACTATTTACAAGTAAATTCTCAGGGATATAAATTTATAATCAATCTTGCAATAATGACAATGCAAGGTCTTGTTCTCATTTTCACATGGTATTGAAGGTTAAAATTTTTGTAGTAGTGTGTGTCTAGCTTGTGAAAAAGATGCTTTAAAAGAATAGAAAGAAAGTAATTATATTAATGTCTATAGGTGACCAAAGTAGGTCAATTGGACTTGAAATTACATCCAGGAAAATAGAGATGAACTGGGATAGGAAGAACTCTAGAGACAAAAATTAGCTAAATACTAAGTTGCTAAAACAATGTGTATAAAATGAATATTGTAAATACAGCGGTATGGGGTAATTCTAAACTATAAAACACAGATACATGTAAAAATTGATTTCAAGGAAAATTGAAGACCAGAGCTAGAAACTGGGACAAGAGATTGAAGTTGTCACATGTTTGTATCAATGCTTGAAGTGGAAGAAGAGGGACCAATTGTGTCATCATGTAGTACTCTAATAGGAACAATACAGAATCTGATAATATCCATGAATGCTTATGGATGAGAACACTACCACTAAAAAAAAAATTCGCAAAGAAGCTTTCGCAAGATATACAATGTGACAACTTGAATACAATGCTAGGCACTCCTAAAGTGCAAAGGGCCAATGGAGTTGAGTCAACATCAACTAGAAAATCATCTTTCCAAAAATATTACTATAGAGGAGTTGATGCCAATTGCACCGTACAAAGTCCCAACTCTCCTGAGCATACTTGCAGCTCTAGAAGATATGGCTAATGGTTCCGATCTCTACACAATGTGGACAAAAAAAAAATTCATAGCCTTTCCAAGACATTAATCTTTAGAGATCAAACCTTGGCCATGTAAGTAGCCTCAACCTAAAGGAGAGCTCGTTAGGAGGAGTTATACATGTCTTAACATAATTGTTTCACATAATCTTTAAATATTCTATAACTTGTAAAATTTATCTTAATTATCAAGCAGTGAGAAGTGGCCCTTAGGAAATTAGAATAATTTTGGGGATATTTACGTTAAAATAATAATGTGCCTACAAGGAATGGAACTGAAACTGCTGGTGATGTACTACTAAGAGTGAGAGGGGAGGTTACCAACTCAAGGAACTTACCAACTCAAGGAGGTTACCTGTGTCTCTTTTGATTATTGATGTGCATGTTATTTTCTCAGATAACTTTATTCTTGAATCTAAAATTCGTTTAAGTTCAGGGCTTAACCAATGGCCAATTTAGTTTGGAAATTTGAGTAGATTCAACACCCAATTTTTTTCTTTTAAAATTACTTGTGGATCTATCATCCTGACTTGAAAGATAGAGTAGAATAATGATGGATTAAGCCTCCTCCAGGTGAAAGGAACAAAAATTTTTGCAATGGCCCAAAGGGGATGGAGTTGCAATCAATTATTTAGAATCAAGGGTTGTTATGGGACCTTCACAAGCAAGGTTTGTTGTAGGAAATTCTCAGGACAAGACAATAGAAATAAACATCTTTTACTCTAAGATGGGAGACTTTGTGAGGATCAGGAGGAAATTAGAAGGCAAGCTGAATTCCATTTGAAAGCCTGCTTTAGGAAGAAGAAATTGATCAGTAAGAAAACAAATATGCACTCTTGTCTCATTATACCCCACTGAGAGATTTGATCAAGAAGAAACCAAGTTGCACTCATGTCTCGTATTTTCTCACTGGTTAGAGAGGACAACAACCTGCTTCTTGATTCAGTTTCAAAAGTTCAATTAGCTCATTTATTGATGAAGAAGGACAAAGTTCCTAGATTAGATGGCTTCCTAACTGATTTCTTCCAGAGAAATCGTGAGATCATCAAGGAGGATCTGATAGAAGTGGTGGAAGAATCAAGAAGTCCTAAGAAATTTTTCAAAGATCTTAATAATACCTTTTTATTTCTAACTCCAATATAAGAAAATGCTAACTCCTTAGCTACCTTTTAAGTGAATTTTCCTCTATAAAATGGTCTATAAGGTGATTTCTGGGGTGATTGCATAAAATAAAACACATTCTACCTAAAATCATTTTAGAAACCCTGTAATTTTCCTCTGTAAAACGGTCTATAAGGTGATTTATGGGGTGATGGCAATAAAATAAAACACATTCTACCTAAAATCATTTTAGAAACACTGCAAGACTTCAAGAAAGGAGATTCTGGAATGATCTTATTCATTCATTGCTTTCTAGGAAAAGGGAATGAATGATATGGCCAAAGCTAAGTTGCACAAAACATGTGCTGGTTTCAGAAACAGGAACATGTAAAAATGCAGTTACACAACCCCATATATATAAAATTTAAAACACATTATCTTGCAATAAAATAAGAATGATAAGTTAATTTGTAGGAGGTTTAGAAATGATATGGAGATTAAACTATCTTGATTTACTATAAATTAGGGATTTTTAAACTTCCTATCAGTACCACACCCTTCATGGGCACTTGGGGATTTTCTAGAAGTTTTTGAGGTGTTTCCAAGTTTCCACAAGTTTCTAGTACTAGTACATAGGCAATTTAGGAGTTTCATGCAATATAGGACCAACGTCTATAAAAGGGTTATTGGACTTCCCTCAAAAGGGTGCTTCAAAATTTTAATTTCTCAATGTATTGGAGGCTTTGGATGAAATTTTGTTACTCTCCTCGCATAGATTTTGCATAAAGATCAATGGTTCAATGGCTCTCTAGCTATCTTATTTAAATCCCAAAGGGATCTTCATCAAGGAGACCTGCCATAAGAGGTTAACTAGATTGGTGAAAGTAGGGGATTGTCTTAGCCCCCACCAGGGTTCATATTTCACAAAAGTGGCCAGATTTCCCTCACAAGGGTTGAATTAAAGGCAATATAACCATCATGGCCATTTAGTCAGGCCAGCTGGCCTAAAAGCAGGGGATTGTCTTAGGCCCCACCTGGTTCATATTTTACAAATGTTACCAGGTGATGACCGTAGGTTTTCGGGATTAAGAATTCTAGATGATTCCTCTAGAATAATTCTCAACCCTTCAAGGAGACCATTCTCCCTATCTCTCTATCATTATAGCCAAGGATCATGGCAGAGCATTAGAGGATGCTTAAAACAGAGGGGAGCTTCACAAGTTGAAAGTGTCCTCACTTTCTCCACCAATATCCCATCTTCAAAATGCAGATGATACCAGGTTTGGCCAAGAAACCTCTCCATCATGAATCCTATGAAATAAAGGAAATCGTCTTATACTATAAAAGGTCATCCGATGAAAGGATTAATGCTAAAAATTATGAGATATATTTCTTCAATCATAATGGTAAAAAACAAAGAATTTCATAACTGTTGGGATGCAACAAAGAACCTCTTCTAGCGAAAGAACAAAAATAATTTATGGAAACAAATGCTGGATAGAATCACAAAAGGTTGTCAAGATAGAAAGGAAAGTAGCTATCTTGGAGAGGTGGACTCAATTGTTAAAATCAGTCCTCCAAGCTATGACAAATTATCCCTTCTCAATCCTTAAAGTTACTGAAGGTATACAATACTCACTAAATTCTATTTGAAATAATTTTTTGGCAAGCTCTACTTTTGGAAGTATATAGAGAATCTGGATACTATAGAACCTGAGTGCAATTTCAAAATATAAATAGACATTACTCTTCCCCAAGGCCTATCCATTTGTTTATACACTGGGAAAACACTGATGGGTGCTCTAGAAACTAGAGATCTGGCTCTTCAAGTTAAAACCGAGATTTCCCGATTGACAAGAATTGATATCAATCACATATTCAACTCTGCCTGGGAAATTATATGAAGTTTTGGTTGCATGCAAGCCATTGATAATCGAAACCCTCTGAAATTGGGGACAAAAATTCTGCAAATATCATGCTGGCCAAATGATCCACCAATTGAATCTTCTTTTCAGAAAACACTTAAAATCCAACCCATCAAATAAATACACCAAACTTGAAGGAACGAGGGCAAAAATTTACACTGGTATCTTAATTATAATGAAATTAGTGGCTACGTAAGCCATCAAGCACAATTCTTTTGACTTCAATTCTGTACATTTAAAGCATATGAAAGAATTATGGCTAGTTCTTACTGACCATCATGATTTCGATTTACCATATCAAAGGTAAAACATCTCTATCTTTAAGTAGGATTCTTGAATTAGCTATAGTTATAGTAGTCAAAGGGGTGTATTTTAGTCACAAAGAGTGTAGTGGGCATCCTCTGCTATGTTGATATTTGTTTTTTCCCTTGCTTCCAAATATATAAAGCCACATGTGATTTGACTGTTTAGATAGTTTTTCACTCCCAAGGTGCAAATTTTATGTCGGAGCCAATTTTCCCTAATTATAAAATCAGACTCATAGCAAATTTGAACAACTAACTTTCACAATTACACTCTCTTCTAAAGGATTTTTTCAATGGTTGTTTTCTTGTTCTAAACAGAGTTTTGGGCTACTTTATGGCTTCCAGAAGTTAGTTGTTCAGAACTTTGACTCTACTTGCTTTAGAATCCTCGAAAATCATCTCAGGCCTATACATCTACTAGCATTATCAAAGCATGCATATCATAACACGAAGTTTTCAATTTCTGAATAAAACAAGCACTGAGGTTTTCTATTACACATCAGCATACCATCTAATGCAAATGATAACCCATGATATGAAACTATTGGATTAGAAAACCTACATGGATTTATTGGATTAGCCATGAACCAACAAGTTCACAATTATCACCTCATTCATTAAGCTCAACAGCTGTTCCAGTTTCAAACGAATTGCATATAGTGAAATAACATACAAAGCATCTGTTGATATTGGAGAGTTATACGAAAGAACTGTATGCCAGTCTGTTACAAAAGTACAACCCTCAAGGATGCAATACTCAAACTGTACAATGTGCAAACTGCATTTCACAAAAAAATAGGTGATTACTTATTTATACTATTCATAGGCTGACAATTAGCCTCTTGATTGAAAGCGACTCAAACTCTCCATGCTTAAAGTATAGGTCCTAGGATCATTAGTACATTCTTTATACAATGGAAGGCCAAGGTTACATGCTAGAAAAGTGCATCGAATCTTAAGAAAACAAGGAAAAACATAAGGATGAAATCCTAACATCATTAGAATTAACCGAATTTCGTTAAATCAGATCCTAAGGCTTTTTGGATTGAACTAAATTCTTTTAGCACTTTGTGAATAACGACAATATTGACCTCCAATGCATATTGATAGTTGTAGTAAAATGGTTTCATGGCTGAGTATGGGTTTAAGTGAACTCATACTGTATGTTAGAAGGCTTATAGGACTCTTGTATGAGGTTAATCCAGAGTGAACCAAAGAACCATTATCCGGGGAGTAAACATTACCTTGTACAGAGATAGGGTCTTGAAGAATATAAGAATCCCCTATAAATTGGATAAACACAATCAAAATAAAAATGAAACATTTGGACAAGAAAATCTCAACATCAAACCTATAGATTATATTTGGCAATAAAACACAAATATATGGTCAATGGCGAATCAACAATATTAATTAGAAATAGTTCATATCAAGATATAAAAATAAAAAAGTAAGGTATCCTTTACCAGAAACTATATATGATAATGATATACCTTGCCATTCCAAGTTATAAGATGCAGAAATCCATTTGAAAGGCCCAAAATAATATGCTTGTTGTCACTAAAAAAATTGCTTTTGAAAGATCCAAAGAGAACAAAAAGTGTTTATCACCAAATTATACATGAATATTGCAAACAAGAAAATTGTGTATAAATAAGTGTGCTGCAGATAATGTACACCTCAAAAATATGGAAATAGAGGTCCATACATTGTAACATTCTCACCAAGAAAAGGTGCCTTCTTACTTGAAATGTACTTAATATTTACAAGGGATAAACCATAAACCTCTTTCCCTCCAAGGCATAGGAGCTTTTCTGAAGACACAAATTTGTAAATGTGGAAGAAATAGGACGAGGTCTGCAGATAAATGAACACAATTTAGCCATGTCAAGCCACTCTGTGCATTCAGTAGAGGCCTATATATGTCTTAAATTGATAAAACTTTGGACACATCATGAAAAGAATTCTTTGAATGCAAAAGCAATCCATTCCCACTTTTGATCCAGAATTAAAAGAACAAATCTCTACTAATCATGATCTGTCAATTAAAATCAATAACCTAGTTATTATATGATCTGTCAATTTATTAAAATTTTTATGTATATAGTAGTCTGCCATGGACTACTGCTCAATCTAGTTCCTGTAATGCATAGAATTGCAGTTAAGAATCAAGATAGCGTCAAACATAAATGGGGCATAACCCATATTATTATTTATATATTAGAAGTGATACATTAGTTCCTCTGAGAATGCATTATACTATTTTTGTTTTTTGGGTTCTACGGCTGAAATGACTCACTCAACTTCGCAGTTGTATTACTTTATTGCTTTAATAGCTTTAACATGCACAATACTCTATCACGCTGACTCTTGTTACTCTTTTTTTTCTCTCATGTGCATCACCATATTAACTTGCGTACCAAGCGAATTTTATTAATAGAAGTGTGAGATGTTCTATCATCGACTAGTGTATTACTTCATTGTCCACCCATGCTTCATTTATGTGCTTTGACCAGTAACTCACAATGCTTCTAGGTAGTAAGATAGTTTTATTTCAATTGGAAATTCTATCTGTCACCCTCAACACATCTGAATTGCAAACTCTAGCAATCGATATTAATATTGGTCCAACTATGGATCTAGGTATAACCCTTTTAACCTTTCCTTAATCTACAATTTTTCACTGATCGGTAGTTGAGTTGTTATTCTTAAACTTCTTGCTTTAACTTGATTCTAGGAATAAACTGGTTTTCAAAATCAATGTCTATTCACCAAGATCAGACATTGGGTAACTGGACTATAGATGAGACAGAAAATGAATTTGATTGTTTATTGAAAATACCATTGGTTTTGCATTGGGACTATTGGAATTCAATATATTCTTTCCAAGTCAGACATTTCAGAACCATCAGTGTGTGTTTTAAAAGAGCCATCATAATCCTTTGATATATGATTTTCTAAGATCCATTTGAAGTCCTATTGGCTCTTTGAAACCACGTTGGGTGGTAAGAGATGTGAAGACGTGTAGAAGAATTATCTACACAAGAAATTTGAATTTGAAAGGCCCATTGTGAAAAAAACACATTTCCTATGACACCTGCCAGTCCTCATGACAAGCATTGAGATTAGCTCTAAGGATAATAATCTCAAATGTTTGTTTCAAGGGAGTTTAGCTCTAAAGTCACATATAGAAATAGACAATGATTTGACATACTGTCAAGTATATCAACCATTTGACATATATCATTATGCCTTAACATACCAAATGGAATACATTCCATGAACAAGGGTAAATACAGAGCTGTAGAAAGAGTTTCAAAAGATATGTATTATTTGTAAAACTACTTAGAATTCAACTTTGTAAAACTAAGGTTATGGATTTTAACCATCATATATCATTGTAGCAGATTTTTGGATATGAAATGTGTTAGGAAACATTTCTAAACTCTTAACGCAATTCATATCCAAAAATTCACTACAGTTATGACTAATGTGGAAATCCACATACTGAAACATCGTAGACATCTTTCAGGAACACCAATACAACAATAGTATAAATTTTATTGTTGCTTATAAGACATTAGGAAGGTTTCTGAAATAGTCCCCATGGAACTTCATTTTATTTTATGTAAATGCATTTGATCAGATGGAATGAAATGGAAAATAGAAGGATGGATGAGCCTCACATAGAGCAGGACCTACTTCAACAGAGCATTCAAAGACAAGGGTTGGGTACTTCCATAAAATGAACCTCCATGAAAAGGATATGTAGCACTAACCCCTATAGAAGTATTCCATTGTAATGTCCCCTTCCATATAAAATCTAGGAATCGACTCAATAACCTATTGAATCCCATAGGCTATAGTCAATGGGATAAGGTATTAACTAATTGATGTCACAGGCTGGACATTAGAAGATCTACTTCGATCAGGATAACATGAATCGGGGTAGTCATATCTGTATAACCCCTTAATGATGCTTTATTTAGTGTCCGAAATGGTTCAGGTCATGGGATAAAACCCTAGTCACTATAGAAACTGACTGTTATCTATCCCCAATGCATATAGTAATTATTGCGATTAATCCTATCTCGTAACTAGCTCTCCTGAAACCGATTCTTCTCCCGCTCTAGGTGCTGAACTCGGGGTTGTGTCATACAAAATCCTATAAACCATAGAGTCTAATTACTTGCTCTACTTGCATGAACCTTAAATTTCTCATCCCAATAAAGAGAATCACTGGCAAATTCATTACCTCGGTTCTAGACCTGATTTAGGAGATTTCCAAGTTTCTACCATGAAAAAAAAATTGAAAGAAGGCATGGCTAGTGAATCAATGACCAATATTTATCCCCATCACCCAACATGACGGGACTATACATCAGACAGGAAGAAGCCATGGGACGATATGGGTTCTGGAGGTGAGTCAGTTAGGTGGTGAGTCAATAGTTAGGTGGTGATTCAACGTGTTTGAACAGGTTTCATCCCTGGTGCACCTAGGAAGGTTTTATTTTATTTGTTGTACCCATTATAGATTCAACATTACTGGGAACACAATATTATCAGGAAAAAGATAAAAGATAAAAATTCATAGTAAAAAGGAAATTTACCAGGGACTTTAACCTAGCTATGCTTGAGTATTATAACAGGTAAAATTTATCAATTCACAGTAAACCAAAAAACTTACCAAGGATTTTGTAAGAGAAGAAAGTGATGTTGACTCTAAAGTTGTAGAATCTCTAGGTTCTATCCAATGATGTTTTATCCATGGCATTGATTGAAAAACCCAATTCACACTATTTGCCTTCAAAACCGTCCTATGCTTGGCGCCAACGATTTGTTTGGACACGATATTTGGCGTGAACGAACAGTTTGAGTAATAATTGATGAAATTTGTGGAAGATAGTTCAGGAAAATAGGCCATTGGCCATGAATGCCGTAACGAAGGTAGGTGGAGAGATGTTGGGTGGAAAATTGTTGGGTCGAGAGTTGGTTCAAAGCTATTGTATTTGGATAATATCTTTTTTTGTTTTTGTTATATATATTTTTTGTTTTATTTTTATTATTTTATTATATAAATTATATAGTTTTGTTTGTGTTTGTTATAGTTTTTTGTTATATTTTTATTATTTTATTATATAAACTATGTTAATTGGTTATATATTATATATTTTTAATAATTATCATATATGTTTAATTTTATAAATGGAGGAGTCTATGGAGTTGACGATTTGGTCCGGAAGCCAGTCGTTGTCGTTACTTCTCGGCCAAATCATCAACTCTGACTGGTACAAAAATTCAATCAATACTCTTCGGGGCGGCGACAGACACAGATGAGGGCCCTACATCCTCTCAAGAACTGGCCATTTGAATGCATCCAATGCATGGCCAAATAAACACGTCAACTTCGGACCTGTGGGCTGAAGCTATCATTCGACCCCTGCTCTTTCTACAATGACATCTGCAACAAGTAAACCTCCTTGCAAAGTTTAATCACTTCTTCTAATGTCTGCTTCAGTTTCCTTTGGAGCATGTGAGGAATGCCGATGCGCAAAAACCAATGAGCTTTGAAAATAGTGGCATTACAGGAGGGTTCTCATGCTTTTCCCAGGATGAAAGCTCAAAATGCATATGGTTATGAGCGCATAGGTTGGAGATGGTAATAATTGTGAATGTAAAGTGGAAGCAGTAACTCTAGCAGCATTGAGAACTGTAAAAATCCATAACAATTGGTTATTGATTGGAGTGATGAACACAATCGGAGCAGAAAGAATCATACCTTTGAAGTGCTCTGAATGGTCACTACGAGATCTTGAACCATCCTATCGTATGCAAAAATAGGGTATCGAATGCAAAAAACAGGGGAGCAGGGGTCGAACGATACCTTCAGCCCACAGATCCGAAGTTGACGTGTTTTTTTGGCTACGCATTGGATGCATTTGGTAAGTCTACATGGAGAAGGCACATTCGAATGGCCGGTTCTTGAGGGGATGTAGGGCTATGATGCTTCTAGCTAGGTATCGATATGGTACTACTGGTTCTAGTACCTAATTCATAATTGACGTAGGAACCTAATTTTCCTTTGGAACGTGCTTAACCGGGTTTGCTTCAATGGTGCAGCAGGGATAAAGATGGTCAAGAGAAAATTCATGCAATTGATTTGTTGGATCTCTGAAGATCAAGGTGCATGGCACCAATATTACTAATAGAAGGTATACAATTTAAAAAATTTACACTTCATTGTCAAATTTACAATTTTGCATGACACAATTAAAAATGACTAATTCATATTCTTCCAACTAGTCATTTTTTATGTCGTGACTAAATTAGTCATTTATGTTTGTCATTTTTTACTCTGTCACTTATTATCTAGTCATATTTGTTAACCAATGACTAAATTAGTCATTAATTTTAGTCGTTTATAGTTGGGTCAATCAAAATTGCTCATATTTAGTAGTAAATCACTTCAAAAACTTGTGGTGACTAGAATTTGTAGTCACCTAGTAGCTAATTCCTCATTTTGTACTAGTGTCCTAACTACCATCTCATGCCAAAACAAATATTTTTTTCATCGCGCAGTGCTTCAAGCATCGCGTGGCTTCGAAACCGTCCTGTAGGGATTCAACCTGCTACCATTCACTAGTTTTGGCAGCATCACACCATCTAACTGTTGCATTTGTAATACACCTCCTGAATTAATGGAATTAATGAGATACAGAGCTAGCCAATGCATCTGTAACTTACCTAGATGTTTGGTGAACTTGCTGTCATACATCAGAACCATGCCTCCTTGATGAAATTGTTTGTTTGTAATATGTCAATCATGCAAATATTTTTGTCGATCCTTCTCAACGCGCTGGTGAGAACCTGCAACAAAGTGTTCTTCTTCAAGATACACCAATTGAGTCAGGCATTCTTCTAATGATTCTTCATTATCCATGGCCATCGCTGCTGCTATGCGCAAACGTGGAACAATGTAATCCATAGACATGACTGCCTCTTTCCCATACACCAATTTGAACGGTGTCGAATTTCCTGTTAATATTTTTCAAGTGGTGTGATATGCCCACAAGACTATTGGGATATTCAAGTTCCAATCATCACAATTCGTGTTGCATCCCTTTGCAAGCGCATGTTCCAACACCTTGTTGAATTCCTCTACTATCCCATTTTCTTGTGGATGATTTAGGGTACTCTTCTTATGCTATATCTGAAGCTCCTCCACCAATGCGTTGATTGTGCTATTGATGAATTGAATCCTATGGTCGCTCATCAATATCCTTGGAAACCCAAACTGAGTGACAATGTTGTCAAATAGGAACCTTTCTTTTGTCGTAGTGTTGTAATCTACAACAGGTGTGGCCTCCACCCATCTTATCAAATAGTTTGTCACTGTAATGATGTATCATGCACCGGTTCTCTTCCTAGGTGGATTAATTGGTTCCACAAAGTCCACAACCCATTTATCAAATGGATGCAAAGTCACCTGAGGTACTAGCAGAATATCATCCCTTCTTGACGGTTTTCCAGTTCTTTGACAGACATCGCATCACCATGGAGAGTGGGACACCAAATTACTATGTGAAGAACCTTCTTGGAAGTAGCACGACATCCATAGTGTCCATTGATGACTCCCACATTTTCCTCTTCCAATATCTTCCCTTGTTCATGTGGTAGTAAACATCGCCTTAAGATCTCATTTGCCCTGAGATTATAGAGTTCTCCAATGATTGATAGGAAATTCATGACCTTATTGACCGACTGCTTCTTCTGACTTGTAGTAAGCTCCTCTAGTGTTGTTCCCATTGCCAAAAACTAAATTATTTGTTCATAATTTTCATCAACCATTTCAACTCTGAATAATTGCACATCTGGCAACCCATCTTCAATGTTTGTTGGTTCTTCACCTCTCTCAATCTGCGATAAGTGATCTGGGCCAGCATTCAAGCGACACGACTTCACAATTATCTGAAAATAAAACTCATGAAAGAGAAGTATCCAGCGGCATATCCTTCCCCTCAACACAGGATTATTGACCAGGTATTTCAAAGCAGAGTGGTCCGTGAACATATTGAAATGACCGCCCAATAGGTAATGGAAAAATTTCTATAGTGCATATACCATCGCCATACCTTCCCTCTCTGTCATAGTATAATTTTTCTCAACGAACGACAGCTTTTGACTAGATAAAACGATCAGGTGATCAAGATCTCCTTCCCCTAGATGTACCAGCACCACTCCCAGCACAATTGATGATACATCCACATGGACATGGAACTCCTTATTCCAATAAGGAAAGACTAATATTGGTGTGGAATCCACCTTGAAATTTAGAGCCTAAAAAAATTATTGACACTCCTGACCCCATGTAAATACCGCATCCTTCTTTAACAACCTCTCCATAGGATCCATGATCATCGCATAACTAGTGATGAACTTGCGGTAGTATCCTGTGTGCCCCAACATCACTCTAAGTTGCTTCAGATTTGTAGGTG
Source organism: Pseudotsuga menziesii (assembly GCA_001517045.1). Lineage (NCBI taxonomy): Eukaryota > Viridiplantae > Streptophyta > Pinopsida > Pinales > Pinaceae > Pseudotsuga > Pseudotsuga menziesii. The sequence continues at coordinate 491,141 of LPNX010843467.1, read as the reverse complement.
GTGGAAAGCTCAAAATCAATGCAATCTTTGTGGGGTCAACCAATAGTCCTTTCTTGCAAACAATGTGTCCCAACAAAATCCCAAAAGGAGCACAAAATATACACTTCTTCGAGTTCAGTGCGATCTGATTCTATCGAAAACGCTCCAGCATCAGTCACAGGTTTTCTAGATGGTCCCTGATTAGTCCATAAACCATCCATTCATCCATATAAACCACCAAAAACTTCTGAATAAAATATTTGAATGCAATGACAACAATCCTAGATAATATCGTAGGTGCATTCTTCAGTCCAAAGGGAATTGTAGTATACTAAAAACATCCCCATTCAGTAACAAATCCTGTTGTCTTGAGACGATCCTCTTTTGAGATATTAATTTGGTGATAGGTAGAAAAACCATCCATGAATGAGTATATTTCTTGACCTCCCACTCCTTTTAACACCTCATTAGTGAATGGTGTCAAAAATGGATCATGCAAACACGGATCGTTCAATTTTCTAAGGTCTACACAAATCCAAACCTCACCTGTCTTCTTTCCTTACATGACAATGGGGCTGATCCATTATGATTCCTCAACCGACTCTATTATCCCAACATCTAGCATTCTATCGAGCTCAACTTTGACCCTCTCCTTGTATCATGGATTCAAGTGATACGGCCACTTATTTACTAGATTTGCATATGGTTTCAGCAGGATCTTCATCTCTCCCATATCTCCCAATATTCCTTTCATCTCATAAAAATTGGTGGGAAACAAATCTTGGAATTCATGCAACAGATCTATGATCTTTGACATGGTGTCTTCATCCTATTAATCTCCAACATTCTAAAACTTTGGGTTCTCCTCTGTCCCAATGTTGACCTTCCTAATTTTTAATGGTTGATTCATTAGATCCGTCAGTATGCTAGGTGCTGTGACATCCTGAATCCCTTCTGTTTCTGGAATATTGATGTTCCATGGATCATCACCATCCTTGGTTCCTCCCGTCACATTGTAGCATTCCATCATCAACTGCATCAGACATCTCTCATGCGGATCCAGTGGATATGCACCTGGAACTAACTCCAGGACAACATCGTGGATGTGCTGCAGTGCATTATGAATAGTGAGATTGGTGTCTATGAAACTGAAGCTGTGAGTAAAGAAAACCATCAAATATTCCCAATTAGTAATCTCTCCGTGCCACTCAGCTGATGCATACCATGATAGTGGCATCTCATCCAATGTGTGGATAAAATCATGGACCCATTCATCCTTTGGTCATGATACCCACAAGGTCTGACACTCAATCAGGTGATCACCAGGGTTATTTTTCCCATCGTACCTTCTGGCGTGGTACTCCTCTACGTCGCTAAAGTGAATTGTCATCAATATTCGATACTGCAACCATCCAGTGATCGACTTCTTATGGGTCACCCACCAACGTACTAGAGTAGCCTTCAATGCTTCATCCAATGCTAGCAACCACTATGGCTCTAACATATTATCTTCAAATTCAACTAGAAACTCATATAACTCGGGTAGTCCTTCATATACTAGTAGCTCAACCATTTGGGTTGCGACTCGACATAATGACTGCATAATCAAGCCACAATTTAGGAGTGATACCTCATGCACTCGATTCTACCAGTTTTCCAAAGAATCGTCAGAATCCAAAGATGCAGAGCGAGAGTTACGCCAACCGAGATCACCATCGACAATTGGATGGATGTAATCCTATGAGATGTTATATGTGTGATCCCATCCTCTTACAAATTCCTCTTTAACTAGTTCCACATATCTTCCTCCTTCAGTCGGATCCATTGGAGATATGACTCTGATGTCGTGATTTTCAAAGGTCATCACCTGCTTCTTAAAATTAATCACCATCGAGCTATGATTGGCCCATCCAATCCCCAACAATGTGAGATAGGAGCGTCCACCATCAACAACGTTGATAACATCAAAATCAACATAAGTATACATCCCATCAACTTCCACAGCAAGGCACGGAACTCACCCAATCAATGTTACTTTGTCCTAGTTAGCCAGATGCAGCTATACGGGGAACCAAACCAACTATGGGATCCCATATTTTTCCATGTATTCCTTGTTAGAATATTGACGTCTGAGCCTAGATCCAAGATTACTAAATCTACATTGTAGTCCCCAATTGAAATATTCATGCGCATCTCTTTTCTTGTCTTTTTCTTATCTAAAGAGTTTAGACCAAACTCTTTTCATCCCTTGGATGGTCGATTTAACAGACTCTAAATCTCGACAAGAGCATCGGGATCCTTTTCCAGCGATAACAAACTTTCAAAAAAATCCTGCAAAGCACCATGCTATTGTTAAATTTTTATCATTCAAGCTAGCATTATGATCTTAGGATCTTTAACTGATAGAATAACATGCACAACAATAAAACACAAGAGACAAGAGACACAAAGAATTTTCCTCGGGGAAACCATAAAGGATAAAACCCTGCAACTTCCTTAGATATAGAATCAACACCAAAAGTAAAACCTGAAAACATAAAGATGATCTCCCGACAGCAGTAGTCTATTTCTCTGATCCTAGAAACTTCTCTCTCACTCATGCACCCCAATGAGTGTGTGTGTGTGTGTGATAAATAGAGAGGCTCACTCTCTATTTATATTCTTTGATTCACTTGAAACCCACTCCAACATGTTGGCATCTCTTAACAATTACTTACTAGAGCCGACATCTCTAGGAGTGTCTAATATCCCTAGTGCCCCACAACTTGTGGGGACTTTTCCTCCTCCGACAAACAAGGAGGGTTATCCTTAACACAATGGTGGGGACTATTTCCTGAACATATAATGACTCACCTAGGGTTGACTTCTCTAGGATAGTCTGATAACCCCAGTTCCCCAAAACTACGGGGACTTCAACCCTTAGACAATAGGAGGGTTACCCACCTTGACTAGACATGACTTGTTTACATTATAGAAACTCCCGATTGAAACATTGGGGCATGACATGACTCAAGTACATTACAAATACATCTTGAAATAAACATCGGGTTACAATACATAAGAAATACAAGTGAATACATTTCGAAGTTACAATTACATCAACACTCCCTCTTAACTTGGAAGGTATTCTTTCGACACAATTTATTAGCACAAGTATTCTTCTTTGTATCATCTAGATCATCATCGAGTCCTCATCATCTTCACCTTTAAGTCATCTCTATCTTCAAGTCATCTTTATCTACAAGTCATCTTCATCTGCAAGTCATCTTCATCTGGATATGGATCATCACTCATCTGGATCATCATCACTGGATCTGGATCATCCCTCAATCTAAATCATCACTATTGGATCATCATCACTGTATCATCATGGGTGATATCCCATGATTCTTCTCGTCACAAGAATTTCTATAGAGCCAACCCTTTTTCATGTTGGTTGTAGTCCTAGCCTCCGTGTAGGTCTTGTTCAACACTTATATCTGACACCAAGTCAGAATGGCCTACCCAGTACTTACATATGACCATGAAAGGAACACATCCAACACCATGTCAGAAAGGCATGCCCAGCACTCACATCTAATCATGTAGGAACCAATCTTATAATCACATCAGAAAGGACCAACACTCACATTCATTAGCATGATAGGACACAACTACTATCATCTCTGAAAAGGCTTAGCACTTACAATCACCAGAATGGTAGGACACACCTACTACCATATGTGAAAAGGCACAACACTTACAATCGCCATCATGGTAGGACACACCTACTACCATCTATGAAAAGGCACAACACTTACATCTGACCATGGAAGGAACTTAATCCTCTAACCATATCAGAAGGGCACTCAATCCCAGACTGAGGGTTCCTGGTAACTGACGAGGTGCCTCCATTCTCCCAAAGAATGGAAACAACCCTTATGTCTGATCAAGTAGGAACACATCCATCAATCACATCAGAATGGCCATGCACTCATATTTGATCATGTGAGAACACATCCCACAATCATATCAGAATGGCCCTCAGTCCCAGACTGAGCTTTCCTGGTAACTGACCAGGTACCTCCATTCAAAAAATGGAAATAGCCCTTATATCTGATCATGTAGGAACCAATCCTACAGTCATGTTAGAATGGCTCAACACTCATATCTGACATGGAAGGAACCAATCCTCTCACCATGACAGAATGGCTCAACCCTTACATCTAACCATGGAAGGAACCAATCCTCTCACCATGTCAGAATGGCTCATGGAGTCATCACTTCCTTGGAAGGAACCTTGATCTTGAGAACACCAAGCTTCTCCCTAAAGTACTCAAACTTCACTCTGGCCAATGGCTTCGTCAACACATCAGCTATCTGTTCATCTGTCGCAACATATTGGAGCTTCACTTCTCCCCTCTGCACCATATCCTTGATATAGTGATACTTGATCTTGATATGCTTCGAATTGTCATGGAACACCGGGTTCTCAGACAAATTCACACAACTCTGGTTGTCGCAATGTATACAAGTAGCATCAACTAGAGATCAAATAAATCAGATAGTAGCTTCCTCAGCCATACTTCCTCACAACAAGCTAAAAAATATGCGACATACTCAGCTTCAGCTGTACTCAGTGCCACACAGGATTACTTCCTACTAAACTAAGAGATCACACTTGATCCCATACTAAAGAAACACCCTGAAGTTCTCTTCCTATCGTTGGCACTGCTTGCCCAATCTGAATCAACATAATCCTCTAGGTTAATCTTTTGATTCACCTCATACTTGATCCCATAATCAACTGTACCCCTCAGGTACCTTAGACTATGCTATACAACAATCAAGTGAACATGTCTCAGATCTATCAAGAACTAGATCAAGGTGTTCACAGCAAAGCAAATATTTGGTCTCGTGTTCATCAGGTACATCAAGGACCCAATCATCTGACAATACATCGTAGCATCAACCATCTCTAATGAAGCATCACTCAATAGATTCATGTTCGATGCCATAGGTGTGTTCATGACCTTGCAGTCCATCATCCCAAACCTCTTTAGGATCTCTACTACATACTTCCCTTGTCCAAGGAATATTCTGCCACACCTCCATTCCTAGAAAATACTGCATCAACACATAACAGGAGCATCACTGGTCTTCTGCCTTCAACCTTGAAGCAAAGGTTGGAATCCACTTTACTTCAAGCCTAGAGTCACCAGTAAGCTATCCATCCTGTTGTAGCATGTCGAACCTTAGGATCTTCTATAGTCACTCCCTGTGAAGTGGAGCATCATACTCCCTCTGTCTTTCGTACTCTATGCACTGAAACATTCTGTACCGGAGTGACAAGTAGCTTCATATGCTACTAATATTCTATGTATCCATCTAGTGTATAGAATTTCATCTTCAACCTTGTAGCAAAGGTTAAGATCTTCATCAAGCTCATCATGTATGTGTTTCAACTCCCACTGGCTACAAATGTCACTTCATATTCTATGCCTTCTTTTCATGAGAAGCCTTGTGCTATGAATGTTTCCTTGTATCCCACGATGTTTCCATCTACTACATGATGGAACTACGAACTTCCCTTAACATATCGATACTACATCCTAGACATCATTCTTCTTGAACTGGTCTTCCCTTTCTTCTTGGTTACTTCTTCATGGCTAGAAGGTTCTGTATCAATGATGTCACTGCATTCGTCATATTATTCTTCATCTTGAACTGTCGTCACTTGTTCTTTGAAACAAGTCTCATCCTTGTTTTCTTGTAGGCGATTATGTATGCAATATTTCCTACAAGTCAAATGCATTTGTATGATTAGAAATATTTCATAAGGAGTATTCATACTGGCAAATTCTTATGCATAAATATATTATCATGCAACTACTTTAGCCACTACAACATTCATCCATATCTCATGAAAACTTTCTAGATGCCTTCCATCTCTACCAGGACAACATTGAGATTGTGCACTAATCCAATATGTTAGCAAAGAGGTTTCATTCTAGATAAGTAGCAATGGAGAGTTGTATAGCACCATGAGATACTTACCCATCACATGCATATTAGTAGTATACTGTCATTAATGCAAACATTCTATCATGCATAATACGTCAACTTAATATAAACAAAAGCATAACAAAACAATATAATGAAATGACAATTGAATACTTATGTTTATTTGTTTCATGGGTAGACTCCTTCTTGAGCCTTCAGCTTCATCATCTTCTTCATTCATAATAGCATCGTTTCTTAGCCAAATGCTAAGATGGATAAGAGGTTCTTCAAGAGTTGATATCTTCATATTCCTCATCGCTTGAGGGATCTTCTTTCGATGGTGAGAGATTTATCTTCAGCTGCTCCCATCTTCTCTTCTCTTATTATGAGTCGAGCTTATTCTTCTTCCCAGAGTCTACTGAAGGTAATAACTTCCTTCTGTCACACATTCCTTGAATGAATGAATCCCATAATCCTAGGAGGCCATTCAAGGTGACTATCACCACCTCTTCTTTTACCGCTTCAATTTGTTCTTTGATTTGAGAGACCCTTGTAAAGTATGACTGTATGGTCTCTACATTCTGGATCTTCACATTCTTCAATTGGTTTCTTAGAGTCATCTTTCAATTTATGTTATTCCCTTCAAATATCTTGGTCAAGGAATCAAACATCTCTTCGGGTGTCTTTAGGGAAGACAATTGTGGAATAAGGTGATCCGTGATTGAATCAACAATGATCTTCTTGGCCTTGACCAAGTTCTTCTTGTGTAAGGCTTTGAGCCTCATCTCCCTCTGGAATTGGAACCCCTCTACTCATGTAGGTGCTTAATTCATTTTATTTAGAGAGATCATATACTTACATGCTTGAAATTTGTCAACTTCACCAAGCTTATCATCAAGCTGATGTGATACATCACTTTGAAATGAGAACCTCAAATGAAAATAGCAAAAGATTAGATATTACCGATTTGAGGTGTCCGCCCTGGTTTCGAAGCTGGCTGATCTAGGGTTTGTCAGAGAAACCCTAATTTTAAAAACTTGGAATCTTTCAAATCTTATTGGATAGAAAGATACATCTCTTCAAGGCAATATGTCCAATGTACTCCTTTTCTGAAAACAATGGAGGGAAGCTCTCGGAATAGGAAGCCCTAGTTTTCCAATTTCTTCTACATAAATGCCTCTTACTGTTTCTGAAGTATCTCTAAAATTACTACTTACCTATGTCTGAAACTTCTCAATGAGGTATCCTCGCATGTCCCTGTTCCAACACCATAGGTTTCATCGGGATTGGTTTCACCAATTGGGACTTATGATCATTTTCCCAAGGTGACCTGTTACAGGAATGTTCAGAATAGTGAAGTTGTACGGACTTCCACGTGTCACTATTTCATCTTCTGGGTCTGAACTTTGGACCACAGAAATTAAAGTCCGTGCCCTTTTTGGAACATATTCATAAATTTAATTTGGACCTTTTGAGCCCAATATATAGCAATTCTCCCCAGGTGTCCTATTTAGGGATGAATCATGGAAGAGGATGGAACCCTAACTTGGAGGGATCATATCTCCCCGAATATAGCGAATATGAGGCTGAATTTTGGAAAACGTGTACATCAGGATTTTAGCTTCGACCTATACAAGTTTCATCTCCTGATCCTTTTCCAATATTTTGATATAGCGAATGTACCAAAACTTATCAGTTTTAGTATTTAGGGTTTTTTTCCAGCTCGGGGTCAAACTAGGGTTTGAATTTCCTGGAGTTTCACCCAACCAAAAATATTGAACCAGGTCTCTAAACTTCAATTTTGATGAGGAGAGAAATCCTATGCTGGGCTCACTCCAAAATTCCTCTTCTATAAGAAGCCCTAATTTCCCGCACCAAAAATTGAAAATGCTCGGAATTGAATTCCGCTTCAACAGAAAGATGCGCCCTTCAATGGAGAGTTGGCCTAGCATACTTTTGCTGATGGATTGTGGAGAGAGACCCAAAAAGTAAGAATCCATAGCTTTTGTATCTACACAATGTATTCTTCTCAAGTTAGCTTTGATACCATGTTATATTTTTATCATTCAAGCTAGCATTATGATCTTAGGATCTTTAACTAAGAGAATAACATGCACATCAATAAAACACAAGAGAGAAGAGACACAAAGAATTTTCCTTAGGGAAACCATAAAGGAGAAAACCCCGCAAATTCCTCAGAGATAGAATCAACACCAAAATTGTAAAACCCAAAAACATAAAGATGATCTCCCAATAGCAGTACTCTCTCTCTCTGATCCCATCAACTTCTCTCTCACTCATGCGCCCCAATGAGTGAGTGTGTGTGATAAATAGAGAGGCTCACTCTCTATTTATATTCTTTTGTTCAATTGAAACCCACTCCAACATGTTGGCCTCACTCAATTACTTAGTAGAGTCGACATCTCTAGGAGTGTCTAATAGCCCTAGTGCCCCACAACTTGTGGGGACTTTGCCTCCTTTGACCAACAAGGAGGGTTATCCTTAGCACAGTGGTGGCGACTATTGCCCTGACTTACTATGACTCACCTAGGGTCAACTTCTCTAGGATAGTATAATAATGGTAGTGCCCCAGAACTGTGGGGAATTTAACCCTTAGACAATAGGAGGGTTACCCACCTTGACTTGACATGACTTCTTTACATTATAGAAACTCTCGATCAGAACATCGGGGCATGACAGGACTCAAGTACATTACAAATACATCCTGGAATAAACATCAGGTTATAATACATAAGAAATACAAGTGAATACATTCCAAAGTTACAATTACATCAACAACGATCGCAATGGCCCTACTACCGAAGTGAAATCAAAATCAATTAGAATCTCATAGACATGCAACTTACCAGGATTTATTCCTATTGCATCATGCACTTCAAAGAATGTGTTTCTTTCAGCGTCGACATCAAACTGCACCTTGTTCTTCCCATCCAGCCAAATTTGTGGAAATGGGATATCTTCTCCCGTCGTCGCATCTCTGTGACTAATGATAGCAACATTAGCATCCTACATTGTAGTTTCTACTGAGATCGTTGCAACTGTTGGTCCTTGATTCTAGTCCAATGGAGGATTTATAGGTTGGTTCGCGTTCTTATTTGCATTTTGGTTCTGATTTTGAATATGGTTTTGGTTTTGATTCTACAACTGGTTCTGGTTCTGGTTCTTCAACTACAGAACGTTCCCTGTCTACCACTTTGTGATCAACTGTGGATAGTTCTCAACAATGTGGTCAACAACGATACAATAAGTACATTGTGCTTGGAATTATAGGAAATCTTTCTGATAATTTCCTAGCACTCCACAATTATAACATTTCACTGGTTCGTGATCTCATTCTCCTCCTCAACCAAATCCTCCACCTCGTCCTCCTCGGAATCCTCCTTGCTGTTGATACTACGATTGATTGAATTACTACAGCGGGGGATTCGGTTGCTGCTGAACATGCTGCTGTGGCTGAACATACTATGGTTGCTGCGGAGCCATCTGCATCTGACTATACTGCGGTTGTGGTTGCGGTATAAATTTCATCTACGGTTGCGATGTAAATTGTATTTGCGGTACAAACTATGGTTGAGGTGGTGGCTGTACCACTTGTGGTTGCTACATCATTATATGGTCCTCTCCCTTCACATAGTACATGTCCATTGTTAAGTCCCAGAGTACATCATATGCGCGACATTCCTTATATTCATGCCACACAGATCAGAAAAATGTGCAGTACAAATTCATTGGATTCGTGACCATCTTCTGCATATATCCACAATCTTCATGTTAATCCAATAAAATTGGCATATTCGACACCATGACATGCCGCCACAACTCAATGGATTTGGTGCTCCCGACAGTAAGTAGTTTCGAAAATATCAGCATTTATCCTTAGTTTGTCCCTCTACATGACATTGAGTACACCACACTTCCTCATGATGCTCTTTTCCTTTCTTGATATAGGTGAAGCTTCTAACTTCATTGCCATATCCAAAGCCTCGATCTATGTCGCAATCTTTTGCTGCATCAATGCCGCAATGAACCATTCCTCCACGATGAACCATTACTTATGCTGAATATCACTCACCTCAAAGATGACTCTTTCCATTAGCAAATTAAATCACTAATCGAAATCCCCGACAGTTTCATTTGGATATTTCTTAATCTCCTTCAGTTCTTTGATATATTGCACCTCGGATTTCAGTTTTCTAAATTCTTCAATCAATCCCTTCCTAAATTCAACCAGTGTTTTCACTGGAGTCCCATAGTAACTTGTACAAATTTAATGAACCAATACAGTGTGCGACTTCGAATGGTCATCGCCAATTGAAATTTCTTGACCTCATCATCCATAGTTTGTTAGATAGTCCACACTGCTTCACAGAAGAACCAATATTTCTCAGGATCCTCCGTCCCGTTTCCATGGAATAAGGGTAATTTCACATCATTTCTCTCCATCCTAGGCCTTGTTCCTACAGTAGTTGATCCACTACTATTATAGTGTTGTTAACCCATCGAACAATTTAGTGTCAAACTTGTGTTCCTTCGTTAGTGTGGTGCAGTGCACAGAGGTGTGGGCACATTGTTGCTTTGGGTCAGCATTTCCTTGGGATTGGGTGTAGCTTGGTCATCTCCCTCATCGCTATAGGGTTTCTTTGTCCCATGTGGTCTTCCTTCATGGCCTCACATCTTGGTCGCATCAAGACTCTCTCATGTCCTCTGCCTCTTCTCCTGTCAAAACCGTGCTCCTCCTCTTGTAATACTACCTCCTTCCTCAGCTTCCCTCACAGTCCCATCATAAATTCCATCTAGATACCCTGTATCATTCCATCCAACCCTCATCTCTGCGATACTTGTAGCCTTCACACACCAGGGTTCTACTCAATGGATTTCATCTTCAATATGCCCTTTTCATAGATTAGCATCTTGGTAGATAACTGCAAAGATAACAAGAACCTACCTCTTGGTTCGTTGAAGAACTCCCTTTCTGCATCGCTATAATATTTAACTGCGTCGACCATGAACTCAGTGATATAGCCCTCCAATATACTATCAAGACAAACTTCAACAACCCTTTATGACTTTTTGTCTACCTCTTGCAACTGCTGGATCAGTTCCAGGGTCCAGCTAGTTGGTTCGCCTCATTAGAAATTTGTCTTCTGATATGTCAATCGCGCCAACCACTCATACAAGATTATCAAAAACTTAGAGATAAATTACTCATGTGGACCCTTATGCATATACTCTGCCAGCCACTGATCTATCATCAGTCCAAGGTTCTGATTCTCTTTCTTAGCAAAATCATGTATCTTTTAGTCAAACCAATCTTGGATTTTCAGTATCTTCGGATTCCACAACATGTCCTCCCTCCTCTTTGCACTGAGGTCCCAGCAATGGAACCATTTTTTGACACAAAACCAGTCGTCATGGGTCTGCTCTCTGTCGACACCCAAACCATTGTGATCTCCCTAAGCACCGGCCCAGATAGGTTTTACCCCGTATGGAAAAACCTGCAGAGAAGATGAATTCTCATCCGAGATGTTCGAGGGAGAACTATTGGAACCAATTCTCTGCAGTATGAAGGAGGACTATGCATCTACTTATAAACTCAGTGCAAAATTATTCAACAGATCTAATTATCCAGATCATGCATTAACATAATCATGTCATCATTCAATAGATCACATTAACATATCTAAATCACAGCAAAACATAGATGCACAAACATATCTAGCAGTGTATCATCATTCATATCATAGAAACATCGTATCATTCACAGATACACATCACACTCACATTTGGATCATAGAAAACAAGAAAACAGGAAGACAGAAAAAGACACAATGGTTATTCTCAATCCCCGTTATGTCATATTAACCTTCGTAGCAAAAAACAAATTCTCCCAAACAATTATTCAACTCACATACACATATCCAAAAAGTTTCCAGTAGGGAATACTAAGAAGATGCACGAGTCGGATTAACACTTGCAATTCTACATCTATTCATAAGCTTGCACCTTCACATTGGTGGTCCACTTAACCAATTTCCTGGCTACATCTTAACAAAATCTACAAAATAATGACTACAATCCACATAATGTGGTCCAAATCTACAAAATATGACCAAAATACATAAAATATTGTAAATCCGACTTGCATGTCGTTTTCCACCTTGAGCGACATCTTTGACCTTGCACAACATCTGCAATGCTACACAACTAACTTACCCCAAAACTTCCTTCCAACAAGGTGCACCCTTCCAAGAGGAGCACCCTCCTCCAGTCTGCAACCAACAATAATTACAAATATATTTAAACAATAACCAAGCATTGGAGCTAGGGTTATGCCCACACCCAATTTCCTCCACAACACATAGACAATACATATTCATATTTAAGACACACAACCATGGGAGTGGGCCTGCACCCATTCTCTATGAACCTTTTAAAATAGAACTTTCAAAACATACACACAAAGGGATTCTCCTTGCACCCCTCCCATAGAGTTCATACATAGAGAATTTAAAATACACATTGATGTAGTTGGTCCCACACCCAACCTCATAGCTCATGCATCACGGTTTGAACATAATTCAACATTTAAATCACACAATGATGGAGCTAGGCTTGCGCCCATCCATCCATCTCACGCATGAGCTTATGTTTAAACATAAATTTGTTATAAATCCACAAGGTGCTCATTCAAGTGTGTGCCCTTCACAACTAACAATCATTCAAATCAAAATTATAAGTGTCAATCCATGACTTCTCCTTCAAGACCCACACCCTTCATAAACTAGCAAGCATTCAAACTTATAAAAATATAAGTTTCATTCCATGGGGTGGTGCTCATCCAAGAGTGTGCCCTTCTTCAACTCGCAAGCATTCAAATTAAAATTATCTGTTGTGATTTTCATGCTTTTTATTTAAAGCTAAGGAAAATATAATTATTCCCTATTGCTAATAAAAGCTAAAAAAAAAGTCCTAACTTCTTTCTATCTTTGTATACTTACCCTTTTCTTGATTGCCAAGCAATTCNTTTTAAACTTTAAAGATTTTCTTTTTCTATTTCATATGTGTGTGTGTGTGTGTGTGTGTGTGTGTGTGTGTGTGCGTGTGTGTGTGTGTGTGTGTGTGTGTGTTTTCTTATTATACACACAATGTATGGATGTATGTATGTATGTATGGAAAACTTCCCTCGTTCGATTTCCTTACATAAGTGTTTATAATTACTTAAGGTAGTTATTAATGGCACATTGCACGATACCATAAAAGTACTTAATAATATCTCAATTAGTAAGCTAGTAGTGATAGTTGGCTTCTTTTCATTTAGGAGCGTGATGATATCTCTTGGAATCATTGTTGAGACTAAGATATCAATTATATATACAAGGATTACTTAATTTTACTTAATATCAATTAATAATAATTATCCATATGCTAATAGATAGATCATAGGAGCTTGTTATTGCCTTGCGGGCAAATATTAATTCCTTCATATAATAACTTAAGATGACACTTATAAACTTAACGCCATCTAGTGAACATCACATTTCACTTTTCTTAAAGTTCCCATGGCATGAACATGACACCTACCATCAAACGCATGGCTTCCCATCCATTCAACCTCTCCCCCTAATAGGTTCTTTGCCTCTATCGTTTAGTTGCGTCAAGCCTGTTATCACTCAGAATTTATCCTTTGGTTGTGGAAGGACAGTTCCAAGGTAACCTTACAAACCAATATTTAGGAAGAAAGTTAAATTCTTTCCTACCAGAGAAGGATCTCTCAATAAATAAATACAAAAGGTAGATATATCTTTAAAAGAAACAATTTGAATGATTGTAATGACTGAAACAAGTGGGTATCGTTGGGAATGGAGTTAAAATCATGAGTTACTATAAATGAAAGTGATTTACAATGAAATCTTCTCATAGAGGAGAGATAGTGACTCTTTTATAGTCTATTTCTTGATTGTTTGGTGATAGGGAAGAAAAATGAACAATCCATTAACATGGGTATCAAAAAATTAACCCAATATTAACTTTAGAAGAATCGTGTTTGTGAATACTTGAACTAAAAGAACTAGAGAATGTGATTATGAATTCTGATTCAATATACACTTGTTCAAGTATGAGAGACAACACAATGGAAAAGGATAACAGGAAACACATTCACATTAGAAAGAGGAAGTACAAACTGTAAAATAATAATAGGAGAATCTATGATACAGAAAAATGCTTGCTTAGCTTTGCAATTTTTATTAACTTGAAAGCTCTATTAGAAATGAGTTTTTCTCACGGGTTTCAACCCCAATTATATTACAAAACATGATTTTATACAACAAAAATGCAACTCGAGCTGATACCTAACTACCTATATTATAAAAATAGGCATTTGTAATTTCCTTATTACATTTGTCCAATAACCTTAACAAAGAAAATATTCATAACTACTAGAAAATATTTTAACTTTTTAATGAAATAATCCTTGTCATATCTTCAGCTCTAGCCTTGAAATGAAATTTTCACTAATGTAGTCTGTATTTCATTTTTCCAAATTTTTTGATAGTCTTCCTTTGATATCCAGATGGAATTTCCATATTTTCCATCTCTTTAGCCAATACCCTCATCTCCACATGATCTACATAAGAAATAGGTGGAAGATGGGCCCGAATTGTCCTAAATGAATTTACCAATTCAAAATCCACAACCAACTTATCAATTATGACCTTTCCTGACAAGGACTGAGTCATGTCTTCAAATTTCTTATGATCTAACATGGATTTAACCAGCAAGGCCTATATCCATACCAAGAAATCATCTTTCCATCTTCATCCCAAGAATGAGGAAAACCTTTCTGAAATAATTCTACAAATAAACCTTTGAAATATTTTACTTGATGCAACATTATTTCTGCTTTTGCTTGGACACTCTCAATGTGTTGATGTTTTCCAATAATGTTTCTAGCCCAAGTTATTATTGTAATCTCATATTTGATTGCCATTGTTCTCAATTCTTCTTTAGACAAAGTATTAAGAAAATTTATAGTGTTTCTAGCTGTATCTATTGGTTTTTTGTCCAAAGCCTCTTTTACAATTGTACAAATTTGTCTGGCCACAATGATCATCATTTCCTTATCCTTAATATAATTCAAATAAGGCCTTATTTTTGTTGCTTTTGCAATAATGATGTCCCAAAGGAGATGTCTAGCACCTTCTACTGGCAACTGTCTTGACAATTGTTTTGCTAACTTGTCATTTATGTCCAGAAATTCGTTATTCTAATTCTGAAAATATTTCTTTCTTCTTCTTTCTTTTTAATTATTTCAACCAAATTTTTATTTATTTTTTTAAGATTATTTATCTCTTCATCTCTCAAGTTGACTTGTTGCATAGCTCTGACAATGGCTTCAATATTTGCTTCTATGCTTGGCTCCTCTCTCTCCTTCTCAAATCCAACTGATTTTCATTCAAAGCATCAATATTAGAAATAGGGAAACCTTTTTCCTTTTCCCATTGGCTATGTTCTCCAACAAGATTCAACAATTTATCCTTATAATCATTTAGTTCCTAGGATAATGACTCCTTTTCCTTCTCTAACTCTATCAAGAAAGAGGCCTGAATCAACTGAGTGGATAGAATCTTCAAATTATTTTTCAACAACTGGATAGTGCTCTCTTTATCAGCCAAAATATTCTTTGTAGCCCGTCCTTTATCCACCTCACTATCCATAGACAAAACATCACCTTGAAGCTTGTTAATTTGTTGTTGATGTATTTTGTTTTCCACCTTCTCCCGCTTCAATTGGATTTCTATCTTGGATAATATAGTATGTAACTTTGAGACTTTCAATGTAGCTTTCATTAGATCAGTATAAATAACCTCCCTAGTTTGCTTGTGTAAATGAATTTTTTCAGGCACTGGGATCTTCTGCAGATTAAGCCTCATTTTTGCAACTTTGTTTTGAGTAGTGAAATGACAAAATCATTTCTTAAGGAAATAACCAGCACAAATAAGCCAAATTATAGTAATCCATGAGTATAATAAATGGTTGATAAAAGATAACATTACAATGAAAATGTTGTTTGTATAAATACCCATACTTGGTGCCCTTTCGTAAAGAGGCACAACCTTTCATCAAGGTGACTCTTCATTAAGTATTAGTTTATTTAATTATTAATTTTTATTAATATTTAATTATTATATATATATTTTGTTCATTGCAGAAAATATCGTTTCTTAAGGAAATAACCAACACAAATAAGCCAGATTACAAAAATCCATGAATATAATAAAATATGCAAATTGATAAGAGATAATATTACAATGAAAATGATGTTTGTATAAACACCCATATTGGGTGCCCTATTGTAAAGAGGCATAATTTTTCTTCAAGGTGCCTCTTCATTAAGTATTAGTTTATTTAATTATTAATGTTTATTAATATTTAACTATTATATATTTTGTTTTCATTACATTGCCTTCCCCTTAAGGGAAGCTTTGTCATCAAAGCTTTCTTGAAGACAAGACTTACGTCTAGTTTCTTGGTTGTAATTTCATCTCTCTATCCTTTATTTTAGTACTTGCAACACTTAATGAAATGAGACAATACGATTTACAAATTCCAAGGAAAAAATGTCCCTTCATCTATGATGTGGTCCATTCAAGATCTAATGTCATTGGAGGTGATTGTTGATCGTCTTGTTGGATAAATCTTCTTGTTTTTTTCTTAGGCTGTAGTTTTTTTCTTCTTTCTCTTCTGAATTGATAAGTCCTTTGTTTATGTATATTTTGACCTTGTCGTTGGCCAAAATGATTTTTGTAGTTTGGGTGTCGGTGTTGGAAAGGGGTTGGATATAGGTGAGTTGCGCAACATCTAGGATGTTGTGCATACTCACGAGACACCGTGTAAGGTAAAGATAGCACGGCAGGAGGAAAATAGTCCACTTTTTATATATATTTTATGTCATGTTTTTACTCATTGACAATTCCTTCAGAATATTGGTCTTTAGTGGTTAAATTAGTTAGAATTTGTTAGGAGTTAGTTAGAAGTGGACCTCGAATGTAAAGGGACAAGCCTATATATAGATTTATAATTGCAAATGTAAGGCATACAGGAGATATACATGAGATAGATTCTGATATCTACTAAGAGATATTGAATCATGTGTTATTTCATGGGGTGATCATTCTCTGGTTGGGGAGAAGTACTGTATGTTTTGGGATTTGCTGCGTAGAAGTGATATGACACGGAGGAAGTTGATCTAAATTGCTATCATCTTTTATCTCTTTTTTTGTTCCTATGTGCTGCGATATCAATGATGGATGTTTTATGGATATTCTTTATGAATAAATAATATGATACCGCTGCGATGAATAAGTGAATGATGCAATCTGTTTAGATATAAGGTTATATTGATAGATCTGTGATGAATGCTGCGATATCTGATGAATGGCTCTCGTAGATCTGATAGTTACACTAATAAATCATTGACGCCTCGATCCTCCTCCTTACTGCCGAAAACTTAGTTCTGACAACTCTCCCTAGAACATCTTGGGTGACACTTCATCCGCTCTTGGGTGTTGCTGGGTAGGGTAAAACCTGTCTAGGCTGATGCTCATGGAGATCGCGCTGGTTGGGCGTCGACGGAAAGAGAACCCCTGTCGACGAGGCTATTTTGGTGGGTTTCGACCAACAAATGGCTTCGTTGTTGGGACCTCGTTGCGATTAAAGAGGAGGATATGTTGTGACATCTGATGAAACCGGAGATCCAAGATTAGTTCAACCTAAGACTACAAGAGTTCGCTGAAGGCGAGAACTAGAACCCGAATTTGACGACAAACACATGGTTGGCAAGGTACATTCACGACGGTTCCCACAAATGGTTTTTTTGTGAGTTTCCCATCTTACCCTATGAGTGGTTGGCACAATTCACCTACAAGAAGCACAACTTCTAGGTAGGAGAGTCGATGTCTTGGAACCTCGAGCTCATTCAGAAACTACAAGAGACTGACAACAAGGCGTCATAGGCTGTCAAAGTTTGGTTGGACAGTATTATGGAAGGATACATCACTGAGTTCATGGTTGATACCAACAAGTCCTACATCGAAGCAGAATGAGAATTCTTCAACAGAACATGAGGTAGGTTCTTGTTGTCTCTACAATTGTCAATCAAGATGCTTGTTTGTGAAAAGGGCATACTAAAGATGCACCTTGAGTAGTAAAACTATGGTGTACAGAGGCTGTGAACACCGCAATAAGGGGGGGTGATGAATGAAAAGATAAGGGGTATATGGGTGTAAGTTTTGATAAGACTGTGAGGGAATCCGAGGAAGAGAGTGGTTGAACAAGGGGAGGAGCAAGGTTTCGAGTAGAGAAGAGGTAGAGGATAGGGGAAGGTCTTGCTATGATCGAAATGCAAGACCATGAAGGAAAACCACACGGGACGAAGCAACCCTATAGAGATGAAGAGGATGAGCAGACCTAGGCTACGCCCAGGGTAGAATAAAGGTCAAACCCCAGTAGCAACATGTCCACACCTCCATGCACTAATCCACCATCAAGAAAATATACACAATCTGCGTTGACATGTTCGATGTGCCAAGCAAAATCCAGTAGGAAAGCAGCATCTACAGGTAGAAGGTCTAGGATGGCGGGAGATGATATGAAGCTACCTATGTTCCATGGAAACTACACTGATGACCAAAAATAGTATTGGTTCTTATGTGAGGTAGTTTGGACTACCAGATAGACTACAGATGACGATGTAAAGAAAGGCTAGTTAGTGACCACCCTTTGGGTTCGTGCGCTTGATTGGTATATGATATTTATATAGGTCCCGCAAGGGACCACGACAGAGAATTTGGATGATGATCAGAAGGGACTGCTTGAAGAATTCAAGAAACCAAAATCTGAAGTGCAGTACATTACAGAGCTAAAGGAAATCAAACAATTCCCTAATGAGATGGTTTGGGACTTTGATCAGAGGTTTAAAACCCTGATGGCATGGGTCAAATTCGATAGGAGTGACGTCCAACACAAAGAATGGTTCATTGTGGAACTGGTCCCTCATATCTAACATCCATTAATGCAAAAAAAAAATGCGACATAGAGCGAGGCTCTGGAAATCGCAATGAAGATGGAGGCTTTATCTGTTGGAGAAATTGTTGTCGGCATGAACCCAATCCAAGCATAGCTGGCGAACCTGACACTTCAATTGTAGGATATCAAGAAGGTGAAAGATGAACATGACGAGTTGTGGTGCACTCGATGTCATGTGGATGGACACACCAAAGATACTTGTCCTACTTTTCGGAATGATCTACTCTCAAGAGCGTCGAACCTATTTAGTTGCGGTGGTGTGCCGTGGTGTCGCATATGTCAAGTATATGGGCATCAACATGAAGACTGTACCAACATGCAGAAAATAGTTACGAAGCCAACAAGCTTATATTGCACCTTCTGTCGCTCAATTGGGCATGGGGATAAGGATTGTTGAGTTTATGATCTGCTTCAAGAGTAGACATATGATTCATATTTCGTGAAAGGTGAAGATCCTCGCATGGTTCTACAGCCACAGGTGATACATCCACCACCTCAATTCTAGTATACGATGCCACCACAGATTCAATTTATGTCGTCGCAACCACAGACATAGGTTGCACCACAGTCATAGTTTGTGCCACAACTGCAGTACACCCAGACCCCGATGGATTTGCCATAGCCGCAGCATGTCCAAGAAACACATTATGTTCAGCAGCATCCGAATCCCCCGCAATAGCAAGTGGCCCAACCCTAGTATCAGTAGCAATTATCTCAACTACAATATCAGTAGCAAGGAGGATTTCGCAAAGGATTTAGGGGAAGGGGAGGTTTTGGCCAAGGAGGAGGATGAGGTCGTGCATCAGTTCAGTGTTACAACTGTGGGACATTTGAGCACTATTAGAGGGATTTTCCCCATTTTCAATGTGTATACTATGTGGTGAATGATCATACTGATGAAAATTTCCCTCAGTTAATTGTGAGATGGAAGGACAGACATGTTCTTCTATTGCAAAATCAGAACCAGTTCCAGGCCCAGAATCAAATACAGAACCAACAACGACTGCAGAATCAAGGTCAGCCCCAAATTCCAGTACAAAATCAGAATATCAATCAACCTATGAATCCACCTGTGAACTAGAATCCACCTCTGAATCAGCCTCCGCCGGAGAACCAGAATCCAGGGTCAACGGTTGTGACCATTCTAGAAGAACCACAAATAGAAGATGTTGATGTCAGAATTGTTACTCAAGGAGGCGCGAGGACTAGAGAATATGGAATGCGACTGGATGGAAAGAAGAAATCACATTTTGATATCGCGACCAAGAGAGATACCTTTTTTGAGGCTCGCAAGGTGCTTGGAAGAAATCCTGGTAAGACACCTATTTTTGGCATGCCTTTTGCTTTTGATTCTCCGCTAGAAGCTGGACCATAATGGCAGTATGGTACCTTACAACGTTTCTTTGAGAGTCATTTATCCTAATAAGAGATCCCGATGCTCTATTTGAGATCAAGAAGTTCTTGCACTGTACGGATAGATATTTGCAGGACTCAGCGATGAATTCTTTACAGAAGAAAAATATGGGCAAGGAAATGTGAATGAACATCTAGATTAGGGACTACAAAGTCGATTCAAGTATTTTGGATCTTGGATCCAATGTTAATATTCTGAAGAAATAGATGTCGCAGAATATGGGGGAGCCGAAACTTGGTTGGTCCCCAGTGCAGCTAAGATTGGCTAATCAGGCCAAAGTTCAACCAATCAGCTGGGTGTTGAACTTAGTCGTAGATGTCGAAGGTATGAAGACTCATGCTGACTTTGATGTAATTGAAGTCGTTGATGGAGGGGGGTCCTATCCCACACTTCTATGGATTGGATAGGGCAATGAAAGCACGGCCATGATAAATTTTAATAAGTGGTTGATGACATTTGAGAACCTGGATATCCGAGTTATTGCCCCTATGGATCCTATTGAAGGAAGGTGATATATTGAACTTCTCAAAGATGAAGTTGTTAGAGGATGGGATCACATTTACAATATCTCTAAGGATTACATCCATCCTACTGCTGACGGAGAACTGGGTTGGCATAGTGCTAGCTCAGCGTCCTATGATTCTGATGATGCACTAGAAAATTGGCGAAGCCGGATGCATGAAGTATCATTCAGAAAATGTGGGCTGATCACGCAATTGCTACACCATGGCGTGACTGATATTGTTGAGTTTCCAATATATGAAGGAATACTAGAACTATCTGGGTTCCTCGGGCAGTTTGAAGCAAAGGTGTTTGAGCCTCAGCGCTTGTTGGAATTAGGGGAAGCCTTGAAGGCCACTCTAGCACGCTGGTGGGAAGTTCATAAGGAAACCATTCATGAATGGGCACAATGTCTACAGTTGATGACTGTGTGCTTCGAAGATATGAAGGTATATCATACTAGGAGATATGATGGATAGAATAACCCTTGTAGTCATCTGAGGGAATGCTAGACGCTATAGGACTCCCAACCCAAGGATGAGCGGGTCCATGATTTTATTCACACATTGGATAAAATGCCAAGGTCTTGGTATGTATCAACAGAACTGTGCAGAGAAATAACTACTTGGGAGGAGCTGACTATTTTCTTTGTGCATAGCTTTGGCTTTGCAAACACTAATGCAGAGGTTAAAAATGCCATACAAATCATTTGGGATGTATTCTTGAAAGTCGTCTCGGTCACATATCCCATGGATCCACATGTGCATTACCACATACAATCGATAATGGAATGCTACGACATCTCTGGCGAGTCGGAGGATGATGATGAGTTGCGCAATATTAATATTCCAGAGAGTGAAGGAAGTCAGGATGTCACAGCACTAGATGAGCCAGCGGATCCCATGAATCGATCACTGAAGATTAAGAAAGTTAACATTGGGACGGAAGAAAATCCGAAATTTGCAAATATTGGGGACTACTGGGACAAGGAGACCATGGAAAAAATCACAGATCTATTACATGAGTTTCAAGATATGTTCCTGACAAAATTATCAGAAATGAAGGGGATATTGGGTGACCTAGGGGAAATGAAAATCCTGTTAAAACCAGATGCAAAACCAGTATGACAGAGGCCATATCGCTTGAATCCATCATAAAAAAAACGGGTCAAGGCTGAACTTAATCAGATACTAGATGCAGGGATTATTGAGCTTGTTGGAGAACTAGAATGGATAAGTCATATGGTGGTCCAAGACAAGAAAAATAGTGAATTATGAATCTGTGTCGATTTAAGGAAACTGAACAATGCTTGCATACATGATCCCTTTCCGACACCATTCACGGATGAGGTTCTTAAGGGAGTAGGCGGTCAAGAAACATACTCTTTTACAGATGGATTTTCTGGTTATCACCAGATAAGAATTGCAAAGGAAGACCGCCACAAAACCACGTTTGTCACTGAATGGGGTTGCTTTCAATACACAGTAATGCCATTTGGGTTGAAGAATGCACCTGCGGTATTCTCTCGGGTTGTTGTCGCTGCATTCAAATATTTTATTTAGAAATTTTTGCAAGTTTATATGGATTATTAGATAGTCTACGGGATGATTAAGGATCACTTGGAAAACCTGCACTTGATCGTGGAAAGGTGTCGACAACATCATATCACATTGAATTCAAAGAAGTGCATATTCTGTGCACCATTTGGGATACTGTTGGGTCATATCATTTGTAAGCAGGGGTTTTTGGTTGATCCAGCGAAGATTGCGTTCATTCTTATCCTGCCACCCCCTACCAATACGAAGATGCTTCACGTGACACTAGGACATACTAGGTACTATCGCAATTTTATCTATAGTTACGCTGCAATTACTGCCCCTATGGAGAAACTGTTAAATGAGGATGCCACATTCGTATGGAACTAGGAGTGTCAAAGAAGCTTCAAAACATTGAAGGCTAAGATGGCTTCAGCACCCATACTTGTGTTCCCCCATTGGAACAAAGAGTTCCATGTCCATGTCGATGCCTTGTCTGTTGCGCTAGGAGTGGTACTCGTTCAACCAGGAGAAGGAGATCTGGATCACCCAATTACCTTTGCTTGTAGGAAGTTATCCTTTGCTGAGAAGAATTAAATGAACACAGAAAGAGAGGGGTTGGCGATGGTATATGCGCTGCAAAAGTTCACAAATTATTTCCTAGGTTGTCACTTCAAAATGTTCATTGACCATTCACCTTTGAAATATCTGGTTAATAATACTGTGTTGGGGGGAAGATATGTCGCCAGCTACCTCTCTTTCAGGAGTTTGATTTTGAAATAATCGTGAACCCAAGATGCCTGAATGTTGGTCCTGATCATCTGTCCCGCATGGAAATAGAAGAAGAGCCCATCAATATTGACGATGGATTTCCATATGCGCATCTGTTTCGAGTTGACATCGCAGATGACCATTATGCTCCGATCATTCAGTTCTTTGCAACCAGAGTTGTGCTAGAGGAAATTTTGACCAGTCAAAAGAAGCAGTTGGTAGTAAAGGCTTCATATTTCTAGTTAATTGCTAGGAACTTATACAAGCTTGGACCTAATGAGATCATGCGACGGTGTGTTCTACCTCTTAAAAAAGGACAAACTCTGGTAGAATCCCATGCAAGAGTTACGAGGGGATATTATGGAGGACGGGTGACTGCGCGTAAGGTTCTACATGTCGGACTATGGTGGCCTAATTTAAACAATGATGCAACAGACTATGCATGGAGCTATGATGTTTGTCAACATGTCGGGAAGCCATCACGATGGGACGAAATGCCGCTTGTACCACACGTAACCTTGCAACCTTTTGATAAATGGGATGTAGAATTTGTGGGTCCCATAAACCCACTAGGGAAGAGAACAGGTGCGCAGTACATAATTACTGTGACTGACTATTTGACAAGGTGGGCGGAGGCTGCAATGGATTGCACCACTATGACGACAACAAAGTTCATATTTGAAAACATTGTGACACAGTTTGGATGCCCTCGGATATTGATGAGCGACTAGGGTAGACACTTTATTAACTGCACAGTAAAAGCACTAACAGAAGAATTGCAGGTGCAACATCAAAAAAGTACCCCATATCATCCACAGGAAAATGGAACCATTGAGGCTTTCAACAAATCTTGGAAACTACACTGACAAAGGTATGTAATGCTAATCATGATGATTGGGATTTAAAGATCCCTACAGTTCTGTGGGCATATCATACTACTTGGAAGAGGCTGATGGATCATACACCATTTAAATTAGTCTATGGGTAAGAGGTAGTCATGCCTATGGAGTACATTGTTCATAGTTTGCGCATTGTAGCAACAACTGGCATGGCCAATGAAGTAGCACTTAAGGAGCGAGAAACACAGCTAGTCCAACTGGAAGAGGACTGCTTCATTGTAGGCTTCCAGCAGCGTGTCGAGAAGGATCGATAGAAGGCGTGGCATGATCGCCATATTAGAAACAAACAATTTTCCCAAGGATATTTGGTGTTGTTATATGACATCAAGTTCATGAAGCATTCGGGTAAGTTACAGATACACTAGTTAGACCCATATCTTGTTAATTCAATTACCTTTGGGCATTAGAGGAAATTTGGGGTCTAAAATGGGCCTCCTAAGGAAAATAATAAAATAATAGTTAAAATACTAAAATAATAGTTATTAATTTTGGAGGAAGAATGAAAAAAACTACTTTTTTTGTTTGTATTTTTGACATATCTCCCTGTGTTTTTACTCAAATTTTGAGTGGGAGATCTCGTTGGATGCAAAATTTAATTCCACATCCAACGAGCACCCACACTGCATATTTTTGATGAACCCCGCTACCCCAAAAACAAGAAATACCTAAAAATGTGATGATGTCATCATCACAGTTTTTCAGTTATTTCTTGTTTTTGGGGTAGCGAGGTCCATCAAAAGTATGTAGTGTGGGTACGCATTGGATGCGGAATTAAATTCCGCATCCAATGAGCTCTTCCACTTGAAATTTGAGTAAACACACAGGGAGATATGTCAAAAATATGAACAAAAAAAGTAGTTTTCTATTATAACAAATATGTCAATTCAACCATTATGGTTGACTCATTTTATTGAAATTCTATTGGTTCTTGAATTCCAACTCATAAAATTTATTGTTGGAACGTTTTCTTATAAGGCCCATTTTAGACCCCAAATTTACTCTGATGGGGTGCAGTTCAATTGCAGCAATTAGATGGAGCGGTGCTGCCAAAGCTAGTGAATGGCAGTCGCTTGAAGTCCTATAGGGAACGGCTGGAGGTGCGCACTACCTGAAGCACTGTGCAATCAAAAGAGAGAGAGAGAGAGAAGCTAGACATAGGTAGCAAGCAAAACGGTGGGCCCACAAGTTGGGGCTGTATTAGGTTAAAGGGTAGTTGATTTAGCAGTTAATAGCCAATTAGCCAGGGAAAAACGGTTGCGCTAGAATAAGATGGTGCGACAGGAAAAATATTGTGCATTAGTAGGAGGCTGTGCTAAGAGGAGAGGTTCGCGACAAGGTGGTCCATCGGCACAAGGTGGTGCAACAAGAAAAATATTGTGCGTCAGCAGGTGGCTACGCTAAGGGGATAGAGCTGCAGCATGCAAAAGGGATGGGGTTGCACGACAGGAGGTCTCAATAGATAGAAAAAGTGGCTTGTATTGTACATGAGACTCCGTGATGGTGACCGAATGTCATATCAATACTCAATGACGGCTGTCAAAGATGGAAACGAAATCATGGTTGACATCACAGTTAATGATAGAATATCTAAAAGGAAGGGTGGCAGAATCGATGGTGTATTTAGCACACACATGAAGGATTCAGTCATAATGATGCACCCAAGTGAGTCATGATGGAATCTGAGCCAAATTCGGTGTTATAAGATGAGGACCGGTAGCCGAATGCACCCCATTAAGAAGTGCTACAATGAGAAAAGTTGCAGAAGAGTTGGGTTGAGTCATTGAAGAAAGCTCTTCTGCGTAAGGCAGCAACAGTCGAAGGGGCAATGTAGGCCTCCCTTGATACGAGGCAACCTATGAGTGAGAATGTTGTCTCAGTAGAAATTGATGAACAAGTTATGAGTATGCGGGTTAGTTTTGCTGAGATATAAGTCTCTGGCTAAGTCATCCTTGGCTATATTTCTCTCAGTCGGTTTAAGGTTTCGACTAACACACCGATGAGGAATCCATATGGGATCAGAGTTCCGGCCCCATTTGACTAAGTCTGCAGGAACAGGGAACCGGGTCAACTTCAGGAAGTGTGGGATGGGCCCGAAAGGACCAAGTGGGAAGAAGCGGGCTGAGCCTAAATGCAAGGAAGGACCAAGTGGATAGATGCAAGGCTGCATATTTGGCTGCCAGACACTTCTTAAAGGGCGACAAAAAATGGAGAATGATGCAGTATTCACAGAATTTGGAGCACGATTGAATTGCAGGTTACACAAGTCTGAAAGTTTACTAAGGTTTGTTGCAGTTGACATTGAAGGAAGTAGTTATGGCCAGTTGCGAGTCGGCATATCTAGAAATAGTTGCACACTGGTGCATATGTGACGGTTTCTGCTCTTCAGGATCACGAAAGAGACCATGGCCAGCTGACGTGGTTCAAGGACGAGCCACAAGACTGTGTTGGGGGCTTGTTGGCAAGGGGTTGGAGATAGGTGAGTTACGCAACATCTAATATGCTGTGCATACTCACGAGGCACCGCGCAAGGCAAAGATAGCACGACAGGTGGAAAATAGTCCACTTTTTATATATTTTTATGTCATGTTTGTACTCATTGAACATTTCTTCGGAATATTGGTCCTTAGTGGTTAAATTAGTTAGAAGTTGTTAGGAGTTATTTAGAAGTGTACCTTGAATGTAAAGGTGCAAGCATATATATATATAGTTAGAATTGAAAATGTAAGGCATACAAGGGATATACATGAGACAGATATTGATATCTACTAAGAGAGATTGAATCATTTGTTATTTCGTGGGGTGATCATTCTCTGGCTGTGGAGAAGTACTGTATGTTTTGGTATCTGTTGCGCAGAAGTAATATGACATGGCAGAAGTTGCTCTGAATTGATATCATCTTTTATCTCTTTTTCTATTCCTATATGTCACGACATCAATGATGGATGTTTTATGGATCTTCTTTATGAATAAATAATATGATACTACTACGATGAATAAGTGAATGATGTGATTTGTTTAGTTATAAGGTTATATTGATATATTTGTGATGAATGCTGTGATATCTGAAGAATGGCTCTGCTAGATATTATAGTTACGCTGATAAATTATTGATACCCCGATCCTCCTCCTTACTGTCGAAAACTTGGTTCCGACAGCTGTCCCTTGAACATCTCAGGTGAGACTTAATCCACTCTGTGGGTGTTTTTGGGCAGGGTAAAACCTGTCTAGGCCAGTGCTAAGGGAGATCGCGCTGGTTGGGCATCGACAAAAGGAGAACCCCTATCGACAAGGCTTTGTTGGTGGGTTTGGCCAATAGTCGATAATGATTTATTGTTGCTTGTTTTTCTATTGGTTTGACTTCCTTTTGAATTGTGATGGAAACTAAATTTGTATACGTTTCTTCTTTCTCAACTATAATTATTTTTTTGGATAGTCTGGATGCTTCATTCTGGTTTTGAACTAATTTGTTCTCTAATAGATTATTATTATTCTGAATATTCTCAAACCTTTCATCTTGAAACTTGTTGTCCTCTTTTAACTTCTCTATTTGTTCATCTTGTTCTTGATTAACCTTCTTCATGACATAATTTTCTTTGTCCTTTCCTAGTAACTTTTGTTGGAGAGTTTGAATCTTCTCTTCTAACTTTCGGACTACATTGAAATTTATCCTTTGCCTTCTTGATTTGCACAATTAATTTCTGATTATGATCTTTTAAACGAGAGATATCTTCTTCTTTACCTGCAAAAACCTTGTCAAAATCCTTATGTATCACCGATATTTATTTCTCATTTCCCTGCGACATCACCTTTGATATTTCTCTGAAGTCTTCAGATGACGCAACTTCTAATTCTGACTTCATGTTAACTTTCCTACAATGTGATTTTCTTCTTTTTGTAGGGAAATGCCATAAACTTCTTTTCAACACTTAAGATAAAAGTCCCCAATGTTTCTATCCACGCTAATCCCAAAATTAGATCATCGTCACTTCTCCACAAGGATTTAACTATGATTTGTGGGACGCTAGTATAATCTCCGATGCTTAGTTGTAAATTGCTTATTTCATATTATTTTGCATTCCAAAAGTCTAACCTTTGACCTATATTTGACTCTGGAATTGCTAACTCATTAGTAAGTTCAATATTAATGTAATTATTGTGTTCCATGAGATAAATAGAAATAGTAATGTCTTTCCATCTAATTGTTCCTTTTATTTGAAATAACACTGAAACATGAAATTTTGAAGTACTTGGAAATCTTCCTTGATTTTCTCCATAAAACTTCATTTACTTTTTGAAAAATTAAATAATATTTGTAATGCATTGTCACACTTTAATTTTCTTTTCACTTCTTAAAAATACTTTTTATATTACAACTTTATTTTAAAATATTTCTTTGCATATGTCCTCTTTATTTCACGTAACTTTAAATAGTCAAATAACTTCAAATAACCACTTCTTATATCTGCTTATCTATCCAAAGAGTTCATATCTCCTTTAACCAACGAACTTAATATATTGGAAGATGGGTCTTAACCTTTCCTTACCTTTCTCTAAACGTAAATATTTCATGAACTGTGTTTTCGTGTTTGCAACGATCAACAATTAACCTTATTAATTATTATCTATTTCATAAACTGTGTTGTGTTTTCGTGTTTTTGAAAATCTGTTCCACGATTTATAATTGGCAGAGATGGTTATGTGATACCTATTTCACAGATTAATGAATGGTGGCTTGTAAAACATTACCGTAATGAGCCAGATTTCCACTCGAAACTTTGTCTTCTGAAGCAGTATTTTGGTTTTTCGTTGAAATCAATAACTCTGCTTTCTTTTTGGGCTGAGAATTTACCAGAAAACATTGATACACTTCTCTGAAAATTTGAATTTTTGATGGCCAAGGGCCTCTGATGGTCAAAGACCTAAAAGCAAAGATCTTCTTATAGAATGAGTGTAGCCAATAGCCGATTCAAACAAGGTTTGATTTTTATTTTTTGTTTTCAAAAGAATGATCAGAGTAAATTTTCAGGAAGGGGGTCTGATACCACATGAAATGAAAAAAACCGTTTCTTGAGAAAATAACCATCACAAATAATCCATGAATATAATAAAATATGATTGATAAGAGATAATATTTCAATGAAAATGATGTTTGTATAAATACCCATATTGGGTTCCCTTTAGTAAAGAGGCATAACCTTTTATCAAGGTGCATCTTCATTAAATATTAGTTTATATAATCATTAATGTTTATTAATATTTAATTATTTATATAATTTGTTCATTACAAGTAGCTATTGCCAGATTTAATGTATTTTTGACATGGTCCTTCACAGTGACCAATGAAACCTCCTTATCTAAAATGTTCCTCACTTTGGTATAAAGCTTTAAAGATTCTTTTGAAGAAACATTCTTCTCTTTTCTATATATCATATAAATCTTTCCTTGAGTTGAATTTATCCCTAGATCCCCCTTCCTATGTCTCTGAAAAACTACATTCTTGCACCTCAAAAGCTGGGACTTGGATTTCTTCTTTCATTTTCTTACTTCAAACTTCAACCATCTATTTTTATGACCCTATCTTCTGTCTCTTTAACGCTTCTAAATATTCCTATTCGACCTCCATAGCTTCTGAAAAACTTCTCTTGCCAATTATTTCAATATTGCTGGGAGTTGGTACAATCATTGTTGTTGTTTTCATTTTGGTAGAAGGATTTGCTTGTAAACCTCTTGGATCCTCCAAATTTGACCAATAGTCCATCAAGTTAGCTCTATCAACTAATCCTTATATCTCTTGATGCTCAAATGCTTTATTTTTGTTCTGCTTCCTTCTCTGAGATATGATATGATGTGGATCATAATTGATTTTAGTGGCCTTCATGAAATTCATATCCTGGAATAGGCCTTCAACCACTGGGAGAGAAACCTTGTTTTTTATGATGAATGGAACTACCTTCAAAGGAAACTTGATTTCAGAAGCCTTTTTAAAGCTTAAAAAATTCTCATTTTCTATAATTAATTTTTGTCTGATGAATTCTAGAGAAAATATCCCGGGTGTCAAAAATGCAGGCAGAATATATGGCTCATGAAAAAATCCATAAACTCTGATAATTGTATGTTCCTTCAGCAAGAACCAATCTCCAACTCTTCTATCTAGAGAAAACTGCAACATTTCTTCCATTTCTGGAAAACTTCTAGGAAACCTATTTCGAAACATTACTCTATATATTTATTCCATTATGAGATTCATATAGTTGAAGGTATTGTTCCTGATTTCTGAAGTAAACAATATCTCTGGAAACTGCAAGTTTTCCTCATTGAAAAATAGAAACATCATGATCAGGAAAGACTGGAATCTAAAATGTCTTGTTGTGTGGAAATTCACTAGCTGAGAATGAATATTCTTAACCATGAATTCATCAAATTTAAGACAAGGTAACTAACTTGACTTAGACTCAGACTGGCACGTGCTCATATTAAATAATAGGCTCAATAAAAACTCTGGGACAAACCTACCAGTGTCTAGCCCTAAAAATCGACTCAATAAGGAAATGACCAAATGAGACTCTTCATTGAACATGTTGATATCAAAAGGAAAGGGTTAATCTACAACAGATACATTAGGTTTAAGTATTTTGGAGTAAAAAACTTGTTTTTCTTCCACAATAGCATGTCTAGATTGCTCAATTAGGTTTTCTTCGACGAAATATTCCTGGTTCAAAGCGAATGACAAGGGTACTTCAAGCGACTCTATGATAACTAAAGAATTAATAGGGAAAAGTATCTTAGACCTAGTTGAATCCATTATAACACGCTCAGATTGGGAGTAACTAGACACACACCAGGCTACAAAATATGGAAAATTTAGGGTTTGGTTTGGACAAATATGGTGGACCTGAGACCTGTAGACATTGTGTGGGTTGACTCCTTGTTCTTTAAAGGTTTTTAACTTGTTCTTAAGCTCATGGAATGGGGAAAAGAAAAGGAAAGAGTAAAAAATGTCACCATCCCTATCTTCAAAAATCTCTTCCAGTTTACCAAATTCATGGACTTGTCTTTTGACCTCCCTTTCACCTTCCATTTTAAACAATTTTGGAGGGTTAGCTACATGGACTACCTGGCATATGGAAGCTAGAAGGGTGTATCCAAATTGGATTCCAAAGGGTGCAGACACATTCACTCTAACACGTAAAAGACAAATAGCCGTGCCAACACGTGAGCTTTCTCTTTTATAAAATTCTTCACAAGTGGTTTTAGGATCGTGAGGAGTGGTTTTCCCCCACCTCTTTTAACCTAGCAGAATGATTATGTGTCAACCACGTGGAAGGCAGTAAAAATTTCATTGAGTTGCGACCAATCTATCTCCCATGCATGTTGTGGGTGTAAAAATCTCCTCCATTGTTGATATATTTATCTTTTCATCTCCCACAGTTTATCGCATATCTTTGTTAACCCTTCCCAATATTCATTCTGCTGATAACTTACCTTTTCATCCATCGCACAACTTCTCCAGTGGAACCATTGTTTGTTGTGATCTCTCCTCTCCTTAGATCTAGACCATCAAACCCTTCATCATACACCACAAGTTCCTTATCCATTACTTTATCCACCTTCTACCTCTATCTTGTGGTTTTATGAGAAAATTGAAGAACATAGCCCTTCTTCTTAGCACCTAGTTAATTAGTTCTCCAAATCATCAAACATAGGCTCCCAATTTCACCTTAACCCCTCTTCTCACCTATTCATCAAAACAATGTAAACAAAGCCCTTTAGTCTCCTAAGTCTACAAATTCACATTACAACTTAGGAAATCATAGCAACACTTGCAATGCTTTATTGGTAGGGCCTTGGACTGTTGATGTAATTGTAACTTCAGAATGTATTCACTTGTATTTATTATGTATTGTAACCTGATGTTTATTCTAAGATGTATTTGTAATGTACTTGAGGCATGTCATGCCCCGATGTTCCTATCAGAAGTTTCTATAATATAAACAAGTCATGTCAAGTCAAGGTGGGTAACCCTCCTATTGTCTAAGGGTTAAAGTTCCTGCAGTTCCGGGGCACTAGGGTTATTAGACTCTCCTAGAGAGGTCAGCCCTAGTAGGGTTTATTCAAGTCGGGAATTAGTATAAATAGAGAGCTAGCCTCTCTATTTATCACACACTCATCCACACTCAGTTGTAGCACATAGCTGAGGAAGAGAAAGACACTGGGGCAAGGAAGAAAGAGGTTACTGCTGTCGGGAGATCATCTTACTATTTTTGGGGTTTTACTTTTGGTGTTGATTCTATCTCTGAGAAAGCTGCGGGGTTTTCTCCATTTATGGTTTCCCCAAGGAAAAACACTATGTTCATTGTCTCTTGTGTTTGATTGATGTGCTTGTTGTTCTCTCAGTTAAAGATCCTAATGTTATGCTAGTTTAATGTTAAAAATATAACATGGTATCAGAGCTAACCTGAGAAGAATACACTGTGTAGTTGCGGGAACTAGGGATTCCTATTTTGTGGATCTCTCTCCATAGATTTTTAGCAAAAGTAGGGTGGAATAACTCTCCTCCCTAGGGCACATCTTTTTTGTCGAAACAAAATCCAATTCTGAGGTTTTTCAGTTTTGGACCTGACACTGCTGCCGGAAATTAGGGATTTTCATAGAAGAGGAATTTTTCAGTGAGCCCAAGCCTAGATTGATCTCCTCCCCAAAATCGAATTTAGGGATCACATTCGAAGCATTTGGTTGGACAGAACTCTGGAAAAGAAAAACCCTAATTTGCTCCTGAACCAGCACTACAGGATTTCAGCTCCAAATCCAGATCCGACATCTTGACCTGGTAAGATCTAAATATTTTGTATTTCCATTTGAGGTTCTCAATTAAAGATGTCTCATCATACCAATCTTGATGAAAAGCTTGAGGGAGCTGATAACTTCCGAGCCTGGAAGTATAGGATCTCCCTGGTCCTGGAAGAAAATGAGTTGGACTCCTATATCAATGAGGAGGTTCGAGTTCCAGAGGGAGATGAGGCTAAGGACTTACATAAGAAGAAATTGGTTCTGGAAAAGAGGATTATTGCTGATTCAATCAAGGATCACCTCATAACACAAGTGTCCTCCCTGAAGACACCTAAAGCTATGTTTGATGCCCTAAAAAAATTGTTTGAAGGGAAGAACATAAACTAGAAGATGACTCTGAGAAACCAACTGAAGAATGTGAAGATTCAGAATGTAGAGACCATCCAGGCTTACTTCACTAGAGTTTTTCACATCAAGGAACAACTGGAAGCAGTAGATGAAGAAGTGGGAAATGCAGAGATTGTAATGACCACCTTGAATGGTCTCCCTAGGACATGGGACTCTTTCATTCAAGGGATCTATGCCAGAAATAAGTTAGTCAAGTTCACCAGACTTTGGGAAGAATGTTCACAAGAAGAAGCTCGGATAGCAGCTCAAGAAGAGAAGATGGGAAGTGAAGATCAAGCTCTCACAGTTCAATTCAAGAAACCCAGAAGGGACCATCATCATCATCATTCTAAAGATAAGCACTTTTCTCACAAGAAATCTCAACTTAGATGTTATACTTGTGATGAAATAGGACACTTTGCAAGAGATTGTCCAAAAAGCAAAATGAACTCTCACAAGAAGAAAAACAACAAGAGAATACATCATGCTCATGCTGCAGAAGATGATGAACCTTCCACAAAGAAGACCAAATATGAAAGTGAAGATTCTTCAAGTGATGAAGAATATGTTTTGATTTCTGCTCTCACGAGAAATATCACACATGGAAGCAATGATTGGCTTATAGACAGTGGGGCTTCCAAGCATATGATAGGATTCAAGGAATCCTTTGTGAGACTATCAGAACATGAATCACCTCACAAGGTGAAGCTTGGAGATGACTACCAATACCCAATAAAAGGTAGTCGGGAATATGCCTATAAGCTAGACTCTGGAAAGTCTATGACAATGAAAGAAGTATTGTTTGTACTAGGACTAAAGAAGAACCTTCTCTCCATATCTGCATTAGATGCAAAAGGAATGAGGGTTGCATTTATAGATGGTCAAGTCATCATGTGGCCAAAAGGAAAGACTATCGATGATGCAGTAGTGATTGGAGAACAAGAAGGAGGATTGTACAAATTAAAGGGCCATCCAGAACAAGCCTTGGTCCATGACACAGTAGAGCCAAATGAGCTTTGGCATAGAAGGCTTGCACATGTGCATTATAGAACACTACCACTTGCAAGCAGAGTTGTTGAAGGTATTCCAGAAATTCAAGAAAAACATGATGAGGTCTGCAAAGGATGTGTGAAAGGAAAGAATGCAAAGAAGACATTTCCAAGTAGTGAGAGCAAGGCAAAAGGAATCTTGGAAATCATCCACTCCGATGTATGCGGTCCAATGTCATCAAGTTCTCTAAGTGGGTATGTATACTATGTTTCTTTTATTGATGAATTTTCTAGGAAGACATGGATTTACTTCATGAAGAACAAAGATGAAGTATTCAACAAGTTCAAGGAATTCAAAGCATTGATCGAGAATCACACAGACAAGAAGATCAAGAAATTTTGATCAGATAATGGTGGAGAATTCACATCGAATGAATTCAAAGAGTTATGTAAAGACTCGGGGATTAAGAGGGATTTGTCCACTCCTTATAATACACAGCAGAATGGGATTGCAGAACGAAAGAACATAACTATCGTGGAGCTGCAAGAACTATGCTTCATGATCAAGATCTTCCTATGCATCTTCGGGCAGAAGCTGCTAGAACATCGGTGTATGTACAGAACCGTACTCCACACAGAGTACTCGAGAACAAGAATCCTGAAGAAGTATTCTCCGGTAAGAAACCAGAAGTCAACCATCTCAGAATATTCAGCTATTCTGTGTACATACACATTCCAAAAGAGAAGAGAACAAAACTAGATCCTTCAGGAAAGAAGGGTATATTTGTGGGATACTCTGAAAGCTCGAAGGTTTACAGAATATATTTCCCAGGATTCAAGAAGATTGACATCAGTAGGGATGTGACATTTGATGAAGATACAGCTTACAACAAAACCAGAAAGAAACCTACTGAAGAACCTGAAGAAGTAGAAGCACCCAGAATTCATGACACAACCATGAATGAAGAAACTCAAGAAGAAGATCGAGAATTTGAAGAACCACAAAGACCTGTAGATCCACCTTAGGAGAAGAATCCTCACAAGAGGAAACCTGCTTGGGTACGAGAAGATATCCAAGGTGTGGAAAGATATGGGGCTCCAGAAGAGAATCACAGAGAAAGAAAGAGGACCAAATCCTGCTCCGGATATGTAGCATTACTATGTGATTTCATTGATAAAGAACCTTCCAATTATGAAGAAGCAACAGAACGGAAATAATGGAAGGATGCTATTATCGAAGAGTATCAATCGATCATGAAGAATGATGTTTGGGATGTTGTCCTAAGACTAGAAGGGAAGTCAGTTGTAACTTCCAAATGTATCTACAAAATCAAGCATGCTACAGACGGTAGCATAGAAAAACATAAAGAAATATTCATGGCTCATGGTTTCTCCCAGAAAGAAGGAATAGATTATGAAGAAACCTTTGCACCTGTATCCAGATACACTTCCATTAGATCAGTACTTGCTCTAGCTGCAGTGATGAAATGGAGGATACACCAGATGGATGTCAAGACTGCTTTCTTGAATGGTGTAGTAGAAGAGGAAGTGTATGTAGAACAACCACTTGGTTTTGAGACACATGATAGGGAGTCTCATGTATGTAGATTGAAGAAAGCCCTGTACGGTTTGAAATAGGCACCCAGGACATGGTACGACAGAATTTACAGCTTTCTATCCAGTTTGGGCTTTACCAAAAGTAAAGCAGATTCCAGCCTTTACTACAAGGTTGAAGATGGCAACCCAGTGATGCTCCTACTATATGTAGATGATCTATTTGTAACAGGTATGGATGGGTTGATTGCTAATACGAAGAGAAACCTTGCTGCCGAGTTCAGAATGAAGGACTTGGGAATTATGCACTATTTTCTAGGCATGGAGGTGTGGTAGAATGCGGATGGAATATCCCTCGAACAAGGGACGTATGCAGTAGAGATCCTGAAGAGGTTTGGGATGATGGACTGCAAGGCTATGACCACACCTATGGCATCAAACCTAAAGCTATTGAATGATGCTTCATTAGAAGCATTGATGCTATGATGTATCGTCAGATGATTAGGTCCTTGATGTAGCTGACAAACACGAGACCATACATTTTCTTTGCTGTGAACACCTTGAGCCAGTTCCTAATAGATCCAAGACATGTTCACTTAATTGATGCAAAGCATATTCTGAGGTACCTAAGGGGTACAGTTGATTATGGGCTCAAGTATGAGGTGATTCAGAAGATTAACCTGGAGGGTTATGTTGATTTAGATTGGGTAGGAAGTGCCATCGATAGGAAGAGCACTTCAGGGTGTTGCTTCAGTATGGGATCAGTTGTGATCTCTTGGTTTAGCAAGAAGCAATCCTGTGTGGCACTGAGTATAGCTGAAGCAGAGTATGTCGCAGCATGTTCAACTAGTTGTGAGGTAGTATGGCTGAGGAAGCTGCTATCTAATTTATTTGATCTCTAGTTGGATGCTACTTGTATATATTGTGACAATCAGGGTTGTGGGAAGTTGTCAGAGAATCCAGTGTTCCATGACAAGTCGAAGCATCTCGAGATCAAGTATCACTATATCAGGGATATGGTGCAAAGAGGAGCAGTGAAGCTCCAATATGTTGCGACAGAGGAATAGATAGTTGATGTGTTGACGAAGCCATTGGCTAGGGTGAATTTTGAATACTTCAAGGAGAAGCTTGGTGTTCTCCAAATCGAGGTTTCCTCCAAGGGGAAATGATGAGACCCAAATCCATTCTGACATGGTGAGAGGATTAAGTTCCTTCCATGGTCAGATGGAAGGGCTGAGCCATTCTGTCATGGTGAGAGGATTGGTTCCTTCCATGTGAGATATGAGTGCTGAGCCATTCTGATATGACTATAGGATTGGTTCCTACATGATCATATGTAAGGGTTGTTGCCATTCTTGTAATGGAGGTGCCTGGTCAGTTACCAAGAATACTTGGTCTAGGACTGAAGGCCTTTCTGAAACGAGTGTAAGATGTAGTCTTACATGATCAGATATGAGCGCATGGCCATTCTGATGTGATTGAAGGATTGGTTCCCACTTGATCAGATATAAGGGATGATGCCATTCTCTGGTAGAATGGAGGCATCTGGTCAGTTACCAGGTAGCTCAGTCTGGGACTGGGGGCCATTCTGATGTGACTGTAGGATTGGTTCCTACAAGATCAGAAGTGAGTGCATGCCATTCTGATGTGTAGGTCAGATATAAGTGCTAGGCCATTCTAACAAGTAGGTTATATATAAGTGTTGGGACATTCAAATGAGTAGGTTAGATATAAGTGCCGGGCCATTCTGATGAGAAGGTTAGATGTAAGGGCTGGGCCATTCTGACATGGGATAGGATGAGGTTCCTTCCATGGTCAGATGTAAGGGCTGGGCCATTTTGACATGGTGAGGAGATTAAGTTCCTCTCATGGTCAGATGTGAGTGGTGGGCGTGCCTTTTTGATGAGTCAAGGTCAGATGCAATTGTTGGATGGGCCATTCTGACTTAGGGTCAAATATAAGCACTAAGAAATACCTACATGGAGGCTAGGCCTACAACTAGCATGAAAAAGGGCTGGCTCTATAGAACTTCCTATGATGAGAAGAATCATGAGATAACACCTCAGCAGTGATGATCCAGATCGAGTGATGATCCCAATCCAGTGATGATGATTCAGCAGTGATGATCCAGATCGAGTGAGGATCTAGATCTAGTGATGATGACTCAGCAGTGATGATCCAGATCGAGTGATGATCCAGATCCAATGATGATGTCTAGTGATGATCCATATCTAGTGATGATCTAGATCCAGTGATGATGATCCAGATCTGATAATGAAAGATGACTTGAAGATGAAGAGGACTTAAAGATGAAGATGACTTGAAGATGAAGAGGACTTAAAGATGAAGATGACTTGAAGATGAAGATGAGGAGATCTTGACGATGACCCAGATGATACAGAGAAGAATACTTGTGCTGTTAAATTGTGTCGAGAGAATACCTTCCTAGTTAAGAGGGAGTGTTGATGTAATTGTAACTTCGGAATGTATTCACTTGTATATCTTATGTATTGTAACTCGATGTTTATTCTTTGATGTATTTGTAATGTACTTGAGTCATGTCATGCCCCGATGTTCCTATCGGGAGTTTCTATAATGTAAAAAAAGTCATGTCAATTCAAGGTGGGTAACCCTCCAATTGTCTAAGGGTTAAAGTCCCCACAGTTCTGGGGCACTAGGGCTATTAGACTCTCCTAGAGAGGTCGGCCCTAGTAGGGTTTAGTCAAGTTGGGAATTAATATAAATAGAGACCTAGCCTCTCTATTTATCACACACTCATCCACACTCAGTTGTAGCACATAGCTGAGGAAGAGAAAGACACTGGGGCAAGGAAGAAAGAGGTTACTGTTGTTGGGAGATCATCTTATTGTTTTTTGGGTTTTAATTTTGGTGTTGATTCTATCTCCAAGGAAGTTGCGGGGTTTTCTCCATTTATGGTTTCTCTGAGGAAAAACACTGTGTTCATTGTCGCTTGTGTTTGATTTCTATGCTTGTTGTTCTCTCAGTTAAAGATCCTAATGTTATGCTAGCTTAATGTTAAAAATATAACATGGCCTAGAGCTCCTTGCTAGGAACTTGTACTTTGTACACTCAAGTTTGTACGTATGTTAAAGAGAAATCAGGATAGCAGAGGGATATTACCTATATAAAGGATTCATTCCAAATATTGTTCATTTTTTTGTATAAATTTTACTTGTAGGTATAGGACAATGAACACGTATTCCGAAATGCATCCCAGATTGGCCATCATTCAACCCCCCAAGGTGCCCATGAAACAAGGCTATTTTTTATGTCTTTCTTACTTTCATTCTCCATTAATTGTAAGCTTGATTGTTGTCCATAATGACCAATAGTAGGCATTATAAGGGATACATAGCCTCTTGTAACTGATATGGTAGGGTGGTGGTGTCACATCTCCCCTACCCCCCACATTCACATGTTTTGCATCTAATATCACATGTTAACTATATACTAATATGTAACTTAGATTAGATCACACTTCCTTTCATGCTTTAAAATCAACCTATATTTTTTAGTATTCTTTGTTTTCCATTTTAAAATATTATTGCATGCTAGTCCATTATACCCATTTATTTACACATGCAATATTCCAATTAATTACATATAACGATTAATTTTAAGATATTTCACATTAATTGAAATTCAAACTAATCCCTCCTAGAGAAGTATTCTGACATATATAATCCAAAGAATTGTCATTTCGTGGGTGAATTCTATAGTTGAGGGACCACACTAGGTAGTGGTCATTGGTACCTATCAGGATACACCCTCGTTTGGTGTACCACATTAGGAATTCCCTATG
This sequence comes from Pseudotsuga menziesii, assembly GCA_001517045.1. Taxonomy (NCBI): domain Eukaryota; kingdom Viridiplantae; phylum Streptophyta; class Pinopsida; order Pinales; family Pinaceae; genus Pseudotsuga; species Pseudotsuga menziesii. The sequence goes on along the minus strand of LPNX010843467.1, from coordinate 451,413 downwards.
ACTCTGATCTTGCACCCTCTTAGTTTGGTACCACACTTGACATCATTCCTAAATTAGTTTCCATGTACCTCGCATATATCAAAAACTTCCCTATCTCCCTAATAATTCACAGTTAACATTCAATCCTTGCATCAAGTAGGCTCACAAATTGATGATCCTCCATTTAACAAGAAAAGTCAATCCTCACTCTAGGGAGTTCATAATTTTACTTTGCTTCTACTTTATTTAGATTAGATAACATTTCCTTTTTGTTGGTAAATTAATCTCCTCATCTAGCTTGCAAGTAATTTAAGTTTTGTAATCATGTTGAAATATTTTATATATTTAGTGATTGATTTTTTTATTTCCTTGTTAGATATACTGTTAGATTATCTTTCTAGTTTATTTTATTAACTCCTAAGTAGCTTTCTCCTAACAAACCATCCATAGATTTTATAGGGTTTACCTCCCTTGTATTTTTTTAGGAGTTGGCCTAAACAAAAGGAGTTGAATGTTGTGGTGATAGTTGCACCCCAACTCATTGAATTTCCCCCAAGGACGCTCTTAGTGAGTTGATATTTTTCTCATGTTGATGTACGGATCTTGACACAAACAACTAGCAAGCCTAATTCAATACTTGATGCAGGAGCATCCTTCTCTCCATCCAAGTACAAGTCAAATTTTTGGACCGGACCTAGAAGGGTCTTCATTTTCTGAATTAATAGTCCTTGGAATAAAATATTGTAAATAAACCTATTTTTAAGTGTGGTTCTAGATGGATGATGATTAATTTAGGTGAGTCACTAGGTGAATGAATGAGTCGTCGAGTCAAAGTGTGAGTTATGAAACAAATCCCTCATCTAAAGGAAGCGAGTCATGGGACATGCTTAAGAGTTTCCCTTATTTAGAATTAGTTAGCATATTGTTGAGGGTTTATTGGATCTGAACTAGGATTGGTTTCAAAATATTTATATATATATATATGTATGTAAGCCTACGAGGAAAACTAGGTAGCTAGAGGGAGCTAGGGGTGTATCCAAACAATGTAAATCTAGCTAGAGGTGGCCAAATCAATGTAAATAAGGACAAGATAGTTGGTCATGTTTGTACCAGACTAAGAGGATCAGACCATAGGTTCTGAGATAATTTTGAATGCACATATTCCTTGTATTGAATGAAGGAAATCCTAAGTCAGCATATTTATGTGTAATTGTAACTCTGTCTAAGTGGACGATTTTATGAGTTTAATGCTGGATTAATCCATGTTAATGGTTGATAGATATGTGTAGGTGTATCATGGCATTAGGAATTTTGAATATTTAAGGTTGCAGAGGGTGTTTGATGGATCTCTATGCATGAAATGCATGAGTAAAACCTATGTCGTTGATCACCGAGAGGATCGATGCTCCTTTGTATACGTTTCACAGAAGTGAAGTTTAGACTTGAACCGGGACAACCTCGCTGAAGTTAGATAGAGATTGATTGATTTATTCTACCATCAATCAACATAGAGTTGCAGAGATCATAATTAAGATTGGGAAATCTAGATTAAAGGAGAGAATATGGATCGATGATAGGGAAAGAATTCATGAAGTAAATGTGCACGGGAGATAAGAGATCCACAAATTTAAAGTGAAGTTATGCAGGTGATAGCAGATCAATGGAAGAGATCAAATACGCAAGAGATCAAAAACTCTCATAAGTTGAGGAAATATATTTGCAGAAGGAAATAGTGGAATCCCATTTTTGGAAAAGTTTAAGGCGCATACGCAATCCGTAATTTGCAACTAGATTGCGGAAAGAACATTGCGGCCACATAATTGCTGAAGCCCTCTTTTGAAATATGGAAATTATATCCGCAACCCGCAATTACAGAAAGCTTGTTGCAGAAAAGTCGTTGCAGAAATGCCATTGTAGAAATCTATCTTGCGGAAGGAATTGTCTTGTGGAAAGACAATTACAGAAATTATCTTGCGGAAACAGAGTTGCGCAATAGAGAAGGGGGCATATTTGTTTGAGTTGCTAGATTTAGAGGTTTTCTAAATGTAGAGAAAACTATTCCTAGGAAAAGTAGTTGGGATATGGTGATTTAAGGTACCCACGTGCATCAAGTGGTATAGAAGCTGAGATATCAAAGCACAAGTTTGATATGTTTCTATGAGTACTCATGTTGATACCATCAAGTGGCATTAGAGCAGAAACAAAATTATGCATGAATATTATTAGATACCGAGTGGAAAAGGGATTCTGCGTGTATTGAAGGAAATCAGTGCACAGTTCGCTCTTAGAATGAGTTAATGGTATTTTTGCTTTCATTTATCATTATAATTAACTATCAAAAAAGAATTGCAGACATAAAGGGTGTTGTTTAAATTGATGTTAGCCACATAAGAGTGTAGAAGGGATCCTTTTAAACGATTTAATAGGTCTATGCATGGATTTATGATGCAAGAAAAGTTTGATAATACTCTTGAACAACTGATGGACACAGAGACAAGAAAGGAAAAGGGTGATCCACCAAAGTGCATATGAGTGGGTGGAAAAAAATATCAGGAAGAAGATATTTGAAGGTATGAGATTAATGTTTTATGATTGGTGACAGATTGCAGGTAGCAACAAATGTTTGTAGCAATAACAACTGAGATAGTTGTGCTCAAGGAAAATTTTGTTCTTGATGAAGAAAATGATAAGGTGTTGGTACAAATATTATAGGAAGTTGATGTAATGTTTGATGTTTATTTTTGGCATAATAAGTTCATGTTGCAGGTAGTGAGGGAGATGTTTCAGCCAATGGTACAAGTGGAAAAGTCTTAAAGGTATGGATTGGTTATTGTTTTATTTAACTCTAGTTATAATAATTTGTTGAAACAAACATGAAATGTTTGATAGCAATGATGGAAGCTAGAGGAGATGTATCAAGGATAATTGTATTCTTGATGAAGAGTTTGTAAACTCTTGAGGGAAAGAGAAAGCATTAGAGAATTCTAAGGATTCAATAGAGGTTAGACAAGAAGGGGACAAGTTGAATGTCCTTGGAGAATAAGTGGATCTGTAGAAGCCAAAGAAGAGCAAAGGAAGTTTCTCAAGAGGTTATAGAGGATAAGAACCAAGGATACCAAAAGGAAAAGCTTGAGGAGAGATAGATTGCTAAGGTATAGTAGAAAGTATGGAGACTTGCTGAAAGAAGGCTTAGCTACAATCCACAAGTGAGCAAGATTAAGTTCACAAAGGAAGGAGAAATGGAGATGATGACTGCTAGAATTCAATGCAAAGGCTCAAAGAAAATCCACAATGGAAGAAAATATGTCAAGGAAGAAGACATCAACAAGATGAGTCAAGAAAAGTATGACATAGAATTAGTTGACATAGGATTGCAACTTATTCATTTAGAGATGTTCCTACAGAAAGAGAACCAGAGGTATGGTTGGATAGTGAGAAAGAAGAAGGTAGGATGTCATTAACTACAGGTGAATCTACATCAAAGTATTTCTATCATATTGGAAAAAGAAGTCAAGGAAACTCAGTCTAAGATGGAAATTTCATATTGTGAACCTGAACATGGTCCTTTGCTTGGAGAATATGTGAGTGAGCATGATGAAAAGAGACTAACTGGAAGTCTCATGGATTATGTAAAGAGTATAGATCAAATTATGGAGGAGATGGTTGTGAGGCCAAATAAGACCAACAAGTTTTATGGTTTTTAGACTGATGATTTGTTTATGATCACGACTTTTGTTGCAGATGATAGGAAGTCTTTTGAAACTGTCTTAAAAGTGGATGAATTCAAATATGATGAAGAAGTTCTCTCAAATGAGGAAAGGTCTAAAGTATTGCAGCAAAAGAAACTCATTGATGAGTTTCTTGATGGAGGATGTCACATCCCCACCCCTCATACAGACGATGGAGAGGACGTGACTAGGCTATCGTTGCTATCAAATGGGTGATCTAGCCCCATGAACATGATAATAAAGTGCATGGAATTAAAAACATACATAGATGCATTATACATGAAATAAATAGCAGAAGAAAATCACATTCATTCAAGAATTCAACATGTTCATATTAATTCATCAAATAAATACAGTTGCGAAAACTAAATACACAAAGAAAACTTGTCTTTAGAAGAAGCTTTCCCACAACTAACTATGTCGCTACAACATTCCACCCAACCATAGGCCAGTGCCGTCATCAATCTCTCAGCATCACTACCACCCCCGAGCTGGGCATAATTCCATAAGGAACTAGGGAACAACAAGATTACACACGGAAATACCATGCATCCACACTCAACCCAACACATAGTTGGGTTTCACAAACTGTCTAGCCAAGCCAATGAACAATGGGGTTCCACAATTATTAAGGCAACAACCCAACAAGATAGGGGGTCCTTGGACTTACTCAACCAATCCACTCTTTCCATCAAACACACAGTCAACCCATTAACCAAACACAACCACACACAATTGCTAGGTATGAACAAAACGCTTCTGGGAAACCAAAATGAATTGGTTGAGGGGAAAACAATCCTGCATGGGAAAATACGTTTTTAGGAAATGTTCTTAGGCTTCACAAAGGTAAAAATAGCCTCATCAAACCCTTAGATCATGGATCTATTCTCCCATCCATCGGGCATTACCAAAAACAACCCAGTAAAATGGGGAAAACACCTTGTGAGATAAATATGTTTTCACCAAACATTTATGGACATCGTAGGAGCTAAAATGACCTCCATGCAAACCCAAATCATGGGTCTCTTTCTCCCATTCACTGAACAACACAAAAATGGGTTTCCCAACTTGGAGAAATTAGGGAAAAATGAAGGAAAACATGAGGGAATCTCCCAACTTTCTCACAAAGGAAAAAAAACCTCCTCAAACCCCAAAATCATGGCCCATTTCTTCCCATTTTCCCAACAACACCGAAAATGAATTCTGAGCATGGAGATAGGAATAAATGACAACAAATCATGAGGGAGAGAGAGTGCAGCAAGCTTTAGCTACATGAGAGAGCCTCCACGTGAATGAGAATATTGAGAAAATGAAGGGAATGGGTGCCTAATGGCTTGGGCATGCATTTCTAGGTATTTACTTGCCCCACAAGTCAAAAACAAGTTTTCCAAAAATGGGTGGCTTCTGAAATTTGAATTTGACCTCCATACCTTTCCCATCCCAAGGAGATAAATTCTTCAACCACTTCTAGATGTCTGGGAACAAAAGGAAAAAATGGGTAGTTGACCACTTTATGGGTTTTCCCCTTAGAAATTTGGATTTTCCCCATTGGCTCAAGGGTTTGATTATTTCCCCCTCCATATTCGTTGTGAAATCATGCCCCCATCTCTTTAACATTGCGGCGCATAGTTAGTTCTGGTATTTTATTAATTTTCATTTTACATGATGTCTCAAACATATTGTGTCTAGCTGGCACATAAACCACCGGCATAGATTTTAATTGCCGAAACATAAAATACTAAATCCATGGTGGGGCTTTTGCCTTGAGCTCCACACCACGATTTAATAACGCTATTTACATCATATGCACTTCAATACCATGGGGTCAGAATCGGGGTGTTACAGAGGAACAAAATCAGTTGGGGATGATATGAAGATGAAGGAAGAAAAATAAATGTACAAAGACATTTCTATAGGGAATAATAAAAATTACATCCCGATGAAGGAAAAAGTTGAAAAGTCACCTTGGAATTTCATGAAGTATGAAGAAGAAGAGGATGTACTTTCCAAATGCATGGCAACAGAATATAATTCCACTATAGTAGGAGATGAGATTGTCTCCTATAAATATTGTATGCAGTCTGTAGCTCAGAATGTTGGAGAAATAAACAATGGGGAAAGTTTGATGTTGTTCTTAGGCCAACACAAAAGGAGGATGCTAGGAAAAATATGAATAGGGACTTCACAGTCTCATGTTATTGAAACTAATTATTGGTGTGTGTTTGTAGGTATTGAATAAAGTGAAGTAATATTGTCTCAAAAGGGTGATTAGTACCTAGAAAAACTTGTTGTTACAGAGTTGGATAATGGAGACAAAGAGAAATTTTTTAACCTCAAAACGTATGATGGAGAGTTAGAAATGCTGGAAGATTGGTTGACCAATCCAAGGATTGATAAAGATGATTGCTTAATGCTTGGTTGCAGAATTGTAAAGGAGTATATAGAAGGTCAACACATTGAAATGTATTGTGATCCAGTGGATAGAAGTAGAGAGTCAAGAGAACCACAACAATTTCAGAACAAGAACTAAGGATGCTGATGGTGAAGGTGTCTCATAGAAGAAATGAATAAAGAATGGATATTTACATCAACGAAGAAAAGAGACAAAGTGGAAGTAGAAGAAAAGTGACACAAGAAGATTGTAAAAGAAAATATAGTGGAGCACTGCGACAAAAAATATGGAAACCACGAGAACTGAAGATGACAAAGACAAAACAACATGACGAGATGAATGGAAAAATACAAAATGAATTTTGGGATCCTGGAAAATTGAAGAGTAAATATTATGACCAGTAGGTCATGTTTCTTTCTACCTGGGGAATTTGATGTAGGAGAATCATTCTCTCCATCCAAGTACAAGTCAAATTTTTTGGACCAGACCTAGAAGGGTATTCATTTTCTGAATTAATAGTCCTTGGAATAAAATATTGTAAATAAACCTATGTTTAAGTGTGGTTCTATATGGATGATGAGTCATTTACGTGAGTCAATAGGTTGATGAATGAGTCATTGAGTTTACGTGTGAGTTATGTAACAAATCCCTCATCTAATGGAAGCGAGTCATAGGATAGGATTAAGAGTTTGTTTTATTTAGAATTAGATAGAAGATTGTTGAGGGTTTATTGGATCTGAACCAAGATTGGTTTCATAATATTTCTGTATATATATGTATGTGATCCTACAAGTCAAAGTAGGTAGCCATAAGGAGCTAGGGGTGTAGCCAAACAATGTAAATCTTGCTAGAGGTGGCTGAATCATTGTAAATTAGGCCAAGATAGCTGGTCATGGTTGTACCAGATTAAGAGAATCAAAACGTTGATTCTGAGATAATTGTGAACGTACATATTCCTTGTATTGAATGAAGGAAAGCCTATTTCAACATATCTCGGTGTAATTGCAACTATGTCCAAGTGTAGGATTTTATGAGTTGAATGCTTGATTAATCCCTGTTAATGGTTGATAGATATGTGTATGTGTATTGTGGAATTAGGAATTTTGAATATTGAAGGTTGCAGAAGGCGTTTGCTGGATATCTGTGTGTGAAATGCATGAGTAAACACTATGCCATCGATCATTGAGAGGATCGATTCTCCTTGTATACATTCCATAGAATTGAAGTTCGGAATTGGACCAAGACAAGCTCGATGAAGTTGGACATAGATCGATTGATCGATTCTCTAATCAATCGACATAGAGTTTCAAAGATCATAATTAAGATTGGACGATCCATATTAAAGGAGAGAATATGGATCGATGATAGGGAAATAATTCACGAAGTAAACGTGCATAGGATATAAGATATCTGCAAAGTTAAAGTGAAGTTCTGCAGGTGATATCAGATCGAAGGATGATATCAAATATGCAAGAGATCGAAGGCTCTCATAATTTGTGGAGATATATTTGCAGAAGGAAATTGTGGAAGCCCATTTTGGGAAAAGTTGAAGGCACATCCGCAATACGCAATCCGCAACCAAACTACAAAATGAACATTGCAGGTTCATAATTACAGAAGGTCTCTTTTGAAATATGGAAATTGTATAACTACAACCTGCAACCCTCAATTGCGGAAAGGTTGTTGTGGAAAGGTTGTTGCAAAAATGCCATTGTGGAAATCTGTCTTGTGGAAGGAATTGTCTTACAGAAAGACAATTTCAGAAATTATCTTGTGGAATTGAGCTTGCGGAAAGAGATTTGCACAATAGAGAAGGAGAAATATTTGGATGAGTTTCCAGATTTAGACGTTTTCTAAATGTAGAGCAAACTATTCCTAGGAAAAGCAGTTGGGATATGGCGATTTGAGGTACCCACCTGCATCAATACTATGGCGTTTTTTTATTACAAGGACCAATGAATTAAATAATCAATTGGCCACAATTGGAACAAAGGTTGAGAATTAGGATCTAGTATCCATAAGCCTTAAAGGAATTTCTCCTTCATGGGTGCCTTTTGTTTTGGGTATTTTTGCTCGAGAAAATATACCAGATTTCACAAAGACTTGGGTAGATCTTCTACAGGAGGAAATTGTTCAACTAGAATAGGGTATTTCCAAAAGATAAAACAATTTGAGTAACTACTCACACAAAAAAATTACAGATAATCAAATTGATTCTTTACGTGGTTAAAACCCTCAAAGAGGAAAATAGTCCACGACCCCAACCAAATAGCTACTTGAGGCAATATATTTATTATTAAGAAAATGAAATATAGTTTACATATGTGTTTATCATAATAGATCCTCAATCAAATGACTCTCCATGCTCTTTAAATAAATATCACAGGCCAATTTGGTGTTAAGAAATAAATCAATAGCCATTAATATCAATGTTAATAAAAACAAGGCCCTTGTATAAAAACAATCTAGACATCAACTAGAAAGTTTAAGGACAAATAATGGAGGCATACATGTAAACAATAAATTTACAAATTATTGCACTACATAGGGAGTTCAAATGCAACATACTATTACATACACACCATAACAAAATGGTGTTGCAGAGAGAAAAAACTACACATTAAAAGAAAGGTCTAATTGTATGATCCAAGCTATGGGACTAAGTCTTCAATTTTGGGTTAAAGCCATCAATTTTTCCAATTACATTGATAGTTTCACTTCCATAAGGGATTTAAAATATATAGCACTAGAAGAAGAATGTAGTAACATTAAACTAGTTTTCAACCACTTTTGTGTATTTGTTAGTGAAACACAGGCTCACATTCCCAATGAAAACAATAAAGCAGTACAACCTATAATACCTTGATGCTAAGCCCCAAACATATGTGATGTTATTATTTGATTTTATAGTGGTACTAGGTGCTTGGACCATGGACCATGATTATTATTGTTTTATTATTTCCTATTATTAAATAAATAAATCAACATAGACAACAAACATGGTTGGGGGGTCTTGGATTTTGCACGTGAGGGGGTTGGATCCAGGAGTTGAATCTCTCCTTAACAGTACTCTAAGTTTCCTATTTTTTATTTTATTGAGCTATGTAGGTCCTATTACACCTATTTGATTTTTTTCAAGCATCCATGCACCATGCACCATACACCATGAACCCATGCACCCATGAACCAATGCACCCATTCACCCTCACTTGATGAGAATATTCCTAGTTAGATGACAAAGGGACCTAGTCTCCCATCTCTCATGACTTATGCACCCTATTTGACTATTTTTGTCCACCATGCACCTAATTCGAGTGTCTTTAGTTAACCAAATAAACTTTGGGGTCAATTCGACTTGTCTTTGGTCAATTTGAGTGATTTTAGGGGAGTTCAAGTCCTTATTGGTTCATTCAACTTGCCTTCATTGCATGGGAGTGATTTTGAGGGAATTTGAGTCAGTATTGGTAAATTTGAGTTATCTTCAGTGCATGGGAGTGGTTTAAGGGGAATTGAGTCAGTCCTAGTGAATTTGAAATGCCTCTAGTTGTTGGGATTGTTTTTCTAGTAAATTAGGGTTAGTATAAGTGGATTATAGTTTCTCTCTTGAGAACTCAATGGTCATCCAGTGAGTTGGGAAAATTCCTTAGTGATTTAGAGTTGCTTTCTAGTGAGCCGAAGCTAGCCTCTGCCAGTGGATTTGAATTGATATGAAAGGATTCAAATTGGATTTCATTTATCAATTCTTGATTTTGAATAATTTATTTCTCATGAATTTGAATTCCTGTGGATGGATTTGAGGTGTCTTTTTGCACATAGTTGTCATGCCATTTTGTTTGGAGGGGAAATAAAAAATCCTGTCAGGGTGATTATACAAGGATCTACTCCAACGTGGAGATTGGAGATATTTTCTATTGAACATAGAAGGAACCATTATTTTTCTCTGATATGGTCACGTGATTCATTAGGGTGGATGGTGATGTCCTAAGTGACTTGATCAATGGAGAGAATCCCATTGCACTGGGAAGTGTTGATGAAAAGAAGATAAGTGGTGAGGGAATGTGTTGTGTCTCTTAGGTTGTGTCCTAAGTATTATATGTTTGCAATATGAGTAGAGAGTTACCTAGAATGTGGATCCATTTCCTCAATGCGGGGGTGACCTATTCAAGTATTTGGATTGGTTGTCTCTAAGGTTGGGTGGAATGTTGTCCTGTTGAAGATAGTTGTTCTATTCATAGATAGGTAATTTATTTGAAGATTATTCCTTCTGTATTTTTATGCATATGTGCCCATGGAGGATGGGGTTATCTCTAATATTTAATGTTGTATGTTGGTTTATATTCTCATTTTATATGGCTAAAATTCTAGTCTAAAATTGGTAGCTCATTGAGCAGGTTTATTGTATGTATTATTAACGCTATTAGATGATGCTTAATTTATGTTTATTGGAAACCAATATATTTGGTGTTTATGTTGATTATATGGTTGTAGATGAAAACATTTGGATCTGATATATTTTTAGTTTAATGGTGTGTCTTAGTGTCATAAAATATGATATATTATGGTGTCATAATTCTGCTTTATTGGAATGTCGTAATGTTGATTTACTTACTGCCATAAAGATGAATTCTATTAAAATATGTAGATATGAATTTATTAATTGGTTAAATGGAGATGAGTGGATTCCCATATATTTTATTATGATATTTAATTCATTTGTGAAATGATTACTAGAGATGTTTGTATTCATGTTACCATCACGTTGCATCACATGTACATTTGGGAAATAGTTTGCATTGGAAGGGTTGTCTCCCTTTTAACAACTGATTGTTTTATTTATTTGGCTTGTTGGAATGCTAGCCTATCCTTATAGAACCTTATTATGTTGTGCATTATTTAGAATCATCTCTTTACCTGTTATAATCCTTGTGTATTTGACCCCGGTGGTGTGAATTGGGGTTTGGTACATTACAGGTGGCATCAAAGCCCTAGGTTTCAACTCTACGACTATTGGACCTTCTATGGAATTGTGAATCTATGTTTATGCATTTCAAATTAGGTTGTATATGTTGTGAAGGAGGTTTATGACATTTGAACAACTTTTTTTTATGATTAACACATTGCAACCTCTACTACTTGTTATAACTATAGTGTGGTCATTAAGCTAAAATTTCAACCCATAAATGAAGAGTTAAAGACTAAATAGGTTAAAATTTAGATCCTATAGATCATAGTTTAGTTGTAGATACTAGTGATAGATTGGAAGGAAGGACAAATACCTTCTATCCCTGAAAAAAGGAGTTTGTTGATTTAGGTCCTCGAGGAGGAAGATCCATGAAAAAAAACACCTAAAAGAAACATTGATCCCTTGGGTCTAAAGGACATAGTTAGAATTTTGACAATGGAAGTGATAACATGTAGGAAATAAATTGAATGAATCATTCATAGAATTTTGATGGTGGAAGTGATAATGTGTAGGAAATAAATTGAATGAATCATTCATAGAAGTTTGATGATAGAAATGATAACATGTAGGAAATAAATTGAATGAATCATTCATACCCAAATAGAAATCCTACAGGGAATCGAACAATCGAAAGAAACCTGAACTTCAGCTCCAAGAGATTGTCCAAACACAAGATATCATGAACAAATAAGAGAGCATGGAATATCTAGATCTTACTCAAGAAAACATCATCATATGCCCTCTTCCAAGAATAAAAATAATAAATATTCATCAAGTACCTAAGAAATCATCCTTGAGATGTCCCCTATAAGAGTCCATAAGAGAAGAATATTTGTTGAGAATGAACTGGTGAGAGAACTGAGGAGGATCAACCCTCCAACCTTTGATGAAGAAGAAAAGAACAAAAAGGATGTATAATATTAGTTGTTGTTCCTTAGGAAGTTCTTCCAGTTTCACTAGTATTCACCAAACATGGAAGAAAAGGTAGCCATCTAGAATATGCAGGGTAAGGCATCTATTTGGTGGGATCAACTAGTCAAGCTAAAGGGTATTGATTAATACATAATCTCATGGAAGAAGTTCAAGAAATAATTTCATAAGGAATATCTCTTAGAGAATTATTTTGACAAGAAGATGGAGGAGTTATTCAAACTCAAATTAGGTAGCATGATCATGGAATGGAATGAGAAAAGGTTCATAGAACTTATGAAGTATGCATACTTCATGAAGGATGAGAAGGTGAAGATTAATAAGTTTATAAGTATCCTCCCATACTTATACAGGGACAAAATATAGTATGACATACCAAATACTCTCAAGGAGGTTGTATGGAAGGAAAGACATTTGTTTAATCATAATAAGAACAAAGATCCTTATGAAAAGAACTGGAAGGATATGAACAAAGATAAACAAGATCAAAGGAGGAAAGGATTTTAGCCTCTAGCCCTAAGAAATAGTAATCAACATAGGAAACCAAAGAAAAGGATATTTGGAAGTGAAGAACATATGGACAAAAGATCAAGACCATATCTTGAATGTTGGCACTATAAAGGGAATCATTAATCTAGGAATAATCCACCGAAGGCAGGCACCATTCATAAAATTCAAAAATCCGCAATGGTTGGTGATTGTTAGAATAATCAACCCATAGTTAGCTACCTTAGACATTAATTAATCCATTTTTTGTCTTATTTGCCTAGTTTCCATATTCCACCTTATGCAAGTTGTCCTCCACACATCCATAGTGGTCAAACTTGCTAAATTTGAGCCATGGAGCGCTTGGGAAACCTCTTGGAATCAAATCTGCTTTATTCCTTGCCTCCCTGGCACATGTCTTCTTTTATTGCTTTATTGCCTGCTTTTTCTAAGTTTTAAGGCAATTGGGAAAGTTTGACTAGGTGAAGTTAACTTGTTTCTTGTCCTCATCATCCTCCTCTCTTTTCTCCTATGAAAATCATGTATGAGTTGTCCTTCCACCATCTATTAGCTTTCCTAATTGATTTTTCCAATTCGTGAGCTCCTAGACAGATTTGGAAACTGCTTTATGCACCTATGGGGGATTTGCTTAGATTTAGTAAGCCTGCTTTTGACCAAATTCAAATGGAATCCTTATGCATTCGAATATCTCATGTAATAATTTATTGTGGAAGCCTATGACTTCACAGGGTTGGCTATTGTACACTTATTCAATACAGATTAGTGTTCTGCTCCATATTCAGTCTCCTTTTGTGAGTAATTTGCATGTGTAATTGGAAATTATTATGAGTGTAATTGTTCTAACACCTAGGTTCAATTTCCACATGGTATCAAAGCCTTTGTAGATCGATTTCTCTCCTTCCAATTTGTATTGCAGGTTTGACATCATTGACTGGGAGCATTCTGCTGACTGAAGGGACAATTTATGAGCTATGGATCAATCTCAAAATATCATCTTGACTCCATTTAACTTATTTGAATGGAAAGTAGAGATGGAGATACTGTTGAGAGTGAAAGGCCTATACAGAGTGACTATGGTAATAGAAGCAGATCCCAATGTAGCTGCAGAGAATATTAAATGGCACAACAGGAGGGATGAGGCCTATGGTCTCCTGTGTCTGAGCATATCCAGAGACCTCCTTTTCCATCTTGATGGATTGACATCACCAAATGAAGTATGGGAGAAGATTGTTGATCTTTTTGGTAAGACAGATGAGATGAGGGGACATCAAATTGAAAATGAATTGATCTCCCTGAGTCCCAATAGATTTGAATCCCTGCAACTCTATTTTTCCAAGTTCAAAGCACTTGTTTTGCAGCTAAAACAATGTGGGATCAAAAAGAAGGATGAACAACTGGTTTTGGCCATACTCTCGAAGCTTGGCCCTGACTATTCAATGTTTGTATCAACCTTCTATGCCACAAAGTTGACAGTTCGAGCCTGGAAAATGCCTAGCCATGTAGATTTCATGGAATCTCTCACACAAGAACAAGATAAATTGGTGATGATGGGCACCATCAATCCATCCAAAGACCAAGATCTGGTTACTAGAGATTCAAGGGTGGATTAAAAAAGCAATAAGAAAGCTAAAATTCCACCTGAGCAAAAGAGAGACAAGAACAAGTCTCCAGAGGAGCCTCAAGGTTCCAAGAAGAAACCCCAGAAGAAGAAGAACAAAGGAGAAATGAGCAAGTGCGCATACTGCAGTAAGGGAAATCATTCTGAAAGCTCCTGCATGAAGAAGCAAATTGACATGCTGACCCAACTCCTGGAGAAGAATGGCATCTCCCTTCCAGACAGCTCAAAGAAGAGGGAAGGATGATCAAATTCAGAAGACAGAGAGAGAGTTCATGCATTGGTTGCTGGCACATCAAGCTCACCTAGTTTCATCATTGATTATGGAGCTTCAATACATATGGTTTCGACCAAGGAGGCATTCACTTCACTTGACATGTTGAAAGGTCCACCAATAGTACTGGGAGATGACTCTCTCACTGAAATTTTGGGCAAAGGGAGGATTGATCTTGACCATGGTAAGTTTAGCAATGTATTGTATGTTCCAGGTCTTGCCTCTAACCTCTTATCAGTGTATCAGATGACCCACATAGGGTCTCCAAAGAAGGTCATATTTTCCCCTAATGAATTTGAGATCACAGAGATCTCAAGTGGTAAAGTCATTGCAAAAGGAGTTGCAAATCACACTTCGAAGGTATACATGTTCTCACACTTCCTACCCTACTCAAACCCCTCTGCTGTTCTAATTCATGCTAATGAGGCAAGCAAGCTCTGGCATGAAAGATTTGGCCACCTTAATTACAAGTATCTTTCTGATCTTAGTGAAAAAGAAATGGTCATAGGGTTACCAAAGATTAAGTTTTCCAAATGAGTCTGTCAAGGTTGCATCTTAGGAAAACACCCAGAGCATAAATTTGAGAAAGCTGGTCATGAGAGAACCTCTGCACCTCTTGAGTTGATCCACAGTGATGTTGCTAGCCCATTTCCTCATATGTCAATGAGTCAGGCCAAATATGCATTGAAATTTATAGATGACTTTTCCAGGTATTGTTGGGTTTACTTCCTGAAACACAAGTCTGAAGTTTTTGGCCTCTTCAAAGTCTTTAAGGCTTTTGTTGAAAACCAGTCTGGGAGGAAACTCAAGGTCCTCAGATATGACAATGGTGGTGAGTATGTCAAGTCTGAGTTCATTCAATATTGTGCATATGCAGGTATTCAGATGCAGCATTCTATCCCTTACACACCATAGCAGAATGGTGTTGCTGAGAGGAAGAACCGATCACTGAAAGAGATGGCAACCTGCATGATGGAGGCTAAGACTTTGCCACCAAAGTTTTGGGCCGAAGCTATAAAATGTGCAGCCTATATCCAAAATAGGGTGCCTCATAAATATCTTGATGGTATGACTCCTTTCGAAGCATGGAGTGGGCACAAGCCAAATGTGACCCATTTCAAAAATTTTGGCTCAAGGGCTTGGGCTAGAATTCCAACAGAAAAGAGGAAGGCTTTGCAGCCCCAAATTCAAGAGTGTCTATTTGTTGGGTACTATGAAGATTCAAAATGGTACAAGCTGAACAATTTTAGCACAAACAAATCCTTCATTGAAAGGTGTGTTTAGTTTCAAGAAGAGCCCCTAGCAGCAGTGGAAGTTGGAGAACCTCTTCACCACCAGAACCTCTTAATGTAAGTGAAGAGATAGTTGAACATGATGATTCTGATATGTCTGATAATGATGATTTAATTGAAGATCCTAAAAGTCCTACAAGACCAAAATGGGCAGCCAAGACCATTCATGCAGCTAGAGAACTAGCTGGAAATCCTAATGATCCTAGGAGGACTAGATCTCAGTTCGAGAGTGCTCTGTGCATGAAAGATCCTATGTTTGCAGAGAAATGCTATCTGATGATTGAATCAGACCCACAGACATATGAAGATGCAGCAAATTATCCATTATGGAAAACAACCATGGAAGAAGAGTTCAGCTCACTCCAGAAGAGCAACACTTGGGAGCTGGTTGATCTTCCCCCAGGGAGGAAGCTAGTTCAGCGTAAGTGGGTGTACAAAACCAAATTTGCTGCTGATGGTTCACCTCTAAAGTAAAAATCTAGATTGGTAGCCAAGGCCTACTCACAGGTACATGGAATAGACTACAATGAGACCTTTGCACCAGTGGCAAAGATGGACTCCATCAGGCTATCCTTAGCCATTGCAGCTTCAAAGCAATGGGAGGTACATCACATGGATGTGAAGTGTGCTTTCTTGAATGGAGATCTCACTAAATATATTTAAATTCAGCAGCCTCAAGTATTTTCTACTAACCCATCTCTTGTGTGCAGGCTAAAGAAGTCATTGTATGGGCTTAAGCAAGCCCTTAGGGCTTGGTATGCCAAGATTGATAGCTTTCTGCTATCACTGAATTTTGTTCGATGCAAGTCAGATAAAAATGTCTATTTGAAGTTGATTCATGGTTCATTAATGATAATTGTTTTGTATGTTGATGACCTTCTCATTACAGGAAGCTCAAAGGATGAAATTGCCTCCTTGAAGGATGCAATGAACCATGCCTTCTCAATGACTAATTTGGGCTTATTGAGCCAATTCTTGGGGCTCGAGATTGCTCAAACCAAAGAAGGAATAAAAGTAAATCAGTCCATTTATGCCTTGGATTTGTTGAACAAATTCAATATGAAGGATTGCAAGCCAAGCAAGAATCCTTTCCTTTCAAGAGTTAAGCTTGAAGAAGCTGATTCTTCACCTATGGTAAACAATACACTGTATAGGCAATTGATTGGATGTTTGTTGTATCTTACACATACTCGAACTAATATTTCTTATGCAGTAAGTGTGGCTTCAATATACATGGATCAGCCTCATGATATCCATTGGAGAGCAGCCAAAAGGATCCTTAACTTTGTTCAGGGAACAAGGACTCATGGGATCTTCTACAAAGCTAAATCTGATCTTAATTTGATTGGGTTTACTAATAGTGATTGGGCAGGTGACAGCACAGAGTGAAATTCAACATCAGGTTATGTGTTCATGCTTGCTGAAGGGCTAATCAGCTGGTCAAGCAAGAAACAGAGTGCCATTGCACTCTCATCTACAGAAGCAGAGTACAGAAGAGTTGTAAATGCAGCAATTCAATGCTTATGGTTGTAGGGGTTACTTGGAGAGTGTGGATTCGAATCAGAATAATCAACTACTATCTATTGTAATAATTAGAGTACCATTCGAATTTGTAATGATCCAGTTCAGAAGTAGATAACCAT